>OX370997.1:6645000-7015000 GCA_947308005.1 Yponomeuta malinellus | reverse complement strand
AGTGCACACTCAATTACTCAGAACTTGATGCGTGGTCACGTGAAAATCCGACCGCAACTCGTCGCATCGCGGGCTCACTACCCGCACTCATCCTGTGTTCAACTACAGAAGGTGACATCGAATTCCTTAGCAAAATTATAAGGGAGCATTCTGCCCCTATATCACGCGCACCAAATCCTGGACTATTCCAGGTGTCCAACTGTTAAATTTCATACCAGGTAATTGCTATCGCAACCGTCAGCATTCCGACAGGATTTGGTAGGCATAATTGGGCCCCAGACCAGAAATAAAGAATTTATACCAAAGTATAGTTTTTTTTGTGTAGCCTATACCGGGCGGCATTTTAGTCACCTGAAAAACTTTGAGGGATCTTTCTACTCGTCAATACAAACAACTTTTACTATGGGGCCAAACAAGTCAGAGCAAAAAACAAATCAGCTGTTTCATACATGTGGTGCAGTACTGCTTCTATCTTATGTATGGAACAGCTCATTTATTTTTTGCTCTGATTTGTTTGGCCCCATAGTAAAAGTTGTTTATATTTATGAGTAAAAATCCCCTTTAAAGTTTGGCAAGTTTGACTAAAATGCCACCCTGTATACGTCCCACTGCAGGGCACAGGCCTTCTCTCAGCAAGAGAGAGTACGGGCTTAATCACCACACATGCTCACCGAGAATAAATAATTAATTTATATTATATTTGTTCAATGTCAATGTACAATATTACCCGTGATTATAAAATTATTATTTTTGTTAACTACGATTTGCCAGTTTGAAAGAAATGGTGAGGAAATTTATTTTTCTCCCGACAAAAATATAAAAAAATTAACTTTCCATGCCCATCCATAGATGTATGTTTAACGGGTCTACTCGCGATAATTGTTGCCGAAGCGTGGGGAATTAAGGTAATTAAGTTTACCTAAAAATCTATGGCGATTAGATTCGTGACTCATTAAATTTACAACAAAAAAAATTACTAATTTATATTTCTTTTTAGGGTTCCGTACCCGAAGGGTGCCAAACGGGACCCTATTACTAAGACTTAATTGTCCTTCTGTCTGTCTGTCTGTCACCGGGCTATATCTTATGAACCGTGATAGCTAGGCAGTTGACATTTTCACAGACGATGTATTTCTGTTGTCGCTATGAGAACAAATACTAAAAACAGAATAAAATAAATATTTAAGGGGGCTCCCAATTAAAAAACGTATTTTTTTTGCCTTTTTTGTTCGATATTAATAAAGGCAATAGGTAGACGCTTGAAATATTCATAGGATATTTAGTTTTATATTCGCTTCCAACATAAATAATTAAATTAAAATAAAATAAATATTTAATCTCTTTCGATTATTCAACTACACCATGATTTTATTATAATAAGTCATTTCTATTTCGATGTCTATCTTCTAGTGTCGAAGTGTGAAGTTTCCGTTGTGTGTGTGTGTGTGTGTGTGTGTGTATGTGTGTGTGTGTGTGTGTGTGTGTGTGTGTGTGTGTGTTTGTGTGTGTGTGTGTGTGCATGTGTGTGTGTGTGTGTGTGTGTGTGCATGTGTGTGCTTGTGTGCGTGTGTACGTGCGTGCGTGCGTGCGTGCGTGCGTGCGTGCGTGCGTGTCTTTGTTTATTATTAAGGAACTCATTAAAAAAAAATGCTATGTCTCAATTCAGGTCTTTGTCTATCTGTTCGCCAATTTTAGTGTAAATCCGTTCATCCGTTATTGAGTGATTGAGTAACAAACATCCAAAAATCTTCACACCTTTCACATATTATATAATGTTAGTAGGATAGGATTTTAGAGATAGAAGAATAAATATCAAAGTTGACGTGTGTTGTGTATCGTCTAGTGTCGAAGTGTCAAAGTTTTAGTCTCAAAGTGTCAAAGTTCTAGTCTCGAAGTGTCAAAGTTCTAGTCTCGAACGAGTGTGTCCCCGACGCTTATGAAACGTGGTGGAATGAGGACTCCGACAGATTACGCGAAATTAAGTGAAAAGCCGGGCTTAAGTGAGACGCTCGCAAGGATTACACGGGTGTAGTGTGGCCGTGTGCGATTTCATACTTCTTCGCGGACGACGTAACTTGCGACGAAATAAACTCTGCAGTTGAAATTGTCGCGAGGTAGGATGATTACAAATCCAAAGGGAAGACTGAAAACTGCAGTTATGTTTCGTAATTTGTAGATTGAGTTAGTTTATTTTTGTAGTAGGTACTCTGACTGTCTCTGACCGATCCCAAATGGTATGAAGCGTGATGCCGTTCCATTGTTAGGATTCCGTAGTAAAAAACTGTAAGCGTACGCTTAGAATCCAGATCCAACAAAAATATTTTCTCTGCGTCTACCAACTTGTATTACAGCGTGGATTTCTGAAAAACTTGCATCGGCTGTTCAATAGTTAATTTGTTTAATTATAGACGTATTTTAATACTATTGGGGCTAAAAATATATTATTAAGATAGAAGACTACAAGAATTAATTTTTCGTTTATATTATCAATGAGTCACATCGATAGCAGATGGTTTAGGCCCATTTTCGCTCAGGACCTGTAGTCCTACTCGGAAAATAACTTTCCTCCCGTATACTTAGAATGCGCTGGCTACAGTTCTCTGCTGCGGCCTGATTCAAAGATGTATAATACATACATAAACCCACGCTTATGTCCCAGAGGGGTAGGCAGAGACCAGGGAGTGCCACTTGCGACGATCCTGACAGATCACTTTCGCTTCCTCTACAATATGCATGGTTTGCTATGACAATTCGAAGTACATCATTAACTCACAGATTAACAAGGAAATTCTGCTCGAATTGTCATAATAAACTACTAATTGTAGTAACTCGGCCCCTGTCGGGCTTCGCGTCTTCGCGCGTTTATCAGCCAGGTGCAGGAACCGGGCTTGGTCATGTGTAGCGCGTCCCTGTGATAGGACGCCTCCTTTCGGCGCGATCTCTCGCTCCATCCACCCATCACTTGCGTATCATGGGATGCCATAACTAACCATTTCACATTGCTAATAATTACACCATTTAGGACCCTTTTTCTCGGGCAGGACTAAAGATTATCTTGTTAATTCGATTACGGCTTACGTCACTCTTCAAATAATCTCAGTACAGTTAAGTAAAAGAAGAGTTTCCGGGTAGACTTTTATAAGCTTTATGCAAAAGGTTTTGGACATAATTACCTAACCTGGTTCCGGAAATAGTACATAACTTTCTGATGAAGCGGTAGGTAAAAATAATTATATGAAAACCGTTTTGCCCTAATGAAAACCGACTTGTAATGGTCTTATATTACACTGCATTTAATATTATCCGCGATTTCAGCTGGGGTGTGGGCATAGGCAATTAAGTATATTTTTCGCTGCTGTTTTATAAAACAATAATACTTACTTACCTCTGTCAAGTGAGCCCTACAAAAGAGCAGCACGAAATTGACTACAAGAATGGAATTGATAAAAAAGGTAATGTTGATATTATTCAAAAGTATTGCTCATTTAAAACTTTCGTATTTGTGGCTGTTGAAAAATGGATCTAAGGTGTTCTTGTTAAGGTATATACTTGAGGGCCGACGGTGGTTCTTAGGCGCAACATCGCGAGATTAGGGTGTGTCGTTACGATGCTCGTTTAGATATGGGGGATGAAGTATGGCAGATCTGCTTCGGCGTAGGCGCCCGTGGCTTGGCTTTTATAAGACTATAATAAGCCTCCGTGTCTTTTGCGGCTCACTTACTTACTTGCTATTTTATTTGTAGGTGCGTACACAGAGGTGCGTATTACGTTTCTCTTGCGAAAATGATACAGTGTACTTTCTTCACTATTTCCTGTAACGTTTTAAGGTTTAAAGACAAAATTAAATGCTGTCGTAATTTAGTACCTATGTTTTTTAGGGTTCCGTACCCGAAGGGTGCCAAACGGGACCCTATTACTAAGACTTCAACGTCTGTCTGTCTGTCCGTCTGTCCGTCCATCACCAGGCTGTATCTCATGAACCGTCATAGCTAGGCAGTTGAAATTTTTACTGATGATGTATGTCTCCTGTCGCTATTATACAAAAAATACTCCAAACAGAATAAAATAAATATTTAAAGGGAACTCTCATACAACAAACTTTTTTTTAACAGGTAGATGCTTGAAATATTCACAGAATATTTAGTTCTATATTTGCTTGAAAAGTAAAAAATTAAATTAAAATAAATATTTAAGGTATGTTCCCATGCAAGAAACGTGATTTTTTACCGTTTTTTCTCGATATTTGTGTCTAATGTTGTATTGATAATGGTACGGAACCCTTCGTGCGCGAGTCCGACTCGCACTTGGCCGGTTTATTACTTTATTAATTTAAAGGAAAAAATAGACAGAATTAATAAGATGAGAATAGGAAAGAGAAACATTTCGTTAACAGAGAAATAGAAACCTACTTAATACATACCTAAAATTGGTAGGGTAATAAAAACAGCCGTAAAACATTTTCTCAGTTTCTTAAGGGGCAGGTCGGGTGGGAAAGTAAAGGTGCGAATGCGTTACCCCGCATGTGGAAGTTTCGATTTATTCTGAACCGAAACCAAAACTTATTATTGGTAAATGTAATCTAATTTATAAAAAAAGACATAGAAACATAGAGAGGAATGGAATAGAACATGATTATTTTAAATACTTGCAAAAGGCATTAATCGAGACATTAATTCCTATCGAAAAAATGGTACCGAATCGCGTTTTAGTTTCTGTCAAATTCTGTGTAAATACAGGGTGACTTCGAATTCGTTTGACGTTTTTTGAGGGGACGTCCTAACCATGATTTAGAAACATATACGTGCCGTAAGTTTTAAAAAGCGGAACGTAAAAAAATTTTTTTATTTTGTTACCAAAAACTACTCCAGTTAGCATAAACAAACTCAAGACAAAAATTTATAAAATCGAAAAAAAAAAATACTGACTTTGGGCCGAGCGTCTTTTGGTCGGCGCCGGCTAAGTCAATTGTTCTTTCACTGGTTTAAACATATCGAACGAACGAACAGAATCTTAAACATGTAACATAATAGAATACATTTTTCAACGTTACCGTCCTTCCTGTGACTTTGAATTTGGATTCACAGTTTCGCACCTAAGGGTCGGAAATAAGGAATATTTGCAAATGTGTTATACAATTATTGTTAACTTATTAATGATACTTTACCTAATAATAAGAAAAATATGCCCTGAAAATATTGCTAACGATTTCAAAATCACGCTGTAACACATGACATACTCCACGCCTTAACATTTCCCTCGAATATGTAAAAAAACTAATAGTATGTATGGCAAAAACAAAAAAACATTATTTCCCTACAGACTGAATTATTGTAACTGATTCACTCTGCAGGGAAATAATAACATGACAGTAATTATACTTTCGTCGGCGTTTATTTCATAACAAAAGTGCTATAGGCATACTAACGACTAATCTTTTTAACGATTGCATAATCTAACCTAGCAACAGCTAATTAAAAAGGCAAGGTTGCAACTCATAATAAGTGATGCATCATCATCATCATCAGCCTATGCTTGTCCACTGCTGGACATAGGCCTCTCGTATTGCACACCACTGAGCACGGTCCTCGGCTACTCTCATCCAGCTCTTGCCAGCCGCCCTGCGAAGATCATCGCTCCACCGAGACTGAGGACGTCCTACACACCGATCCGCGGTCTCCACTCAAGAACTCGTCTACCCCATCGGTTATCAGTTCTTCGGATGATATGGCCGGCCCACTGCCACTTCAGCATGCTGATTCGGTGGGCTATGTGACTTTGGTTCTCTGTCCGATCACCTCGTTTCGAATTCGATCTTTCAGAGAAACCCCGAGCAATAGCCCTTTCCATAGCACGCTGAGTGACTTTAAATTTGTGGACCAGCCCCACCGTGAGTGTCCACGTTTCGGCACCATATGTCATGATGGGTAGGACACTGATTGAAGACTTTCATCTTGAGACTCGTGATGGGTGATGCATGACCACATCTGAAATCCTGAACTCTTGAGGTCCGCAACCGTACTTTTAACAGCGAAAACTAAAATTATTGGGTCAATGTAATAGTTCCACAGCCAGTACAACAATACGAAGGGTTCCGTTATCTATACAAGAATAGACAAAGATCTAATTTGAGAACAGCGCCATCTATAGAAACCAACAGGAAGCGTTTAACATTGACATTTAACGACGTGACATCGGCGCTGTGAAGGTTACATAGATGACCGCTAGATGGCGAGCGTTGTCTTTAGACAACGTTTGTCGTATGGGAGCCCCCTTAAATATTTATTTTATTTTAGTAGTTACAACAACTAGCGGCAACAGAACTACATCATATTAGTAATAGTAATAGGGTCCCGTTTGGCACCCTTCGGGTACGGAACCCTAAAAAAATACAAAACAAAAAAAGTATTAAGAAAAAATACTAATTCGATTAATGTTTGTTAATAAACACAGCAAAGCGCCGTATCGCCATAAGCGCCGTATTTTTTGTAACCTACACTTTTTTGTTGCTTTTCTTGCCTTATCATTTATCATACATAAGGTTGTGTAAGTTTATTATTATTTAATACTTTTATTGCACTTGACCTAATGTACAATATGGCGGACATAACGCCATAAGCATTTTCTACCAGTCAACCGCAGGAGGCGGAAGAAAGATTGGTAGGCGTGCAAAAAAAAGCAGGGTAGGAACAGGTAGGAAATAATAAAGGCAATTTAAAATATACTTACACATATAAGGTAACATTGAATACATCTACATGTTATTATAATGGTATACATAATAAAAAAGTACATAAGCTAAACCTAAAAATACTATGGTTATGAAAACCATGAGGGAGGCATATGTCCTGCAGTGGGCGTCAAACGGCTGATGATGATGAAAAGTACTATAAAATAATAGGGGTTAAAGTATGAAATTGCCGTTTTATTGCAATAGGTTCTTTGAATTGACATAGAATCTTCGTGGTTTGAGGTTTTCGAATGAAACTTTTTTCAAATGGTTTCTATGATGTTCTTTTTTTAAAAATTGTGAAACATTTGAATATCGACTTTCAATTGTTTTTGTTATTCAATTTAGACAAGAAAGATGGATACCTACTGCGAAAATTCGAGTGATTTTTGAATACGAGTTCCGACGCGGAACTAACGCGGCAGAAACAGCCCGCAATATCAATGCTGCGTTTGGAGAGGGGTCTACTAATGAACGCACCGTGCGATTTTGGTTTAAACGCTTTCGTGATGGAATTAAGAGAGATAGTGGAATCCGACCCTAGTCAAACTACCCAGGAATTAGCGGCATGGTTTAACGTTACCTTACCCACAATATTGACTCACTTGCGTCAAATCAATAAAATAAAAAAATACGAAAAATGGGTGCCTCATAATCACTCGAATTTTCGCAGTATCCATCTTTCTTGTCTAAATTGAATAACAAAAACAATTGAAAGTCGATATTCAAATGTTTCACATTTTTTAAAAAAAGAACATCATAGAAACCATTTGAAAAAAGTTTCATTCGAAAACCTCAAACCATGAAGATTCTATGTCAATTCAAAGAACCTATTGCAATAAAACGGCAATTTCATACTTTAACCCCTAATACTATACACACTATTGGAGAGCAAGGCAATGATACATATAATTTACTATACAAAATGATGAGAACGGAGTTTATTGTGTGTGTTTTTGGTATGGCAAATAAACTTTTTATCCTTCTATCTAAAGCGCCGACGTGGTAATAGAAAGCATGAGTGTTAGAAATTGCGTGAAGAAGTATATTTGAGTAAACTGGCAAGAAACTAGGAACATACCACACACCACTTACGCCTATATCAAGGTATCTAGGCAGAGACCACGGTCTTCCACTTGCCACGATTCTGAGAGATCGCATTCACTTTATCGACATTCATTAGTCATTGCATGCAAGCACGCCGGTTTCGGGTACTTTTTATCTTGCCCTTTGCTAGCAAATGGGGAATCCTATTTGCTATTAAAAACTAGGATGTGCGAGCTGAATAACAGTGTGATGGGGCCCAGGGCTGGTCATAAGTTGGATATATTGCCCAGTATATTTAGAACTTAATGAGCAATAAAAGAATGCAATTGCATAGCTATTGAACATCGTAAAAGTTTCGAATTTAATCGTCTGTCGTAAATATCAATTTAATTAATTGACCTCCTTCGGACTGACGCTTAGTTTACGTTTTGTTAAATATCCCAAAGGTTGTTTTGTCAGTTGCGAATCATAAGCAGCCCATAGACGTCCCAATTCAGGGCGCAGGCCTTCTCTCAGAGAGAGTTTGGGCTTAACCCGTGCTCCCCGCGGATTGGCGATTACATTCGCCTCAACTCATGTGAATAGCTCAGACACTCAGGTTTCCCCACGATGTTTTCCTTTACGGTTAGCGAGTGGTATCGCTACTATAATTTCACAAATTTACATGACTTAGAAAACAAAGTCATAGGTACTTGCCCGCACTGGGAATCGAACCTGGATCTCTCGCTTCCGAGATCAATGTTCTACCCACTAGGCTACCACCGCTTTTTGTGAATGCCATACAATAATATTTTACATCCCTATCAAGTTAGCAAAAGAACGATAGTGTGTTGAGTGCAAACAGAATTTTAAGTTGAATGCAGTAAATAAGTGATTAATTTCCTTAGTAGAGATTGAAGGCACTTGTCTACATTATCATACATTCTATAAATGCTGGCATTTCACTACATAGCCATAGTGCATTTTCAGCTAACTATTATGTTTCTATTGGTTTAAACTATTGGTTTCAGGCAACAAAGTTATATATAATTATAATATGAATATAAAAGATACTTTGACAAAGTTGTTAGTTCTGTAAATCAGGTAATTAAAAAACCCTCCTTCTACAGAACCTAATAAGTTCGATTAATTCAGTAATTATGATTCAGTGACCTGGCAATACCTTTCTTTTAAGCACTGCAGCACAGTCGTCGAATTAGCAAGAAGACCTGAGTACGGTGAGCACCATTCATATTACAATGAATGGTCATTTTAATCGTGAGTGAAAACCGAAGCCGTGGCTTTTGATCTTATTATTATAATAATAAAGTTAGTTCATTTCGCACCAGTAATGAATATTAATGGTCTTGCTTAAGTCATAAAATAAACTTTATCTGAGCAACGGGCGTCCTACAGCCACCTCTCATGTTGTGGCCACGAAAAGAGCAATCCGCTTGTGTCTGGGTGGATAATGTATTTAAAATTGTACTGTACATCAACCACTTCAAACAATCATAATATATATCAACCACTAAGCTACTTCAACAAAACTACTTTTTACTTGACTGTAATAGTAAAAGCGGGTTTTTAACCGACTTCAAAAACGGACATCACAGACTATTTTAATCGGCGTTTTTGACGTGTTTTAAGAAATCGAGTTTTTATAAATAAAACCGTAAGTCTATGACTTTCATTCGACCTTCCACACGTGAAAGAGGGTTTAATACATTGAGTAAAAAGTATCGATTTTTTACTCAATATAGAAAATAGGTAGGTAGATAGATAGAACCAAACTGCTGAGCATTAACTACTAAACAGACGGGATCAACCTAGGTTCAACGGTGTAACTCGCATTGAGTTACATCGTTGAATTTGGGTCCCGCCTGCTTATTACGCCTTTATCCGCTAGCGGTGAAGGAAAACATCGTGAGGAAACCTAACTGTCTGAGCTGTATAGGCTGCTTATGCTACTTAGTAGTTAATGCCCAGAAGTCGGGTTGTTGGTTAATTTTAATTTAAAATTTTACTTTCATACTATGATGGCATTTATACCACATATCGGCAAGCGCAGCGTAGGACGACCAGCCACAAGATAAACAGATGACCTCATCCAAGTGGCAGGAAGACGCTGGATGCAAGCCGCTTCCAACCGGTCTTTTTGGAAATCCATGGAGGAGGCCTATGTCCAGCAGTGGACTTCTTGTGGCTGAATGATGATGATGATGACTATGATGGCATTTCTATAAATGTCGCGGAATTGAAAAAAAATAACCTTTTTTCTTTTCAACCAACCAGTCCTCCCCTGCTTTAACTACCTAAAGGAATATCAAACGATGCAAAATGACTTTATTAAATTAGAAGAATTCTCGGTCTAAGAGTAGGTGATTTAATTCCTAATCTATCAGAAAGTCATAGCCCCATATTTATGTCGCTTGTGTAAATTTTACAAAGACTGGAGAAAACAGCAGTCAGTTTTAAATTAAACAAGAAACTTTATACTTTCGGTATACTTTGTTTACGAAGCAAGTCCCTTAACTACAACATAAATGACCATAATAATAATTGTTTTTATAATATTGTCATCACACCGTCGATTCCAGGAAGTCCAACGTATTACTTACCAGGGGCCTAATTATGCTCACCAAATCCCGAGCGATTCCAATCGTCTAACAAATTCCATACTAATTTAACAGTTAAACGACTGGAATTGTTCTGGATTTGGTGCGCGTAATATAGGAGCAGGTCCTTGGTAAGGTCCTAGTACCAATGCACAAACGAAGACAATACCGTAACTACCTTTCAGCTCCTGTGTCACGCGCACCAAAACATAAACGATTCCAATCGTCTAACTGTCACATTCCATACAAATTGCTATCGCAAATGTCAGGATTCCGACAGGATGAGATGCGCATAATTTGCTGATATGCAGAGCGAACTCATATGCAAGCAGGCTCTCTATTCTAGCTCGACATTAGAGATAAAGAATGCAGTTTTTCTTTCGGTCTGTTTTTATTCGAATGAAACAAATTGAAGAACGAAACGACAAAAATGCATCCCAACCAGTGCCATAACAGCTCTCTACGGACTCGGAGACTGAGAGCGGATAAATCAACAGTCCGAAGTCGGAACCGTTACGTTTGTTCAGTAAACAGGCCTGATTGTTTGTTGAATGACGAAGAACGATAATTGTACGCGGAGCATCCTCGAGTCTCGTTAAAGCACTCTTGAGAATCCGCAGCATGCAGGGCATTCTTAATCTTTAAAGAATTCTTTCGCCAATGGCTGTTGCTATTGTCTGTACGTTAAATAACGATATTTCTACTATACAAACTAACTTTACTCATCTTAATCATATGTAATACCTTTAAAATCGATGGCTTCTCTTTACATTCCAAGTTAAAGACCTACACTATTTCCTACTATAATAGGCTCTCTGTAATCGCTCGCTCTCCGTGTTTTTGATTTGGAAGAGTTGATGAGTTGACCGAATGCATCCGATGTTAGCCGAACAAGTCCCCACTACGTAGCCGCGAAGTACAATACTGCCATGTACGTTACCGCCAAAGTTCATAGATGCGAAGTACGTTGCAGCAAATTTTCTCCCCAGCGACTTATGTTGTATCGCATGTACTTTGCAGCGAAAGCAATGCTAGTTTTACGAGAAACCGAAAGTAGACCTTAATTAACCTTTAGTGTATAAATTGGGTCAATATTCCGACGGTAAAATAATGTTTTTTTGTAATGGTTGTATGTACCTATGTATGTATTTTAAAAAGTTCACATTTTGATAGTATTATTTTTTCCTATCTATGTTTGACGAAGCTTTATGCAAGAAAACGCACAAAAAAACCATTATTTTACCGTCGAATTTTAATATTTTTTTTAGTACTACCCTAACCATTCCATCCAATTCATTAAAGGTTAAATGTCTACTTTCAATTTCTCGTAAAACTAACATCTTAACAATAGCTATCGCTGCAACGTACATTCGCTACCACATACCTAAGTCGCTGCAGAGAACATTCGCTGTAACGTACTTCGCAACTATGAACTTTCGCGGTATTGTACATCGCAGCATTGTACTTTGCGGCTACGTAGCGGAGTCACCGAACAAACTACGAGTCCACTTCTGAACTGCAAATCCGTGATGACTATGATGATGGTGGCTGTGTCAAGCACTTGAGGTAAACCACCAGTCTCTGTATTGCGAATTTCACAAAGTACCAATTGCTTAAGTAGATATTATCCTTCCTTTCTCTCACGTTATTGTTTAGGGTACCATGCCTAAAGTTTGCCAACTACGCCTACCACGTATGTCTGTCTGTCTGACCTCTATCTGGTATATATAGGTACCACTTGAAATTTTCTTCAAAATATAAAATGTAATAGTCTTATTCATCAAAACTCAATTCCACTAAAACATTATTAAGACGGAGTTAAAGCCGGTTTATAAGAGTAAGTCCTGCCATAAACTGGCATTAACTGGGTCTTAAGAGTGTTTTAGTGGGATTGACTTTTTGTAAAAAAAGCCATAAGAAAATAAGATGAGGCCCTATAAAAGAATTTTTTACATTGTTTTTGTTCTTTCGTAATACATGTAACACATACAAGTGTCAAATTTGGTGTGATTACAACTTAAAACCTAGGATCACGGACCTAGGACTTGACAGCATTTTAAGCTATCTAGTCCTAGGTTTTTTGCTTTAGCTTCACGGCCATGGGTCCTAACTATCGCTATTAACATGATTGAGAAATTGACTGACACTTTTTGCAAATATACGATCTGTAAATAACCGGTCAAGTGCGAGTCGGAATCGCGCACGAAGGGTTCCGTACCTATACAACATTTGAATATTTCAAGCGTTTACCTGTTGCCGTTATTAATATGGAGCAAACAACGGCAAAAAATTACGTTTGTTGTAAGGTAGCCTCGCTTAAACATTTATTTGATTCTGTTTTTAGTATTTGTTGTTATAGCGGCAACAGAAATAAATCGTCTGTGAAAATTTCAACTGTCTAGCTATCACGGTTCATGAGAAGTCTGGTGACAGACAGACCGACATATAGACAGCCGGACAGTGGAGTCTTAGAAATAGGGCCCCTCACCCTCTGGTTACGGAACCCTCAAAAAGATATGATTAATAATTTCCCTTGGTGGCGCTAGTGTTACTCTATGAAATCCCTTAAAATGAACTATACTGACCTGCAAAAGTAAGTATCACACTTTTCATTTTATATTTTTTTCTAAACTATAGAAGTTAAAGATTTAAAATAAAAAAAAAAAAGTTTATCAACTAATTTTATCAGCTTTCTTTTAAACTATACTGCAAAATAAAACTTTTTTCCAGTCCTTTTTATTTCTAAATTATATCTTGTGTACATAAAACGTTATTGCAATTTTAAAAGTGTGATACTTAGTTTTGCAGGCCAGTGTATTTTCGTAGCTCGGTGTGCGTGGAGCCGCGCTATCGACGCTCGACGCTCCAAGTGTCTCAAGCTAAGCCTAGCCAGTCAAGTGTCTCGAGATCGCTGCTGAATGTTTGCGTATGATAATGAGATGGTAATGAGCGGCCGCGTCAACGCTCTAACTGGATCATACGGGCGACTCGTTATGTCAACAGCAATTCAATATAGTGACGCAACTGTTTTTAGTAATACGATTGCAACTAAAAATTGGCGATTTATTTATAATGTTTTAAATTCGAGCGGTGGTAGCCTTGCGGGTAGAACATTGGACTCGGAAGCGAGAGACCCAGGTTCGATTCACAGTGCGGGCATGTACTTATGACTTTGTTTTCTAAAGATATGTGAAGGAAAACATCGCGAGGAAAACTGAGTGTCTGAGCTATTCACATACCTCAGCGCTTGAAACCGCCAATCCGCGGTGGGCACGCGTGATGATTAAGTCCATACTCTTTCTCTGAGAGAAGGGCTGAGCCCTAAAGTGAGACGTATATGGGCTTAATCATAATGTTTTACAAACGCATATTTTATGCGTTTAACTCTTCGTTGCTGGTATGTCTCAAAACTAGCGTCTTTGCATATTACAATGGTAGGCAGCTTGTCAGGTCGTTTAATTTTACATAGGTGATGATAGGTTTTGATGGCACGTCGCACACTTGTGGCACAAAATGTAGCACACTACTTTTACCTACAGTGCAAACATGTCTGTCTGGTATATTGCCGGGCCAAGGAAAAAAACACCGCGACAAACATTGCGTTTAGTCAAAACATCATAGTCCATAGTGGCTACATCTATAGTCCTGTTTTATTTATTCGTTTTGTCTGTTGTGTATTTAGTTTTCCTTCTGTGTTGTGCATATTATGTTACTTATGTGCTTATTTTGTTTCTGTGATGTATCTTGTTGGCATAATAAATGTCTTTCTTCTTCTTCTTCTTCTTAAAACATACATTATATCAAACGCAAAGCTCATTGCAGCTCTATAGCCGCGCTGTCGACAGTTCAATAAAATTGTTATCACATTGTTATCCACTAGTGGCAAACCATGGTCTCTGCCTACACCTCCAGGATACAGGCGTGAGTTTGTGTATGTATGTATATATGTATGTATGTAAACATCATATATCTAAATCATGATTTATGAAGTGAAATCGTAAAATAACTGAAATCGTGTGCCTGCAAAATCTACGACTTGGAAAAGAATATGGAAAAAAACTACCGTAATTATTTGGAAAATACGATTGTTTCAGGAAGAGCGTCAGTAAACTAAGCCTGCTGTTACGTCGAAGATGCTGTCTCGCTCGCACAATTAAACAAATTATAGTGATCGTTATATTGTGCGAGCGAGACAGCGTGTTCGACGTAACAGCAGCCTTAACACGCGGCATAAAACAAATTGTGGCGGCGACGCTGAAGCTCACGGGTCGTGTTGAACACTTATTGTTCGGAGATAAAAATGCCGTCATCTCGAGTGGCCAAGGAAATCACTTACAGGGAATGGAGATAGATGACGCACATACTTGGACGAGATGAACGCCAATCGTAGCAAATTGCTCCCAAATTGCATTGTAAGGTAAGGAGGGCACGATGGGCTTTCACTTTTGTAAGCCCAACTCAATGAAGAGTTTTGTCGATCTATTGTTGAGAAGCAATCCTACTTATCTACGTAATCATAATCTAAAAAGTTAACGAAAATAAATAAATAACTTCCACACAACACAATCACTGGTCCTGGTACCAAACTAGGATACCCTGTGCTATGGTAAGCAGACAAGAAAATCACAAACATGGACATACACCTAGACTTAGGTCATTTGTACAAATTAAGTAGGGCGCGCGGCGGCCTTCAGTGGGAATCGAGCTGGGCCTAGATTCTGTTAATGCATTGTAGTAACATGACAACTGCATGAACATGGCGGTTTTCATTTCATGGCTGCTTTAAGTCTACGCGGGCACACCCATCAAACTTTCTAGGCGTCAATGGTACGAAAAAACACGTCACGTGACCCGACAGTGTACCTGTCATTATACTACAATGCACTAACAGAATCGAGGCCCTGGTGTTAACCACTCAAACAACTAGGCGGTTAAAAGCGAAGGTAAAAAAAAAAATTATTATCACGTCCACGTCAGAAGGATTTATTTAGGTTCACTTGTGCTTCAACAGCTGCTTAAAAGAATACATTTTTGTGTACAATAAAGTGGTCTCTACCTCTAGTATTCGATACACTGTTCTGCGCTAGACAAATGGAACTGGGATTTCCGCACTTAGTCTCATAGTTGGGCCATTGTGTGTACCAAGCGCTGAGATACGTTAACACCTCTGACACTAGGGATTCCTCACGACGTTTTCCTTCACAGTTAGCGAGTGGTATTGCTGCTACAACTTCACAAATGTAAGTAACATAAAAAACACAGTCATTGGTACATGGAGTACTGGGATTCGAACCCACTACCTCCCGAATGTGAGGCCGGCGTTCTACCGCTGCGATACCACCGCTCTGTACTAATAGCGTGTCATTTTGTATAACCTTTAATGGGTCACGTGATTTGCCACAAATATGGTTTACGGAGATTGATCAATAAATAAACAAAATAATAAAAAAAAGTGGTTTGAGAGTAATAATTACTATTTCAACTTTAAAAAAACTTTTGGCATCTGTATGAATGAATGAATGAATGAATGAATGATTTATTGCCACAAACAATAATTAAAAAATAAAGGAGTATGCGTGTGACAATGATCTATTTCAGCGTTTGCTGGTGTTATGGTACCTACATCCAGTTAGCCAGAATAAACTGTGTTTGGTAAAACCCATTAACAAATGTAATTTGTTCTTCTGAGAATGAATACATACATACATACATAAACTCACGCCTGTCTCCCAGAGGGGTAGGCAGAGACCAATATTTAATAAGTACTTAGAATTAAAAAGATATAGATAAGGATAGTATTGTGTAGGTATGTCGTAAGTTTCGTGAAATAAAATGTGAATTAGTAGCAATGCTTTATGAATTGATTAGAGACAATTAAGGCGTAGTTTAATGACATCAATTTTGCCTGATACAATGCATCCACCCGCGACCACAATAAATCGCGCACGCTTAAAAGTCGAATCGAATCTCGTCCCCCAATTTTACAATGTCGAGCGGCAAACGTCCGCGCCCCTGTCTATAAAGCTGGCACTAGTCCATAAAACTTGAAAAAAAAGCAAACCACCCAACAAATGTCCTTCGTCTGTTTTGTCAAATGGTCGTCGTACGTGCGCCTGATGTCGCCGCCGCCCGCCGCCGGCGTCGCGTCGCGGAGCTGATTTTATAGCGCAATAAAATCTCGTGAAACTCCCCCTTAAATCACAACACGATGTCGTATTTCATCGTTTCGGTTGTCAATGTTTATTTTATATCATATTTTACACATCCCCTCCTTTATAAATCAAGCCCGGATTGATATACATTAAGGTCACGTACTTTTGGCAGAACCGCTTAGTTTCCCCGCTTTTCCAGCGGCGCTCGTGTTGACATATGGCCCCCAAAGGTCGTGATATATTGTGTAATTGTTTGCAGGAACTTGGAGAACAAAAGAGGGACAGGAAAATTACACACAACACATAAGCTGCCCTCAGTCCCCATCCTTGTCGTGTTAGGCGCGCCGAAGTACCCAATGGCAGTTGCTTAGAGGTACGATATTTCATACACAAGACAAACCATAAAGCCTCTAACTAAACACTAATAGATGGCGCAAGTAGTGATCACAAACTTTGAAATGTAGTAAAATTACCTACTTTCCTGCCACTTGAAATATTTTAATATTGATTGTTGTTTGTTGCCGATTCCCGAAACACGTCAATTAGAATTTGTCATTTACGACAACTTTTGTTCCACGACTTTTGAAAATGTTTTGTTCAAATGTTTTTTTTTTTATGTAGCCTATATACGTCCCACTGTAGGGCACAGGCCTTCTCTCAGAGAGAGAGTATGGGCTTAATTACCACGCGTGCCTAGGCACCGCGGATGGGCAATTCCAAGCGCTGAGGTATGTGAACACCTCAGACAGTCAGGTTTCCTCACGATGTTTTCCTTCAATGTTAGCGAGATAAATATTATTATTTTAAATTGCTCTGTGATTTCATCTCAATATTATTGAAAACTAAATTAAAAAACGGCCAAGTGCGTGTCGGGCGACGCGCAATGTAGAAATTAATTTTCAATGGATTTTGTACGAAGTTTTCCTTTTAGTTATAAGGTGGTCGCCTATTACTCGTTAACTAGTAAAACCTACTTAGCCGTGATAGTTTTTCTTTTAAGATCATCATAATGTTCTATTGCCCTGAATCAACCGTTTAACCGGGGAGAGGAAGGGGGGTACGCCCTACTCTGACAAAAATTTGCGCTTTAAAGCTTATTTCGCAAACGGAAACCTAAGTCGAAAGTGGTCTTTCCACACCCACAATATTTTTCAACGACCAATTCAAAGATACCCCATACTATAGAGTAGGCGAAAACAAAACGCATCCCTAATTTAGAAACTTTTTTTCCAGGTTTTATTCTACCGTTTTGTCAGTATGTCTGTGCTAAATTTCAGCTCTAGTACTTATCGTCTCCGTACTAAGCCGCGGGCAGACAGACAGACAGACGGACGGACATGGCGAAACTATAAGGGTTCCTTGTTGACTACGGAACCCTCATAAAAAGAGGTCGTGAAGTTATTTATGTAGTTCAATCATGGCATCCCTCCCCTACCTATATGGTTCTATAAATAATTGCAAAATTCCTGCATTTATAGATAGGTAGATATAATATATTATGGAAATGAGATCTAGTCCGTTTCCACCTTTTCGGGGATATGTAATAGGTTCATTATTCTCTGCTCTAAGCCGCAGTAGATAACTTAACTATTGGACGAACACGCCGAGGCTACAGCATCAGTTTAATTAGTCATTCATAAATCTTGACCGTGTCTGCACGCCCCGAGAGAAAATGCAGTTGTTCCCTCGTAACAATACATTTTCAAGAATTATTCATATCCTTTGCATTCATATCCAGAACATGGCTATAACGTACGAGCCAATTTTGGACTGCAATTTACCTGCAGATGTGAAACAAACACAAAGGGGCAATATTTTTTAAAAGCAGCATACCCATATGGTACTCCAATCTCGGATATGGCTAGTAGCTGGTAGTTTACATTATACACGGTGTTCTAAAATATCCACAGACAGCTAGTAATGGTGGCTTCTACTCGTCAATACAAACCACTTTTCCTATGGGGAAAACTGCGAAATCGCGAAAAAATAATACGGTTTCAAAATGGAACTTTATTGGGAGTTTGTTCCACCCTGTATATCTAAGCTCACCGATGTATTGAATACTATTATTGCCAACATAAACGTAACTGAAGTAACACATTGAGTTTGGCAGTTTTTAATGCAAATCAATCAGATAGCAAGGGACTACGAGGCATGTAGTCAGTTGTACCCTTCTTTAAAAAGCTGGCTAAGTATTTTAGATTTTTAAGGTCTATAAAATATTGACACTTAGTACCTATGTCATAGGAATCTTATAAAATGTCACGGAAATTGATTTTTTTTGTTTATTTATTAATTACGATTGTTATGTTATCCTAATGCTACTTAACTTACCTACTAGATTGAATGAGAACGGCTCAAACCGCTACGTCTATTATATTATCAACTGCACTGTTATCAATCTCGCTGAGTTATCAATTCGTTCTAGTAAAAACTGAGATCCTGGTCACTATTTGACCCCAGAAAATAACGTACCCTATTTTTGTTAGACCTTATACAGACAGCTAAAGTTTCAAATAAAAGCGTTTTAGGGGTCGGTAGTCAACACAGAAACCTTATAGTTTCGTCTATCCATCTGTTATTCAGTCCGCTTCTTAGCTCATAAAAGATTAGCACTAGAAAGCTGAAATATAGACGTTTTTTCAGACACAGAAAACAGTATAATATATATTTTTTAAATATGTAAGTTGGAGGTACACCTTACTGAACTGCACCTAAATTAGGATTTTCTTTTTTCGTCTACGTCATAGTTATCGTCGTCCGTCGTCTGGAGTATCGCTTAAATTTGTCTCACACTTGTTTAACAAAATCTCGGGTGGAAAACACAAATTTTTCGATTCACGGACCCGTCACGGACTCATCATCATCACTTGTCGCCCACTGCAGGGCACAGGCCTCCCTCGCGGTTTTCATAACCATGAGGGCTTTTGCCATAATCGCCATGCTTGGCAGTCGGGTTGGCGATCGCTGTATGCAATTGGAATCTCAGGAAGACGCTGCTGCCCGTCTCCTGGTAATTTATTTCCTTAGTTGCCTTCTACGACATCCACGGAAGGAAATGGAGTGACGCTATTCTTAATCCGGCGCAACACGGAACTTTATAACTTTTAACTTTTTGAAATATATTTAGCTTTAACTCTTATCCAGGCACAGGTTGTAATAATTTTTCATTGGTCTTGGACTTTATTTCAAAATACGGTCAATTTATAATGGTATCTATTGAACCATGACCTGGTTAAGGGCTAAAGCGCTATTTTTTTTAAAGGTTTTATTTTAGTAGAGCGTGTGCCCCCCCCCCCCCCTACCCCCCGGCCCCTCACCCTCTCCAGGCTTATGTCTTGGTGACATAATTATAATGAAGTTATAGAAGGAAAACTATCACAGGGTTTCCAAATCGATCCACTTATAAAAGTGAAATTTATGTAGTTATTAGTAAAGTTGTGTAAGCAGTTAATATAAGAAAATAAAAGCGCAATAAAAATTTTTTGAAAACCCTCCAAACTTTATATTTTGACGGCCAACTACGGAACCCCACGGCGTGTGGCCCGACACGTCCTTGGCCGGTGTTTAGTAATCAACACGACACTTGAGTCCACTCGACCCCTCCTGCTTTGTTTTTGTTTTTCAATATCCAAAAGGACTGGTGCACTCTGGCGTGCGGGGGGGAGGAGGGGGGGATTGGATTACGGCGGCCATCTGCCACAGCGACAAGGTACAATCAGCCTAACGAGCGCGCGTTCGGATTAAAGCCTACCTAAATACGGCTGCAAACAATGGTGACACGCCCTAAAGACGTGTGCACACTGCACGAGATCGTGGAACACTTGAGTTAGGGAATTGAAGGTGTGAGGCTTAACGCGAGGGT
Organism: Yponomeuta malinellus; assembly: GCA_947308005.1. NCBI lineage: Eukaryota > Metazoa > Arthropoda > Insecta > Lepidoptera > Yponomeutidae > Yponomeuta > Yponomeuta malinellus. Next base: position 6,994,612 of record OX370997.1, on the reverse strand, counting down.
AATCAAAATAGATGCCCGTGAAGGGGATAATTGAAACGTTCACCAAAATATTTTTTTCTACCCTCGTAAAAAAAAGTTATTAAATAAGCCAAGTGAAGGAAAGTTGTAAAGGAAAACATCGTGAGGAAACCTGAGTGTCTGAGATGTTCATACCTCAGCGCTTGAAATTGCCCATCCGGTATGGGCACGCGTGCTGAATAAGCCCGTTCACTCTCTCTCAGGGAAGGCATGTACCATGAAATGGAACGTATACTATAAGCTAAACAAAACATAATATGTATTATGTATATTTTATAACATAAAAATTATACCTCGAAGATAACGTTGTACTTCGATCAACAATCCGTGTTAGAGGTATGACGAAAAATGGCCAAAGTATTGTCTCTTGTGCGCCGTGTGCGCGTGATGTATTGTATGTAAGCAGCTTAAGGCTTAGTACTTCTCGTGAACAATGGCAAACGAGTTACTTTATCAGGTCCACTTGGTCCATACTTAACAGATCACCCGTGACGTTACAATGGGCCTTGTATATAGCTAATCCTAAGTGGATTACTTCTGTCGGAGAAGTGAGAATGTCAATAAACACATATAATGAAAGTGGGTATCACACAGGTTAAAAGTTCTTTATAAAGACAAGCAGTCTTGTTTATAAAAACACGATTCCTTAGAACACTCCTCAGGTGCCGTTTAAATAATCCGTGGTAAAGGGAAATACATAACCACAAATTATTTAAACTGCCTCTGAGGACTGTTTTAGATGAATTAATTGTGTGTGTTTTATAAATAATACCTCAAGACTATTTTCAAAGTAATTTGTAGATTTGAAAAGCGTAATAAAACTAATGACATACTTTTGGCTTAAAAATCCTGCAATTATTTTCATTCTGATACTTATTGTCAACATTGTTCCTTTTTTGAGAAAAAAATATTGTTTCCAAATGAATTTATATTTCAATTAAGATATAAGCAATTACGGAGGTAATTGTAGCAGCCATTCGTTCTATAACATTTTTGTTATTTTCTCTAGTAAACGAATATTACTTACTTACTATATATATTTCTCACATAAAAGACATATAAAAAACAAAAAATTGACAAAATTAAAAAGAGTAGGTACATTTTTAGGGTTCCGTACCTCAAAAGGAAAAAACGGAACCCTTATAGGATCACTTTGTTGTCCGTCTGTCCGTCCGTCCGTCCGTCTGTCAAGACCCTTTTTCTCAGGAACGCGTGGAGGTATGAAGCTGAAATTTATATCAATTACTCAGGTCTACTGTCCCTTGAAGCTGTGAAAAATCAAACTTCTAAGCCAACGCAATCAAAAGATACAGCCGTTTATGTCGCAAATTTTCGACACTTGCAAGGGAATCAAAACCTACAGGGTGCTTCCCGTGAACTCAGAATCTTGAAATTTGGTACGAAGCAACGTCTTATAGCATAGATAAAGGAAAAATTACGAAAACCATAAATTTTTAGTTACATCACATAATACATTTTTTTTAATAATTTTAAACTTACTACCCATTTCCTCATAAACGCGTAGAGGTATTAAATTGAAATTCATACCAAATACTCAGGTCTATAATACCTTTAAGCTGTAACAAAATCTAACTTCTATGTCAACGCAATCAAAAGAAACAGCAATTTAAGCTGCATATTTTGAAACTCGCAAGTACTCGCAAGGGAATCAAAACCTAAAGGGTACTTCCAGTCGACCTAGAATCTTGAAATTTGGCATGAAGCAACGTTTTATAGCACACATAAAGGAAAAATTCCGAAAACCTTAAATTTTTAGTTACATTACAAAATATATATTTTTTAATAAATATAAACTTATTACTTTTTTCCTCATGTTTTGCAATAAAAATACCATAGTTATGACTCGATTGTCGTAATGAACGAACTTTGTAAACCTTGCAGGTTTGTACGGAACCCTCGGTGCGCGAGTCCGACTCGCACTTGGCCGGTTTTTTTTATTAGGACAGCTTGACACTTGACCCCGGTCACGCCTGATGGTAAGCGAAAACGGAAACTAAGAAGTTACGTATTTGCCTGTTAAACGCCGCGCCGGTTGACTGTAGTATATCGAGCTTATTCCGGTAGAAAACTGCTCCAGCAAACCCTTCATGTGGTGACACGAACATTATAAAAGAGAGGAACGTGTATATTGTATACAATAGATGATTATTTTTTCTATATTTCGTAGTTAGTCTTATAGTAAAAGCAATTAGAATAACCCCTCTTAGTTTCACTAGAGATTTCTGAAATACCTAGTATATTATTTCATACAAAACCACAACACAAGAAAGATAAAAAAAAACAGCTCAAAAGAAAAGAAAGACACACACAAAGACGAGCTTATCTCCGTGTGAGATTAAGTAAATGCAGTGTAAAAGGTCTTTCTATTTCGCTGGACAATGACAAAGGAGTGTTTTAAGGAATCGTGTTTTTATACAAAGTACCCGAAACCGGCGTGTGTGCATGCAACGACTAATGAATGTTGATGAAGCGAAAGCACAAAGAGATCTGTCAGGATCGTGGCAAGTGTCAGACCCTAATGTCTGCCAAGATCTCCGGGATACAGGCGTGAGTTTATGTTATTAAATGTTGTTGTTATGTTTTTATGATATTTATAAGAGTATCTCTAGCTAGTGTGATCAGTTTCAAAAATAAATCAGTGGTCCAGTAAAAGCGTCGTCCAACGATCGCAACCTCCGTCTACATTCTGACGACTTTGTGCTTACAATGAGAAAATGAGGAAAATCTCACAAGAATTAAGACGAAATAAATATTTTAATTACGCTGGTAAACCAACAGACACTAAACTTTAATTCCGAATCTTTTACTTTGTCAATTAAGTACTCATTATGGAATTGTTTTTCTCTGTCTTTAATTTTGTTTGTTTATTAATTTACCTGCATAATTACTGTACTAACTGGTGACAACTTATTTGACTATCTTAATGTTCTTAATGTCAGGTATGTTCTTAGGGTTCCGTACCCGAAGGGTGCCAAACGGGACCCTATTACTAAGACTTCACAGGCCGTCTGTCTCTCTGTCACCAGGCTGTATCTACTGAACCGTGATAGGCAGTCAAAATTTTCACAGATGCTGTATTTCTGTCGCCGCTATAATTCAACACATACTAAAAACACAGCAAAATAAATATTTAAGAGTGGTTCCATACAACAAACGTAATTTTTTGCCGTTTTTTGCTCGATATTTATAACGGCAACAGGTAGACTCATGAAATATTCACAGAATAGGAAGCTTCAAAAACAAATAATGAAATTGAAATAAAATAAATATTTAAAGAGGGCTCCCATACAACAAACGTGAGATTTGCAGTTTTTTCTCGATCTTTGTGTCTAATATTGTATAGAATCCTTCGTGCGTGAGTCCGAATCGCACTTGGCCGGTTTTTAAATTGCTATTTGATTGCGTATCTTGAATACCCACTGTCGATCGAAAACATTGCATTTGCTTCATGCTATGCCTATGGCCAAGATGAAGAGTCATTGACCCCATGCCTTAGGCGAATCAATTTTATTACAGAGATTATCGTCTAACATTACACTGACTAATCCTCGTTGCTTACATACAGCATAAGCTGCGGCATAAGGGCCGGACACATAATTATTACCAACGTAGAAACAGATTGAGCTGTACAAAATATTCTGTTCTTGTCTGAGTCTCACTTTTCATTATTTGACACAAACTCCGTTTGTGGCAAAGTTATCTAATAGGTTGTTGGTTTTGAGCGAGTTATAGAGCTCCTGTTGGATATTGGAAGTTGGAAGCGGTGGTAGCCTAGTGGGTAGAACATTGGACTCGGAAGCGGGAGACCCAGGTTCGATTCCCAGTGCGGGCATGTACCTATGACTTTTCTTTCTAAGTTATATACATTTTTCAAGTTATAGTAGCAATACCACACGCTAACTGTGAAGGAAAACATCGTGAGGAAACCTGGGTGTCTGAGCTATTCACATACTTCCGCGCTTGAAATCGTCAATCCGCGGTGGGCACGCGTGGTGATTAAGCCCATACTCTCTCTCTGAGAGAAGGCCTGTGCCCTACAGTGGGACGTATATAGGCTGCTTATGATGATGTTGGATATTTTCTAAATGTAGGTACTAGCTGACACGGTAAACGTTATTTATAACGGCAACAGGTAGACTCATGAAATATTCACAGAATAGGAAGCTTCAAAAACAAATAATGAAATTGAAATAAAATAAATATTTAAAGAGGGCTCCCATACAACAAACGTGAGATTTGCAGTTTTTTCTCGATCTTTGTGTCTAATATTGTATAGAATCCTTCGTGCGTGAGTCCGAATCGCACTTGGCCGGTTTTTAAATTGCTATTTGATTGCGTATCTTGAATACCCACTGTCGATCGAAAACATTGCATTTGCTTCATGCTATGCCTATGGCCAAGATGAAGAGTCATTGACCCCATGCCTTAGGCGAATCAATTTTATTACAGAGATTATCGTCTAACATTACACTGACTAATCCTCGTTGCTTACATACAGCATAAGCTGCGGCATAAGGGCCGGACACATAATTATTACCAACGTAGAAACAGATTGAGCTGTACAAAATATTCTGTTCTTGTCTGAGTCTCACTTTTCATTATTTGACACAAACTCCGTTTGTGGCAAAGTTATCTAATAGGTTGTTGGTTTTGAGCGAGTTATAGAGCTCCTGTTGGATATTGGAAGTTGGAAGCGGTGGTAGCCTAGTGGGTAGAACATTGGACTCGGAAGCGGGAGACCCAGGTTCGATTCCCAGTGCGGGCATGTACCTATGACTTTTCTTTCTAAGTTATATACATTTTTCAAGTTATAGTAGCAATACCACACGCTAACTGTGAAGGAAAACATCGTGAGGAAACCTGGGTGTCTGAGCTATTCACATACTTCCGCGCTTGAAATCGTCAATCCGCGGTGGGCACGCGTGGTGATTAAGCCCATACTCTCTCTCTGAGAGAAGGCCTGTGCCCTACAGTGGGACGTATATAGGCTGCTTATGATGATGTTGGATATTTTCTAAATGTAGGTACTAGCTGACACGGTAAACGTTATTTTGCCACATTAATTAGCCTACGACCTATTCTCAGACCTACCAAATATACCTACACGAAAAACTTAATAAAAATCGGCGAAGCCGTTTCGAAGGAGTTCGATAAAAAACACTGTAACACGAGATTTCTATCTAAGTGTCATCATCATCATTCAGCCACAAGAAGTCCACTGCTGGACAAAGGCCTCCTCCGTGGATTTCCAAAAAGACCGGTTGGAAGCGGCCTGCATCCAGCGCCTTCCTGCCACTTGGATGAGGTCATCTGTCCATCTTGTGGCTGGTCGTCCTACGCTGCGCTTGCCGATATGTGGTCTCCATTCGAGAACTTTTCGGCCCCATCGGCCATCAGTTCTGCGTGCTATGTGCCCCGCCCACTGCCACTTCAACTTACTAATCCGCATTTATCTAAGTGTATTAATAAGTAAAACAAGTGGCATATTGCTTAGAATAAAAGTAAGTTTGAATCACAATTTATTGCTGATTAAAGCCTCTTCCCCACAGGCGCGTTATTATCGGCCGATAATACTGGATGCGTTATTGCGATAATGCGTGCCGTGTTTGACTACCGAGATAGAAGTCGTGGGTTCGATTCTCACTGGGGGCCGCCGTAGATTTGTACAAAAGGTTAAGGGCCAGTTTCCGTATTGAAAATTTCACTAACTAAATAGTTAACTGTAGTGCTGCCTCTTAGAATTTCTCAGGGAAGAGCGTGAAAGAACGTTACTTAAGTATTTGTTAAATTTAAACGTTTAAAGGTATATTTTTGCCTAGCATTATAAAATTTCAGTGGAAGTTCATTGGTATTGTTAATATTGATTCTCAAACCTTGTTTACCACATTATTATGTATACGTTACGAAGTTGCTTACACATTAATTAGAGGGCACTGATACCTGTAATACAGGATTTTTTTCCTAACACAGGTATCAGAAGAACGCATCGTAAATGACATGTAACTCTTATTTAATGTCATACCATATTGTAACAAGATGTTAAATTTGCTTTTATATGTATTTTCTGTCAATAAAGATTATTATTATTATTATTTACTTAGTGAAATTCTCAATTCAGAAACCGGCCCTTAAGGTCATAATTTAATAAGGTTACTTAGTGTTTAGAAAAGAAAAACTGAAAATTACCGGTCTTATTCATAAAGACACGATCCCTTAAAACTCCATAAACGCCGTCAAAATAGTCTGTGGTAGAGACTTTACATGGGAAAGACTCTACCACAGACTATTTGTACTGAGTTTATGGAGTGTTTTAAAGGTGCCGTGTTTTATAAACAACACCGAAAAAACTTTATTTTGTGACCACGATGACTACAGTTTCCAGGAGTATTTTCAATTGTGAGATTCTGATTAAAGGCAATTGGCAGATACGGGTCAGACACCCATAGCTTATATCCCTTTCATGTTTTACAAACCGATACCGACTCCAGAGCTGCACTAATACGCCAATTCATTGAGGATATTCCGGATATCGATTTGGGTGTGGTAAAGTGCGCTCTCCGACAGCTTACGAACGTTAAATCCCCAGGTAAGGAGGCATCAAATCAGAGCTTCTGAAAGCCGATGGCAATTTCATCTTAGACGAGTAACAGAGGCTTTTTAACACTATTATTCACAATGTAGCTATATCAAAGATGCAGGGAGGAGATTTGGACGTTTGGTCCAGCCCCCAGAATGGGTTTTGAAAAAGTTTTAGAACAATACACCACATACACACAGTGCGGCAGATAATGCAGAAGACCGAGGAGTCCAACCGCTGTGTTTGGCATTTGTGGACAATAAAAAGGCTTCCAATTTCGTCGAGAGGGCTGCAGCAGTGCCATATCAATTGGCGATACGTGGAGGTGCTGAGGTGTCTGTAATAATATCGCAACAATGACTGTCCAAGTCTATAACCAGCTAATGAAACCCACCCACCTACAAAAAGGTGACTATGCTCAGAGTCTCTTTTATGGATCATATCGGAAGTGAGACAATTTGCCAAAGAACTAAGGCGATTGACAATGCCTTTACAATTTGCAAGTTAAAGTGGCAGTGGGCCAGTCACATCTGCCGAAGAATCGATAGGGGATGGGGTACAAAGATCCTGTGAAGAAGGGGTAAAGAGTAGAGTTCAAGAACATATAGCGTATAAGGTACCCACTAGCGCGCTGGACCGACGATCTGAGTCAGATTGCTGGTACGGACTGTATGAGGATATCCGAGGATCTGTCCTCGTGCCTTGGATGAACCCCATGTCCAGCAACGGTCAAGTACGAGCTGATTGATTGATTGACGAACTAAATAGTAGTGTCAGAAGTTTTTTTCAACGTAAAGAATTTACATTCTGTTTATTGAATGTCAATATACAATGTACTGTAAGCTACCTTCGGGTGGATTTGTAATGAATAAAAAACCACTCGAGAGGGATGCTTCACTCGAACAAAAATTTGCACTTTGAAGCTCAATGTTTGCAAACGGGTCTCGGAATCGAAATAGTAGATTGTTCACCAAGGGCGCAAACAAAGTTTTTGCGTCAAGGTTGTGAAATTGAACCCAGAGCGAACTGAGGCGATTGTTGCTCGCTTCGCTCGGGCTTTAACTAAGAATCGCTAAAGGAGCGAGGGATTCAACACTACCGAAATCAAAAATTATTTGCGCCCGTGTAGAACACTCTGCTTTTCACTATCATCTGAGAGGAATGAAATAAAAGATAACACTTACATACCACTCAAATGTAACTTCTGGTAGGAGGTTTTGAATTGCTTGTGTTGCCTGTTTTGTTTTTACATAGGTATTCTGGAGTTAAGAAGACACTATCATCATCGCTTGACGACATTTTTCCGAGAAAATAAGTGAAAATAGACAAAAAAAGCGCGCCCATGTTATTGATTTTTTGCATAAATAAAAACTTGCGTTCCAATTTCAAATATTTGACCATAATTAGGTACTTAAAAGTTTTGCAACAAAGAGTTTGGTAGTTCAGTAAGTAGTTCCAAACTCGGTTTTAAAACTTATTGCTTGGGTTGGAGCGAAATAGATACTATAGGACGAATCCTCAAGAGTGAAAGAGAAGTCTGACTTCTTAGTAAATGAGTGGATTTTGAGTCTATTTATCTTAAGGTACCTAAAGGTAAATTGATTCAAAACCCAATTTTGAGTCTATTTACTTTGATGCATCTTAGCTTGAAGAATAATAGCGTGTTTTGGGACCTAAATTTGGCCATCAAAATGCATCATTTCGAGCAGATGGAGTGAAAAATATTTTTCTCCACCCACAATATTTTGAAACGACCAATTCAACGACATCCCACACTATGGTGTAGGTGAGATTAAAATATTGCGTCACTTAATTTAGGTGTAGGGGACATACCCTACAAAAAATTGTGAAAATAAAGTGAAAGTGGGAATATATTTCTTTGATTTGGGAATGCGTTTGCGAAATATTAATTATTAAATCGCAAATTTTTATTTGAGTAGGGCATTTCCTTCTCTCCTGGTTTAACGGTTGTTAACCGTGAAAAAATTCAGGACAGTAGCATATGATTGTATATAACGAACTTAAAAGGAAAGCTTGATAGCTTAGTTGGATTTACAAGTTAACGAGTAATAGGCAACCAACTTATAAAAGGAACATCATAGTGATTTTCAACTTCGTACGAAGTTGAAAATCACTTTGATGATGTTTTCAGTTCTGTAAGGTAGGTAATAAACCACTTCTACGGAAACCTACATTATGCGTGGCCAGACACGCATTTGGCCGGTTTTTTTAATTATACAAGAAGAAATGCGGAATGAAGCAAAAGTGGTTGCCACAGTACGTTTTCATTCCGCACCTTTCGGGATACAATGCGATACAATTGCGAACTGCGCAGCCAGGTTTCCCTTAAATAGGTAAGCCATATATACCAAGCCAGTTTTGGTACGCCAGCAGACCAGCATTGACTTGGTACTTGTACCTCGCCCCCTGGGACACGATAAGTGCAAGGATATTATGTAATACACGTTCAAAGGAACTGTAAGGATGGGCGATAATCTACGCAACCTCAAGCTAAATATTTGAAGATATAATCAAATCAAGGGTTCAGAAGAGCGTTAGAATCCTTGTGAATGACAGAGTGATCTGTGATGAAGCAAATTTTCTCTAAATCTGTTTTGATTTGTTGGCGTTTCAGGTGTTGCGTCGTTCTGCTCTGCTTTGCGCACATGTTCACGATTCGGTGTAGTTTTACATAATCGCATTATTCTTCCAGCGTCCTTTCTTTCACAAGTTGTTCTTCAATGAATAGCAATGAAAGACGATAAGAATAGCAATGAATACAGCTACTCTCATCGCTTCTTTTTTCCTTCAAATTTAGTGAGGATTTCAAACAAAAGATTGCCCTTTTAAGCTTGAATCTTCCCGTAATCCTTTTTTGCTCTGTGCCGTAACTATGGATCGGCATGTTCTGCATGATGAACCTTCAAAGGGCATTGACTCGAAGGTCCATTAGTTTTTGATGAGAACTGAACTGATGGCCGATGGGGCCGAAAAGTTGCGCAGCCTAGGATGACCAGCCACAAGATGGACAGATGACCTCATCCAAGTGGCAGGAAGGCGCTGGATGCAGGCCGCTTCCAACCGATCTTTTTGGAAATCCATGGAGGAGGCCTATGTCCAGCAGTGGACTTCTTGTGGCTAAATGATGATGATGATGATGAATAAACCTAAAATAAACCTGATATCTACGGTTTTTATGCAGGAAATAGCTTATCTGTGAGCAAAATGTGATCCAAATTCGTTAAGCTCTTTATCCTTTATTGCGAGATATACCTCGAAATATAAAAAACCGTAAGTATCGTTCTGTCTCGTTATTTTTTTTTTAGAAATCTAATGAGTCAGAATTTTACTTAAGAATTTGCCTAGTATTTTTTAAAACTCAGAAACCGACCGATATACACACATACGTAAAGCATAGTAGCATAGTTACCATATAAGAAGATATTCTACATTAGCATTAATATCTTAACTCTAAAAATAAGTAAATTTGATCTTAATACTCTTAATACTAATAGTGAGAAATATACTATAATTAATATTATTAGTACTCTTTTAATAAGTAAGTTTGATCGTGAACCAAGCAAACACGAACTTCGTATATGTGGTTTTGTTTATGAGGGATAAATCTTAAAAAGTTTCCCACATCTGAGGAAAATACCCTTCCCAATGTGTCAGCTTGTTCTACCTACATAAACATTGGTTAAACATTGAAAGGGGACGCGCGGACGTCCGCTGTGTTGCTTACCTTTGGAAAAAAGGCTGATTTAACATTTAGATTCATGGCCAAAAAAAGGCCAACCACTTAACTTTATACCCAACAAGCAAGTTGGAGGCCTGTAAAGTGCATAGAACGTTTCTCAAAAACTAATTAGTGTGCGTTTAGTCCTATAAAACGTGTTAAAACGTTTACACAAAAGGACTTCAAAGGACGCAGATACAATGCAACTCAATTCTGTGTCAATGCCTTGCTAATTGAAGAAAAAGGGACGGACGAATGGATGGGTGGGTGGACGTACGGTACGAGGGACGGACAAACAGCCAACAAAGTGATCCTATAAGGGTTTCCTTTTTAGCGTTCCGTAGTCGACAAGGAACCCTTATAGTTTCGCCATGTCCGTCCGTCTGTCTGTCCGCGGCAGTAGTAGTACTAGGGTAGTATTAGAAAGCTGAAATTTTGCATAGACATACATATTAATCACGCCGACTAAACGGTAGAATAAAAAGTCAAATTCTTTTTTTATAAAAACCTAAATTAGGGACGCATTTTTTTCTCGCCTATACCATACTGTGAGGTAGAAAGTAGGCTCTACAAGTTAACGAGTACTAGCCGACCAACTTACAAAAGGAAAACTTCGTACAAAATCCATTGAAAATTACGTTGATGAAGTTGTTAGTCTGGCATTAAGTCCGCCGCATTGTACGATTTTTTTTAAGTGCAATAAAAGTATCAATAAATAAATAAATAAAGCCGACCAAACCCCTCTTTCTACGGAACCCTACACTGCGCATGGCCCGACACGCACTTGGTCGGTTTTATTTTTATTTTGAGGGCACTGAACCATAAAAACACCGCAAGTAATTGACGCACGTCAATTCTGTTAAGTAATTGACGTACGTCAATTCTGTTAGCGAATAGGCATGGCACTCGCTGTATCCATCACCCAAACACCCAAGCTGTATCCAGTCACAAACGTAACGCGATAATATCTACCCTAATACCCATAGCCTGAGTTTTCTTGGAGCGTGAACTCTTACGATTGGACCAAAAAAAGTTTTAAACTAAAGGTAATAACTCACTATGTCTTAAAAACCTATTTACTAGGGTTACGCCCAGTTTCTCGTCCGGTAACTGTTAATCGTTGATAATCCGTTAATCATTACTGTTAATTCGAGTCTGTTAATCTACTGTTAAAAGATGACACTTTTTTTTCCATAACTTTGGCCAACTGACAGCTCTTATCAGTAGATAGACATATTATAAGTGTACGAGGAACTAGGTTTACTGTCCTTTTCACTACATATGTCCGACAGTACCTTCGTAAACATCCAAACTCAAAATAAGCTCCAGCTCAACGTGCCGATTATAATCATAAGGACAATTGAATAACCCGGGTCTGAGACTCGAGAGTCACTCGCGCCACAATGCGAACAATAATTGAAACATCTGAACCGGATCGCTGCCTTCCGAACAATGCTCAGGTATAATCTCTCAATAATGACCCGATGATGCAGCGGTTCTTTAACGACTTCGTAAAACAATAATAGCCTTCGTTGGGATTTAGAGCATTTCAACAGTACTCCTTCTGAGTACCTACTTTCGCAACGAGCTTTTGTACTATGCTGTCTTGGACTTCTGTTTATCGGCCCATTGGTCCATCTTGTCGGTATCGAGAGTAATTTTGCTCCATAAAACAAATAAACGAGCTCTAACGAGGGTCCTATCTGTAAATTCAGTCGCTTGTTCATTATATTTCAGGTAAATTCTGTACAGAAATTAGACCTCTTTCAGGAATTTTCGAATTTGATAAGAATTATATAAATGTATGATCGAGCTAGATTAATAACATTTTACACTGTCTCGGATAAAACAATTTAATACATATCACTGTATTAATTTTGAAGAGCCCGTTCGCCCCCTTTTTCTTAAGCGAAGGAAGGAGCGCCTGAAGTACAGTCAAAGTAAAAAAAAATATTAATATGAGGCATATAGAGTCCACTTAAACTTGGCACAAATTACAATAGCTCTCTTTATCAACCAGATGTCCAAGACCGGATTCTGGGAGCCCGGGAAATGTAGGCATTTATAAAATGACAGAAATGCACATCTAACTACGTGCATGCAACGACTAATGAATGTTTGAGGTAACCTCCGAATGTACGAAAGTTATTAAACAAATTTTCAGACAACAAGCAACATAATGCAAATGTATCATTCCACAACTCGACATTCCATATAAAAAACGTTTCACAAACCTTACACCTTACAAAGTAATTCTTTCTTATGAAGTCATTTGGCAACAGATCATTAGTCAACTTTTCTTAACATTAAATCGACAAAGTTCTACTAATATGAGTAGGTTATACAGTACACGCAAGTCAGTAAACAGGGCATGGGAAGAGCAGGGGGGCGAAGGCGCATTAAAAAAATATGCTCGCCCGAGAACAGCCCCTATATTACGCGCACCAAATCCTGAGCAATTCCAGTCGTCTAACTGTCAAATTAGTATGGAATTTGACAGTTAGACGATTGGAACCGCTCAGGATTTGGTGCGCATAATTAGGCCCCAGGTAGGTTCGGTTGGGCTAGGCTTGTGATTTCGTTAAGCGGAGCGAGCGAGGCGAGTTACGAGCGAGCTCCCTATTTGTTACCAATAAGTGCCCCTAACAAAACAAAATTACTTTCGTATAGTTTAATTTAAAAAGATAATTAAATTGGCATTGCAAAATGCATTATGTTGATTTGTAAGTGTGTCTTTTAACCATTTAATAAATTATGCATTTTCAAAATTACTGCATATCAAACGAATCTTTGTATTTAGATGTCATTGTTAAAACAATAGTTTGTAAGACTAAACATTGATGCGACATTTGTCAGGATCGTGGCAAATGGCAAACCCTGGTATCTGTCTACCCCTCCGGGAAACAGTCATGAGTTTCTGTATTGTAATGTAATAATAATAAATGCCTTTATGAGCAAGCGAATTCGGTATAAATTAACATTAAGTATAAAAATGATTATTTCGTGTTTCATCACTAAGAATCAAATTAGTATTTTTAATGACTCGCGATGCTTATACTCGTACATAGTAATATATTAAACGGGTCTAACCGCGATTATTTATAAATAATTTAATATATTAATACCTATATTACTAAGAATCAAATTATCATGAAATTTTCATTAAACATTCAAAATTCATTTACATCACCATTCAGCCACAAGAAGTCCACTGCTGGACATAGGCCTCCTCCATGGATTTCCAAAAAGACCGGTTGGAAGCGGCCTGCATCCAGCGTCTTCCTGCCACTTGGATGAGGTCATCTGTCCATCTTGTGGCTGGTCGTCCTACGCTGCGCTTGCCGATATGTAGTCTCCATTCGAGATGTTTTCGGCAGCATCGGCCATCAGTTCTGCGTGCTTTGTGCCCCGCCCACTGCCACTTCAACTTACTAATCCGCTGGGCTATAAAGATAAGATAAGATAAAGATATTTATTTGTCAAACATGAGTTTTCAAGACGATGGTAGGTATACAGTCGGATATTTGTCCTGCATGCTTTGCCATTGTAGACGTACAAATTTCGTTGTGAGAGAGCGCCTTAAAATTGTCTTAGTTTTATTAGAAGCGAAATTAATTTTGTCAATACATATTTTTTACATTAGAACGAAATATTTAAAAGTCATAAGTACTTATTATACACAATTACATGAAAATTTAAAATGTCAAGAAAAATGCAATAAAGAAATTAATTAATAAAAGTCAGTAATTATGCCAGACTTATGTCTATGCCATTATCTTTCGGTCAAGAAATCCAATACACTGTAATAGCATTTGTCCAATAACATAGTTTTCAATTTATATTTAAACAAGTTTATGTCAAGTTCTCTTAAGTCGATAGGTAGTTTATTATAAATTGTAGGTCCCATACAGAATATATTTTTTTTCAATAGAGCAGTATTTGCCCTACGGATACATACTCTACTTGTGTCCCGTTGTAGTCTATTACTATGTCGACGACGTTCGTTCGTCTACGGATTTCATCGTTTCTGATTCGATCTCGTAGAGAAATTCCGAGCATAGGCCTTTCCATAGCTCGTTGCGTGACCTTGAGCCTTCTTATGAGGCCCATAGTGAGAGACCACGTTTCAGTGCCATAAGTCATCACTAGTAACACACACTGGTTGTATACTCGTAATTTTGTATTGAGCGATTGAGGTATATTAGACGAAAATACTTTTCTAAGTTTCCCAAATGCCGCCCAGCCGAGTTGGATTCGATGATTAACCTTTTTCACCAAGTTGGACCGGCCTAGTTGGACTGGTTGTCCTAAGTAGACGTATTCATCTACAAAATTCATTAAACAAGCAATAATAGACAACAATTAATTTTAATCACTCTAACAACACTGTAATATTTTTTGTGGCAATTATTCGTAAAGTTGTTGATGCTCCAATGGCACGCTAGGTAATACACCCTATCTGACCTGGCTTGTGTTTGTTATTCGTGTAATGTAGTATAATGTAATGTAACGTAACGTAACGTAACGTAACGTAACGTAACGTAACGTAACGAAACGTAACGTAACGTAACGTAACGTAACGCAACGTAACGCAACGTAACGTAACGTCACGTAACTTAACTTAACTTAACGTAACGTAACTTAACGTAACGTAACGTAACGTAACGTAACGTAATGTAATGTAATGTAATGAAATTAAATTAAATGTAAATGTAACGTAATGTGTTATAAGTTAATGAGTATAATCAAAGTACCTACAACATTGTTTTCTTTTAAATGTGTAGTGACAAATAATACTAATTTTATTACACAGTGCTTACCGATTACAACTTAGGCACAAAACAAACCAGCCTGTAAATAAAAATATACCACAGAAAACGTAAAATTGAGTGTTTTACTTGACTGTACCATCGACGAAATCATAGATAGATTCTCTAAAAAGGGTGCAGAGGTATAAAACTATTATTTTACGAGATAAAAAAAACCCTAAAGTATTGAGTGTTTATTTTAGTTTGTGTCGTTGCGCCCGCACTGTTTAATATGGAAAGTCATTTGTTGTCTACTTTAAAACCGTTAATTTTCGTGCGCAGAACGCGGGGTGCGCTTCCAGCGAACAAATTCATAAAAGCAAGGCAATTGCATTATACAGGGTGGAATTTTGTAATACCACCTGAAGGGAAAGTACTCTTAATACTGTAGATAGAACATAGTACTCAAAAAAAGGTTCCTTTATTTTTTATAAGAAAGAAAACTGCATTCAAAGATTTTCGAAAATTCGCTTGCTACACCCGGGAATCGAACCGACTAAAATCTGTAAAAATTGCACCCTGCATTTTTATTGCATCGATCGTTAGGGTCAATTATAAGGATGAAATCTCTCTAACAAACTTGGTAAGTTAAACGAAAGGAAAACTGTGAAATTTTAAATTATTTTAATTTATTTACAAAAAATGGTAAAATAATTAGTTGCTCAAATTGGGCTCGATTTTCTTGGATAAAAAATTTTATTCTTATACCGAAATGATTGCTAATAACATTTAATAACGTGTTGTGGTGAATATTATAAATCGTATTCAGAACTTCAACTCTCAACTCGTTTACATTCGCACAAGATTTCATGTAACATTCCATATTTAAACTAGGTACCTCGTACACGCAGTTATGTCGCATCTAAGAAAGGAGTCTGCATTAAAAACACCTGAAAATTGCAATCGTCTCATCTTAAGAGTAATTCGTAATTT
Source organism: Yponomeuta malinellus (assembly GCA_947308005.1). Taxonomy (NCBI): domain Eukaryota; kingdom Metazoa; phylum Arthropoda; class Insecta; order Lepidoptera; family Yponomeutidae; genus Yponomeuta; species Yponomeuta malinellus. Next base: position 6,978,516 of record OX370997.1, on the reverse strand, counting down.
TAATGGATAAATGACAAGAAAATAGCGACAATAGCGAGAAATTAATTACTAGCATAAGTAAATAGATGGATCTTTGAGTAAAAGTTCTTTAAATTGACCCATTGAATTTGTAAGTCCGGATTTCATGGTTTTCCTTTTATTTACTTTACCAAGTTTATTAGAGAGATTTCTACCTTATAATTGTCCCGAACGATCGATCCAATAAAAGTGCAGGATGTAATTTTTACAGATTTTGGTCGCCTCGATTCCCAGGTGTGGCAAGCGAATTTTCGAAAATCTTCGAATGCAGTCTTCTTTTTTTTCATAAATAAATGAATGTTTTCTTTGAGTACTATTTTATATCCACAGTATTAAGAATACTTTCCCTTCAGGTGGTATTACAAAATTCCACCCTGTATATCCCCCGCGCCCGCTAGGGTAGTTGCGTTTACACAGTAAGCAGTTCAAATGTAAACTGTTTTCCTTTGGCAAAGTCCTGATGACTAGCAGCGGCACATCAGAGGGCCTGAAGTCTAATAACCACAATAGTAGTTCAACAGAATGATATGAGCACGACAATAGCTGTTATTCGCCTCTATTACGTAGTCTACTAAGCAATAGCAGTACAATGGTAGTACAGTTGCAATGGTATAACCCGAAAAAACTAGACATGTCTCGCGAAGAAGATCGAATCGCTCGAGGCGCCGAGTTAAGTTGCACGGGTTATATTACATTTATAAGACTACCAATCGTGTCAATGAATAACAACCATTCATCATCATCATCAGCCATTTGACGCCCACTGCTAGGCCTCCATCATGGTTTTTAACCATGAAGGGTTTTGCCATAATCGCCACGCTTGGCAAGCGGGTTGGCGATCGCAGTATGCGGTTGGAATCTCAGGTAGACGCTGCTGCCCGTCTCCTGGTAATGTATTTCCTTAGTCGCCTTCTACGAAATCCACGGAAGGAAAGGGAGTGACGTTATTCTTAATCCGGCGCTACACGAAATTAATCCGGCACCACACAGAACAACCATTGCTGTGTACTTATATCACTCTATCGAACAACAATGCATTAAGGAAACCCGCCTCCAGCTAAGAGGACCAAGCAAAATAACACGGTAAAAATATTCAATAAAGGGTCCAATGCCGCAAAGTGTTGTACAAAATTAGCATATTATGGCCTATCTCGATGCGTAGGTGGCTCCTCCTTCCATATTGTAAGCTAGATTATTTTGGCCGCCGTTGTACCACCGCGCAACAATGTTCTCCAACCCGTTTTGAAGTTTTTGTCGTTCACTCATCATCTTCTTATGCATCCCAAAATATCCAGGAAGAAATATTGGTTTCACGTACTTTTGTGGACATACGTACCAAAAAGACATATTTTATTGGTGATTGCTTTTTAAGAAAGTCAGTTTCTCTGTTATTGACAACTGTGATAATAAACTACCTACTTACATAATTATCTTGTTAGAGAAGATTGAGAGCCGAAATTGAATTGAGTCCGCAGGGAAATTTTAGCAAAGAGACGAACGTACCTTACCTATCTACCGTGCTAGTTCACCCCGGGAGTACGAGCTCGGCGCCCTCGAATTATGAAATTTATTAAAACACGGGCCCCGTAACGAAACGCCTTTGTAGACATTGTCTTAGTAAGTGTTTGCGGCTCATACATATTACTTAGCTTGATTTACATAACCACTCGTGCAGAAAATCATGTATGCCTCGTACACAAATAGAAGTTCTTCAAGTTAGGTTCCATTATAAGTCACAGAATCCCAGTCCGGGCTTGTAATGTGAAGTAACAAAATTGTTGCCAAATGGTCTGTCTCAGCGAAGCCGGTTGTCAGTGGCACTATTTGTGCACATGTTTGCTGCGTGTCTTCAAACGTCACTCAACCTTCACTTAACACACAATTATTGTCTGAACGTGTGCGAGTCGCTTCGCCTTTGAGCGGAGTTTAGTTTGAAACATTCCCGGTCGTATTTATAAAAACACGATTCCTTAAAACAATCCTCAGATGCAGTTTAAATGGTCTGTGGTAAAGGGAAAGTGTAGCCACGTATTACTTAAACAGCCTCTGAGGAGTGTTTTCATGGAATCGTAACATCGTCAGTCTTCAAGTGAGGGTTCGGAAATGAGGTCTTCGATTTCCTGCTTCTTTTTTTGCCAAACATTTTTGGAGCGTACTTAATAATTTTTTGCCGAGGGTAGTAAATTAACAGTTAATGCTTTCAAAAAGACGCCTGTCACCTCAGTCTACCGAGACCACGGCACTTGCAAAAGTACCGAAACGTCGGCAAATTGTAAAATGAAAAAAAATTACGAGTAGATATCCGTGCAAATCCAGTTTTTATTACAGTACTTTGTGAAGAGCAGCATTACATCGGAGGGCATTCTGAACTCGGGTGTCGATTTCCTGTCCTAATCAAACATCATTGGAGAAACGAAACAACATCGAATCCGTTTACTAGGTCACTTAGAAAGGATGAGAGAGGATCGGGCGGTGAAGAGGGCATACCTGGGGCTACCAAAGACAGCTTGGCCACAGATATCGCTGGAAGGATGAAGTGGCCAAGGACCTGCGTGAGCTCCAGGCACGTGACTGGCAAGAGACCGCGCAGGACAGAGATAATTAGCGACATCTTGTGCAGGAGCCCAAGACCCACGTCGGGTCACTGAGGCAGCCGAGTAAGTAAGTAAGCATATACCGGATATGTATAAGTTCTTTCATTGATAGAAACATTAAAATACTTGAATAGACTTTTATAACTATGGGTAAAGTAACAGTACAAAATCAAGGCGCACAGAGCATGCCAGGCCAAGTTCGCGGCCGGCCCGAACTAGGTATGCATATATTTACTCGAAACCATACGAGCACTTTTCGATATCATGTTGTGTTTTGAGACGAGAAGTTGGCCAGTTTTTTCATTAGTATATTTTGGTGGGATAAACAGTTTTCTTTGCGAAAAATATATCCGATGCCGTGAGAAGCAAAATAAAAACAATGTTTATGCATTAAATAGAACTGTTTTGTATAATGCTATGGAAACATTGAGCAAGAGAACCGTCTTCAAGAGGGAATAACAGAGCAATTCCCATACAAACGTAGTTTGGTTTTTATTTACAGACGACATGCTGGATCGCAATGAAACTTTACCAATACGTTTAGAGGATACAAATCGAAGTTTGATCGTGCTTAGAATTGGAAATAAATTTATCAAAAATAAATTACAGCCTTGTGAATATAGTTCTATGAAAAGTCTTATGAGGCTCTAATTTCTATTATATCATATTATTCTCAGTTGTAAACATGAGCAAACCTTGATTTATGTCCTATAAATAACCATATTGGTAAAGTGTCATTGGGATCGGACATTTCGTTTGTATCATCATCATCAACCCATTATGTCCCCACCGAGGGGCACGGGTCTCTTCCCTGAGGAAGGTATAGGTCATACTCCACCACGGGGGCCAAGTCCGGATTGGTCGGATTTCGTTTGTATATTAAAACCAAACTACGTCTGCATGGGAGTTGATCCTTGAGGGGCCCCCTTAAATACTCAGAGCCCTACGTACAAATGTTGGATTTCGGTGTCCTATTTATTAGGCGCTTTCTTGCGTTGATAGACATATTTATCATCGGGTTTGGTTCACAGGTAGGGCCGGCGCCGGCTAAGTGAACAAATTTTAAACAATTCCCCGTAAATTGGAATAATTTGCAACGAGTCGTCTCAGCAATTTGTGCGACAATTAATTAATGCCGCAGAAGGGAGCGCCTAATGTCACAGCTTAGTAATCAGCCTTTATTTATTCAGGATGCTTTGTATTGTTTTGTATTTCAGTTTATAATTAGAAAAACCGGCCACTTGCAAGTTGGGCTCACGCGCTAGTGTTCCGTACCACCAAAAAATGTGTTTTCTTTAATTCGAGTTCGACTCAGACTTGGCCGGTTTTTATTATGTGTCATACACGCAGCTGTTTTCAAAAATTCTCTCAAATTCTTAGTCTTAAAATGTGAAAATATTAGGGGTTAAAGTATGAAATTGCCGATTTGTACTGAAAATCTAAATTGTTTATTTTTTAAATTTTTAACTAATTTATTTAATCAAAATAGTTGCCATTATTATCTATACATTGCTGCCATCTAATGGGAAGGTCATTAATGCCTTTGCGATAGAACTCCGACGATCTAGACTGCACAAACTGTGTGAAAGCATTTTGTACTGCCTCTTGTACTGGGAAGAAAACTTCTTGTCACGTAGATAATTGTCCAAATCACGAAAAAAATGGTAGTCCGTTGGAGCAAGGTCTGGTGAATACTGAGGATGACGAATGGTTTCTAACTGCAGTTCCTGAAGGGTCAAAATGGTTTCTCGTGCTGTGTGAGGTCTCGCGTTGTCATGGAGCAGATCAGTCAAATCATGAGGCACCCATTTTTCGTATTTTTTTATTTTATTGATTTGACGCAAGTGAGTCAATATTGTGGGTAAGGTAACGTTAAACCATGCCGCTAATTCCTGGGTAGTTTGACTAGGGTCGGCTTCCACTATCTCTCTTAATTCATCGTTATTCACCTGTGTGGGCGGTCTTCCTCGTGGCTCGTTCTTTAAGTCGAAATTTCCATCACGAAAGCGTTTAAACCAAAATCGCACGGTGCGTTCATTAGTAGACCCCTCTCCAAACGCAGCATTGATATTGCGGGCTGTTTCTGCCGCGTTAGTTCCGCGTCGGAACTCGTTTCCAAAAATCTCTCGAATTTTCGCAGTATCCATCTTTCTTGTCTAAATTGAATAACAAAAACAATTGAAAGTCGATATTCAAATGTTTCACATTTTTTAAAAAAAGAACATAATAGAAACCATTTGAAAAAAGTTTCATTCGAAAACCTCAAACCATGAAGATTCTATGTCAATTCAAAGAACCTATTGCAATAAAACGGCAATTTCATACTTTAACCCCTATTACCTTTTTGAAGTATAATTACAGGTCCATCGCCTCTTTTGATAAGAAATTCATCGAGACACAATAAATTATTGCTGTAACGGAAATAGTTCGGGTTTTGAAAATTCAAAACACTAGCTAGTATTGATGATGTAGGTATACAGCGTCCAGTGGCACCTTCACTCACACTAGATGGGTGAAGGGACTACTTGGGACATGGTTTTTTTAGATGGAGTAGGCTTGCCCAGCACCTAAACCATCGTGACAGCTTAGTCGGCCTAGCCCACAGGAAAGAAGCCAACCTATCCCCGGGTTTCCTCACGATGTTTTCCTTCACGGTTAGCGTGTGGTATTACTACTAGGGTTTCCTCACGATGTTTTCCTACTACAAATTCGCAAATGTACGAATGCCAGGGTCGATTCCCAGTGCGAGCATGTACCTATGACTTTGTTTATTTTCAAAGTTACGTACCAGCTAGAGCAGAATTATTCTATAAGCGGTATTTTGTACCTGTCGCACTAAAATTCGCAGTGAGATTTTAAATCTATTTTTTTTTAGATCCCGTCACAAGGTCGAATTCTACACTAGAGCGGCGGCGCATAGAATTAGTCTAGGTGAGAATTTGACACTTGTGTATATGAGATGACATATACACAAGTGTCAAATTCTAGTAAGAAAGTGTTAGCATCCGAAATTTCCCAAAATTTGTCACTTCTACAGTTATTTTATTTATTTTATTTTATTTTATTAAGGATATCAACAGCGAAAACAAATAATTTGATTACAATAATAAAGAAACAGTTCACAAGGCCAATAACAGACATCCACAAATAGGCAGTTCATAATTACTAGAAATATAGCACGATAGCGCTCAGCAATAAAGAATACATGCATATTTTTTAATTATTAAAATAAATATATCTTATTACAATTTAAAACTAATCAAGATTCAAGATTTGCATTTTAAAACTAATCAAGATGCAATATAAAAATACATGCATTATTTTTTAATTATTAAAATAAATATATCTTAAATTACAATTTAAAACTAATCAAGATTCAAAATTTGCCCATTATGTGTGTGTGTGTGTGTGTGGGTGTGTGTGTGTGTGTGGGTGTGTGTGTGTGTGTGTGTGTGTGTGTGTGTGTGTGTGTGTGTGTGTGTGTGGGTGTGTGTGTGTGTGTGTGTGTGTGTGTGTGTGTGTGTGTGTGATGAATGAGTGCGAATGGGTGGGGCGCTTAGGCCACTGCTGCACCCCTGTTTTCCTTCACAAAATTCGGAATCGGGATAATTCTCTGTGTGAGTGTGGTCTCGACGAAGGGACCACTGATCATATTTTTTTCAATTGCCCCCGTTTCCCCTCTTTATACCCATTCCTCCCTTGCTTTATCCCTCGTCCCATCAACTTCAAAACCCTTCTTCTGTACACCCATACTAAATTCATTAGAATACTATGTTAATATATTAATTATTTCAATATTCGACTTTAACTCCTCATCAAATTATAATATCTCTTTCTTTCTGCATTGGTTTCTTGTATATATAAAGTAGCGTGTACCTTTCACAACGAGACACTGGCAAAATCCCTGTGCACCCTACAAGCACGGGGCAAAGTCCAAATAAAAAAATAAAAAAAAAGTGTTAGCATTCTGCTAGCACTTTATTTACTGCTTGTCTATCTTATCTTATCTTGTTGGTCTACCGGTTAACACGCTCGACTAGGTACGTGTTCATCGCTAGATCGCTAGAGTCGCGGGTTTGATTCCCACTGGAGGCCGCCGTTGTTGATTTGTAGAAATGGCCTCAGTCTGGGTATTTTTCTATGTTTATGATGTCCTTGCCTGGGCCCTGTTTCATAAAGCTACAATTCGCAATAAACTTACAATTATCACTCATTTTCGTCTTACCTATGTTCACATCTCGTAGGACTTGTCACCACGATTACTTTAAAATGCATTCACAAATTCATACTTATTTGTTTCTTTTACGTTTTACTAATTCATAACTTGAGTCTACTGTCACAACATTCGTCGACAAAATCGCCATCAATGCAATAAATTAATCGAGCTTTTGAGTTTTGTTCACCTAGCGCAATCTATTGACGATAAGTAAAACTAAGTATAGCACGATTCAATAATAGAAAAAGAGAGCGAGAGAAGCGCGGGAACCGTAGAACATGCGTCGAACTCTTGGATCATAGAGTGCCTTTAGCTTGGATGCTTGGATTGCATTGCGGGATGGTGGCGGTCATTTTTAGGGTTCCAAACCGAGACCCTATCACTAACACTTCACTGTCTGTCTGGCTTTCTGTCACCAGGCTGTATCTCATGAACCGTGATAGCTAGGCAGTTGAAATTTTCACAGATGATGTATTTTTGTTGCCGCTATAACAACAAATACTCAAAACGGAGTAAAATAAATATTTAAGCGGGGCTCTGATGCAAGAAACGTAGTATTTTGCCGTTTTTTTCTCGATCTTAGTGTCTAATGTTGTATATATAACGGTACGGAACCCTTCGTGCGCGAGTCCGACTCGCACTTGGCTGGTTTTTTATTGTTGTTTAAAAAGTAGCTAAGTTTTACGTACATATTCAATTGTTAAAACGTAAAACCAATCCACTAAAAAGTGTTCTAGTCGGTACAATTAAAAATCGGCCAAGTGCAAGTCGGACTCGCGCACGAAGGGTTCCGTACCATTATAAGCAACCTATATAAGTCCCACAGTAGGGCACAGGCCTTCTCTTAGAGAGAGAGAGTATGGGCTTAATCTCCTCGCGTGCCCACCGCGGATTGGCGATTTCAAGCGCAAACATTAGACACAAAGATCGCGAAAAAACGGCAAAAAATCACGTTTACTGTATGGGAGTCCACTTAAATATTTATTTTATTTTAATTTAATTACCTATTTATTTTTGAAGAAAATGTAGAAATAAATATTTTGTGAATATTTCAAGCGTCTACCTGTTGCCGTTATTAACATCGAGCAAAAGACGGCAAAAAAATTACGTTTGTTGTATGGGAGCCCCGCTTTCTTTATTGTGTTTTTAGTATATGTTGTCATATAGCAGCAACGAAAATATATCATCTGTGAAAATTTTAACTGCGTACCTATAATCATGAGATACAGCCTGGTGACAGACAGACAGATAGACGGACAGACAGACAGACAGCCAGACAGACGGAAAGTGAAGTGTTAGTAATAGGGTCACGTTTGGTACCCTTCGAGTACGGAACCCTAAAAAGCACCAATGTAAATATTATTGAAACGCAAAACAAAGAAAATAATTTTGAAACACATCTTTTCCTGGAGTCACTGATTCAGTCTGTTTATCGGTGAAATGTCGATATGCTGTGTGACCGGCACTCGCGCGCCAGTCAATCATCATCATCATCATCAGCCATTTGACGCCCACTGTAGGACATAGGCCTCCTTCACGGTTTTCATAACCATGAGGGCTTTTGCCATAATCGCCACGCTTGGCAGGCGGGTTGGCGATCGCAGTATGCGGTTGGAATCTCAGGAAGGATTTCCTTAATCGCCTTCTACGACATCCACGGAAGGAAATGGAGTGACGCTATTCTTAATCCGGCGCCACACGCGCCAGTCAATATTTACATTGAATTTCTACTAATCGTGGTAATTTTACATTTACTTCCGTTTCATAAACGAAAAATTGTAACATTTTGCTTTAAAGTTGACAGTTTGCTGTCGGTCACTACACTACAATTGCTTTATGAAACATATTGTGGGACATTTTAAAACTGAATTGCGAAATTTCGTAGTGTTACGTGACTGCCGGTCAAAACTGCTGTTTTATGAAACACGTTACGCGAAACACATTATTTACTATGACTGTAAATTGTTTACCGACAAATTCTGTCAAGTTGAGTTACATGAAAAAGGGCCCTAGTTACTACGGCACAGGGTATCCTGGTTCGGGACCAGCGCCTCTACTCTCGATGCTAATTTAGCAAACTTGCGTTAAGCTGATGTAAAATTGAGTGCATTTGTTAATTAATTTAGCCAACATGCTTACAGTTTCCATAGCGCTCTGAAGTTCCAATAACTTTAATGCTATTTTTTACAACTAAAACACTTACTAAGTCGGTATTTCTGACTTATTGCATTTAATTGTTACACAATTTGACGCAACAACGTCGATACTATAGGCGCAGTTCTCGAATGGAGACCACATATCGGCAAGCGCAGCGTAGGACGACCAGCCACAAGATGGACAGATGACTTCTTCCAAGTGGCAGGAAGGCGCTGGATGCAGGCCGCTTCCAACCGGTCTTTTTGGAAATCCATGGAGGAGGCCTATCTCCAGCAGTGGACTTCTTGTGGCTGAATGATGATGATGGTAGGCGCAGGACAAGTGATTGTGTTGTATGGAAGTTATTATTATTATTTTCTAGAAGAACACCTCTTGTAGGTGTGACATGGAGAAAATTTTAAAGCACGCGCACTGCCACCCGTTACATTAGGGAAATGCCTTATAAAAAGAAAAATGTCGACCCGCAGCGCACAATTTCACGAGACAGAACCCGTAATGGAAATTTGCATACGCACCTTAAAATGTTATTCATAAGGAGAAAATTGTTTCGCCCGAGCACATAAGCGACCGTGGGACGCCTTATGAAGCACTCAGACGAGAAAAAATCGAATTATTTCACTGGCTGCCGAGAATTCCTTCCCCCATCCCCTCTGGAGTAATGGAGGCATTTACCTCATCATAACATTTACTGGCAATATAATATTTCACCGGATGCAATGTAACGTCACTAAATACCTCTATTACATTTTGACGCATTGAGCGCGTTAATGTATTAGCTTAGTAAATTATTGTGATAGTGATATGCACTATCGAATTAGGCAAGCCCGTAATGATAGTGTTACGTAAATAAATAAATCTAATATACAAAAAAACGGCAAAGGGCGAGTTGGACTCGCACACGAAGGGTTCCGTACCATTATCTATACAACATTTCGCTCACCTGGGATAACAACGACTCAATTACATTTTCGCAAATTTAACAGGAGAACATTTCGCCGATGGCATTACAGAAACTAGAATGAGTCGGTCTACAATGCATAATGCGTCATTTGACTGAAATTAACAGAAATTAAATTGTGCCCATGCATGTTACCTCGCGTTTAAATTCCCTTTAGGAGTATTATAACAAAATATACTTAGGTAGCCCTTTTCTCCATTGAGAATGATTCCGTCGTTGTTATTCCGGATGAGCGATTTGAATATTTCAAGCGTCATCCTGTCACGTTTGTTGTATGGGAGCCCCCTTTAATATTTATTTTATTCTATTTTCAGTATTTGTTGTTATAGCGCCAATATAAATACATCATCTGTGAAAATTTCAACTGTCTAACTATAGATAGATAGAATATTCTTTATTGTCTGTACACCAGGAATTACATTGAGAATTTAACAATAGTACAGTACAACTGGCGGCCTTATTACTAAAAGTAATTTCTATAGTAATTTCTATTAACTATCACGGTTCATGAGATAGGGCCTGGTGAAAGACGGACGGACGGACAGCGGAGTCTTAGTAATACCCTTACCATTTGGATACGGAACCCCAAAAATCTCGTGTTTGTTATCGAACTCCTCCGAAAGGGCTTCACCGATTTTCATGTTTTTTTTTGTGTATATTTAGTAGGTCTAAGAATAGGTCGTACGCTAAATTAATAAATGGCTAAACAAAGTTTGCCCGGTCAGCTAGTAACTAAATATTACTTAAAGTTTTCAAACTAAAACGTTTGTAAGCACAACACATTATTAGCTTAATTAATAGCTTAATTCAGTCAGAGACGAGCAACCGATGACTCGAGCTCCTTCTCTTATCACCATGATTACACTCTGCGAATCAGAGCGAAACCTGGTCGGACTCTTTCGACAAACAATCACGTAAGGGAATGCAGAATTCAGATAATTTTAATTTTAGATTTTGAAATATCTTCTTCGGGATTTTCAAGACTCAGAATTCGTTCATCCAATGTTGGACGAATAAACACATACGTACATTTACGCGTACGTCGGACCCCCAGTTTCTCGTAAAGAATCTGTTAATTTGCTGTTAATAGTAGCGTTTTTTTTTGCACTTTTGCCAACTGACAGCACGACCCTTTGAGGATGAAATGTCGTAAAAGCCATATTTGGTGAAAATGGACTTTAAACGCAGTCTTACCCAGTTTTTCAAGCTCTTTCAATCTGTATATTTCGTTTCCTCACATTCGCAAAAAAAATGGCTTTTACTACCTTGATTTTTTAACAGGGTTCACAGTTTTTTTATTAAAATAAGCTGTAAAAGACACTGATGCTACTTAATTTTTGTAGTACTTAGTACATTGTAGTGCATTTTCTTATGGCTTATACTGAAATTATTTTACTGGTTGCAATCCAACTTATTAGTAGGTACTTGTTTGCTGTAAAAGCCATTGGATGCAGGTAATTTTGTAGTATAAGCCATGCTATCTACTAAACTACCAAAGATATTGAAGATATTTAAAGTTGAATGTCTATAAAACTCACATTTTTACATTTTTAGTATATCTGTAATCATTGCATTAATACGGCATTTAAAAGAAAAAATATGTAACGCATTTTATTATAATTAGGTATTTTTTATTTTCGCTCTCCTGTAAAATTCGTAAAATGGCTTTTACTACATTTCTTCCCTGAAGGGTCGAGCTGTTCACGGTAGTTCAGGGTTTCTCAAAATGGTACGCGAAGTACGCGAACCCCTAGGTTGGCCATTCGACAGTAGGGGGTTTGCGACAAGGTTTATGTATTCTTACAAGTGTTCTGAAGTAGTCTCTTACGAATTCTTACAAGTGTTCTGAAGTATTTTTTTAGGATATTTAGATCTACCGATTTTCCAACAATTTTTAAAAGTTTATCTACCACTATTCTAAAACTAGGGTTGGCAACACTGGTTTGCTCACTATTTATTTATTTTATTTATTGTCACTTGTGCTTCTTGGGTATTAGGGGTTCGCTGTCATCTAGAAAATTTAACTGGATATTATTATTATTAAAATTATTTATTGCACCACTAAAAATATACAATTGGCGGGCGTAATACTAAATAGTTACGTAGAGGCATAACTCTGAGAAACCCTGTGGTTGATTAACAGACTGTTAGTGTACGAGAAAAGGGGCTTAACCCATTTTATTGGACAAAAACATCTCTCTTAAAAGCCCTTTATTAACGAAAGCAAAAACTTAGGTAATATCAAGTGCCTTAATTTGTTATTTTTTATTATTTATCAAAAGACTGTCAGAAAGCTTCTTTCTTGCAAGCATATAAAAACTAAATAAACGTCTAAACGTGATCAATTACCGCGGGCACTGAGTGAAAACGAGCGCTGAGGGCTCAAATCTACACAACATTACACACCACAGGGTTTTTTTTTTTAACTTCATGATTCGTAATTTTTTTTTTTACAGAACACGTCTGTTTTATTTACAGTCATAAATTAATGGTATTCACTATTTATCATTAAAAATAACTAAATATAGAAAACTGCGCCCAGATCGCCGCCTCTGGGAAGGGTACCCAGTATGCTGGCTACGTTACCTCGTTGGGTTGACTGACTTTGTCCTATTCTCTGGGTATTTCTGTAAGCTTTTGTCTTTCTTATTTGTAACTATTGTGTGTTTTTACCATTCTTGTGATGTGTTAATTTGTTAAAAAAAAAAATTTCTTTCTTTCTTCCCTTCCCCTCTCTCTCTCTCTCTCTCTTTTTTTCTCCTTTCTCTGGACTGTCAATCTGTCCGTCTATCCGTCTGTCTGTCCGCGGTGCAGCTCAGAATTTCTCGTACTAATCGCTATAAAACTCGTAGCGATTAGTACGAGAAAGCTGAAATTTGGCAGGTAATACATATTGTATACAAATTAATCACGCCGACAAAACGGCAGATAAAAATGTCTTAAACTTTTTTTTCTGGGTATTTCTCCTCCACCTAAATTACGGGTGCAATTTTTTTTCTCACCTAAACCATCCACACTATGGTATGGTTGTATCGTTGAATTGGTCGTTATAAATATTGTGGATGTAGAATGAACATTTTTGCCTTAGGGTTCCGTTTGCGAAGTAATAAGCCATAAAGCGCAAATTTTTGTCCGCGTAGGCCCCCCCTCCCTTCCCATCCCCCTCCCCTCTTCTGATTAAAAAGTTGATTCTACAAACTTAAAAAAAAAACAGGGTAGTAGCACATATAATGAACTTAAAAGGAAAACTATCACGGCTAAGGCTAACGAGTAATTGGCGACCAACTTTTAAAAGGAAATCTTCGTAGAAAATCCATTGAATACTCGTATTAGGTTGATGAAGTTGTTAGTTCTGTAAAGCAGATAAAACCCTCTCTTTCTACGCAACCCTACACTGCGCGTGGCCCGACACGCACTTGCCCGGTTTTTCTCTCTTTCTTTCAAGGTTTGCTAGTGTTCCTTAGACTTGAAAATTTAGTACCCGCTGTTCTATGGCATAAAAACAAAGTAACTCCAATCTGATTGTGAGATTTTTGCAAACTTCCTCATCATCGCTCTTAAATGCATTCAGCATAATCCCTGTGACATGTGTGCGCTCGCCGTGATCACGTTTCATGCTAATATTTCTATAATGCACTCGAGCCACATATTTTTAGCATTACTTATGCATAGAAAACAAATTGGCCCCGTGACTGTGTTCGGTCGACCGTCAGGAGCAGCGCCCAACTTTGCTTGCATAATATGCTGCAATAAAAGTTTAGCGCATACAGCCCGGTACAGGAACAAATCCGACTTGTCGCTAAGGCTGGGCTCTCCGATATCACCCCTAAATTAGGTGTTCATCTTACTCTCCAATGGGTAGTATTTAAAATATGAAAAACCTAACTTCGGAACGGGTCACTCGGGGCTGCAAGTGATGTAAATTACTTCGGCCAGATGTCGCTGCCTGTATGTAATACAGAGAAGTTTGTAAAGAGGCTCGAAATTTTGCCGATGCCTGCACTTGCCCATTAGCTCAGTTGGGAGAGCGCTGGCACGGTTAGCCAGACGTCGCGGGTTCAAGTCCCGGCATGGGTGGAATTTTTAGCCTCTAAATAGCCTGCTATAAAGTTTAAAAAAGTCATAAAAATAAGGACCGACGGCCCTAGATAGGACATTGAAAGGCAATTTTTTTTCAGATTTTAATTACTAACCATTAAAGAGTAAAATGTATTTTAAAACATCTGATTTAGGGTAATGTCAAAGAACCCAGCCTTAACGGGACGTTTTCAATAAGTTATGTTTTGTTTCCCTTACGAGTTATCTTTTGATTGGGTTGACTTACAAGTTTGTTTTTAACGGACTGCAAAGAAGGATAAGATAAGATAAGATTTTTTTATTCATCAAAATCAGAGATACACAGTTATGGTATAATAACATTGTATAATAAATTTTTGACATAGAGTTACATACAGGGTTAACTCTTAAATAATGAATGCCTGGTGTCTATACTAGGCAGGGCCTGTTGTATAGCAATATAATATTATCACATTAGAGCAATTTATTTTTATTCACTAACTATTACGAAGTACCAAAAGTCAAATTTGATAAATTTCACCTATGATATGCCATCGTCCGTCATCCGTGTGGCGCCGGATATCCGTGTGGCGCTGGATTAAGAATAGCGTCACTCCAGTTCCTTCTGTGGATGTCGTAGAAGGCGACTAAGGAAATACATTACCAGCAGACGGACAGCAGCGTTTTCCTGAGATTCCAACCGCACACTGCGATCGCCAACCCGCCTGCCAAGCGTGGCGATTATGGCAAAACCCCTCAAAAATGGTGGCCAATCCGCCTCCACCAATCCGGACTTGGCCCCCGTGGTGGAGTATGGCCTATACCTTCCTCAGGGAAGAGACCCGTGCCCCTCGGTGGGGACATAATGGGTTGATGATGATGAATAAAAATGTGTAAAAAAAAGATTTAACTATCTTACATTACCTTAGGGGTAGACGTTATCCCGGAGGGGTAGACAGAGACTATGCTATGCCACTTGCCAGGATCCTCACAAACTTCTTTCGCTTCATCAACATTCATTAGTCGTCACGCCCGCTGGTTTTGGGTATTTTTTATCTTGCCCTTTGCTAATACATCCCCTATTTGGAGTAGATTGATCTAGCTATCTGCAATGCCATTCTTTAATCTCCTTCATGCCCCATTGGATCTACGCTTATTCAGTATGTTCCCTTAGGCAAAACTGCGGGCAGAATACTAATATCCCCTTATTTGATACGATCTTAAATCCGTTACAACTAATATACCTATCGGGACACGACATCTTTACGGCTTATTGGGTAAATTACGCGCGCTTGATCCCGTAATAAGGGTTGATTTCTGGTCCCCTGCTGCCCTCGAGGGTTCCGTAGGGTTTAAACTTGTGAACTTTTATCCATCTTGTGAGTTCCCTCTCTTTTGAATGTGATGCAGAACGAACCCAAGAATGCAAATGAAATGAAAACCAATAAATTTAGAATAGGTACGAGCCAAGCCGTCTTGTTACGTAACTACCCACCGTATTGGGTTGTCCATTTTACGTTTCCAAAGAGTCAAAATATGTATCTATTTGACAGTTCGGAGTAGGTTCAATCGGACAAGTTCATGAAATAGGCATGATGACAGTAATTGAAAATCACTAAAATTATGCATTTATTTAACAAAAATTGAATTGTGGAATACGAAACACGCATTTATTTTTTTATCGAGAGCGGCATTGATAATTATTACGATAATTAAAATCTTCAAAAATCCTATGTCCGCCATATTAAGTTGAATAGCGAATCACGTCACTTTGAGGAACACGCGAGTAAACATAGAACAGAACCGAACATATTGCTTTATAATCTGTGACATAGGTAAAAATGTCCCTATACGAAATTTGCTGTGTTGATGTATTACACCACAGATTAATTTTACACTTTTGCACTGTGACGTCACTAGCGACGCCCCATGACAACGGAAGCATACGTAGGGGAGAGTATGGTAAATTATACCCGCTGTAAAATTGTATCAATCGTAAGCTCTACCGAATGCATATTTCTTTACTCTGGCATCACCAAATGTACCCGGCTAGACGCAAGACGCCATGACAGTTCGTCACAAGTCTCGTGTGTACGGTATCCACGAGTGAAACAAAAATAAACGTTTTTTTGCCGCCGAAACCAACAGATGACCAAAGAGAATAAGTAGAGTTTAGTAATAATTAAGGATAGTTATTATGAATTTAGTATTAAATAGTTTTTAACAACGTTAGTATCCTGTAATTTGTAATTTTCGCAACATGGAGTATGCCGGAAAAATCGTATATACCAGACGCTGGTTTCTAAGTCGTATCTACCGGTCTAATAATAATAAAGAGTAAAGAGTACGAAGCAACGCTGCAAAGAACAACAATTTCAAACGTATGGCTGTATATAAATATTGCTAAGTACTTAATCATGTTGAAGTAAAAACAAGCCCAGTGCGAGCCGGATTCGCGCACGAAGAGTTCCGTAGGCACCATTATCTAACCTATACAACATTTGAATATTTCAAGCGTCTAACTGTTGCCGTTATTAATGTCGAGCCAAAAAAGGCATAAAAATAACGTCTGTTGTATGGGAGCCCCACTTAATTATTTATTTTATTCTGTTTTTAGTATTTGGTATTATAGCGGCAACAAAAATACATCATGTGTGAAAATTTTAACTGCCTAGCTATCACGGTTCATGAGATACAGCCTGGTGACAGACAGACAGACAGACAGACAGACAGACAGACAGACGGACAGACAGACGGACAGTGAAGTCTTAGTAATAGGGTCCCGTTTGGCACCCTTCGGGTACGGAACCCTAAAAAGCATACGCTCGCACTCTAAAAAACTGCTCGAATATCTTCAGTTGAAAAGCTAGGAGTATAGGTATTTGCAGCTGCTTAACATTACTAATGGAAGTTTGGAAGTTTTTGAATTTGAGTTTTAAAACGCTAGTGTTGTAAAAGTCTTGGAATGAATACAAAATGAGCTCTGAAGTTTACTAAAATAATTGTGATTAGTATGTAGTATATCCATAATATTTCTTAACTTACTGCGCCCGCGACTTCGTTTGTGTTGCATTAGAATATAAAGTGTCCCAACCCCTTAACCCATGGTCTATCTCCGTTCTAAATTTCAGGCATGGTGACCTTTTTGCAGTTGTATTAAGTTAGTTAGTTAGTTAGACCTGAGATTTCCGCACTTAGCCTCATGGTTGGGCTATTGTGCGTAGCAAAGCTGTGAGCTCACTCCAGCCAGCTCTGATGTCACTACAGGCCTCCTGAAGGGATCCCAGCTTCCCAAAGATGGCGGTCCGTTGCTTTTCCAGAGTTGTATTAAATTGAGTAATCTATTCCACCTCAAATAAATCTGAGCAAACGACAAACCAGGAAACGGCAGTGATTGCAGCCCTGTTTACGGAGTATCAAGTAGTCATTCTAACCTGACTTAGCTCCGAGCTTCTATCCGTAGTATTGATTGGTTGTTGACTTAACTACCTATCCTCGAGCATGGATAGTAAAGTCAACAACGAACTAATCCTTACTTTTAAGATTGTTAACTATTCTTGTGTTACAGGTAGTAACTAGTCAAATTCATGGTTACAATATCTGATACATCTGGCTCAATGACGTGACCGTGTACAGAGACGTTATGCGCAAACACAATGCATGATAAAATCATAACTCGTAATAAATAAATATATAGTTGCAACAATCGAATATAGACCGTCCTCCTTTTTACCCAATTGCGAATGCAAAGGAAGATTATGTTTGTTACTTGGACACTCGTGTTTCCGTATTTGGTATCCAATGTCTAGGATAATGCACGTTCTTCTAGAAGAATGATTTACCAGAGGCTCCGACATTGGTAAAGCAAGCGTGTAAAAGAGCAATTTTCATTTTCTTAGGGTATAAATATATAAATCTAAGAAAAAATCTCATAGAACGATGGTTGTAAAACACAAACTCTTAACTGTGGTGTTTTAAGGTAGGTAACCTTTTTAATAGTATGCAGGCTAACAAAAGTAGAAAACTATATTTTATAGGGTTAAAATAGTACCTATGTGGTAAGAATCTCATTTACAAAATACCACGGAAACCGAACGTAGGGCATTCAATAAGTAGTGAGAAAGAGGTACAAGCACCTTGGATAGAGTAAAAAGAATATACTGGCAGGCATAGCCCACTTATTTGTCGACATAATAACATAAAAAAGTGTGATGCTCTTTTGTTTTTTCAATCATAGAAGGTTCTTACTTGTATTCTGTCGCAACGAGTAATCGAAAATGGAGAAAATTAAAGTTTGCGCCATAATTACCTTTGTTTGAAAAATTTTACTGCGGAACAAGTAAATCAAGACTTGCAAGATACGTTAGGGGTTCATGCTCCTCCTTATTCTACGGTTGCGCGTTGGTGTGCTGAGTAACATATTATTTAAGTTTTCAACATAGTCACCTTTTAGTTGTATATACTTGACATCTTTATTTTAAACCTAAAATTCCTTTTAAAAAAAAATCATCTTGATTATCTAAAAAACCTTATACTGCGGCGATCACTGCGTCATCATCGTCGAATTTCTGGCCTCTTAAACATTATTTCAATCTCGGAAATAGATAAAAGTCACTAGGAGCAAAGTCTGGAGAATATGGAAGATGTTCCACAAATTTTTGATGTTGAAAAATAAAATAACACTTTATTTTATTTTTCGTTACTCGTTAACGTTACCTTGTAAAGCCTACTTAGCCGTGATAGTTTTCAGTTTAAGTTCATATGTGCTACTGCCCTGAATTTTTTTCCGTTTCTGAAATCAACCGCTTAGCCGGGAGAGGGGGAGGACGCCTTACTCTAACAAAAAATTGCGCTTTATAGCTTAATATTTCGCAAACGGATCCCTACATAGACAAATGGTTTTCCTACACTTACAATATTTTCAAACGACCAATCCAATGACACCCCAAACACTGGTGTAGGCGAGGAAAAAAAATTGCATCCTTAATGTGTAGGGGAGGTGCATTATTTTTTTTTTCAGAAAAAATACCATTGTTTTTTCGGAGTCATTAATATGTATATCTCTATACCAAATTTCAGCTTTCTAGTACTAATTGTCTCTCAGCTAGGCTGCGGACAGAAGACGGATAGACCGATAGACAGACGGACGGACCTGGGGAAACTATAAGGGTTCTTTGTTTACTACGGAACCCTAAAAAAACTACTATTGCAAACGAGTCCGATTAATATTATAGAATGTATAGTCATGCCAACGCGCTGCATAAGCATAACCCTTTTATGGGTAAATTCATACGTGCGCGCTGACTGCGAACTGAACTGACTGCAATCGGGCGCTTGCGCCAAAATGGCGTGCTATACGTCCGGCGAAAGGCCGTTGAGTGTGTTCAAATATAAATGACCTTCTTACCGTGTGTTTGGTACGGTATTTGAATGAAACAGAATGATGTCCGCGCCATGTCCTTACCAGGCGCCCGATCAGTGCCTCCGCGCCTGAGGTGCTTTCAAATTATCCGATCCGATATCGGTGTCGGACGACGATAGCCGGCATACGATAGCCGACACCATGTGCTGTTTCACATATTACCGACAAAATCGTTCGGACACGGCCATTTACTCGATGGCTTAGTGCGGGCAGGTCATCATGGCAGACTATAGGTAATAGAAAACTTTATTTGCTGTATGTATTAATTATATTTGAGAGGCAAAAAAGACCTGTCCGCAGACAGTACACAGTAGACAGTTGGATACATCACATTGCGGAAGCTACAAAATGCACGTCGAAAGAGTTTTAATTACTTTACTTTATACTTTATTGTACACAAGAAAGAAATATGTTACACATACAACAAAGCAATAAGAACGGGTACATAGGCGAGCTTATTTCTATAGAAATTTCTTCCAGCCAACCAAATCAGTTGTGAGACGATGATTTTAAAGAAGTAGGGGAATAATGTGTGCACATTAAACGAATTAAAAAAAATGTAATAATATAATAATAATAATATAAACATACACATAAAAGTTAAATACCATAATATAAAGAATAAAACAAATAATAAATCAAATAATATAACATTACATAAACTACTTACAACTAATATAAATAAGGAATAAACTACATACAATAATTTATCCTACTACTATATTATAGATAGATTATAATATTAGCAAAGAGATAGAAGGTGCTCTTTCAGCTTGAACTTAAAGAGTGCAACAGATGGACAATCTCTTATGGTCTTCGGAAGAGTGTTCCACAAGCGCGCCGCACGCACAGAGAATGAGTTATAGTAAAACTCGGTGTTGCAGATTGGGACTCGCAATGTTCGGTTGTCACACGTTCTCTGTGGTCTGGCGCGTGGAGGCAACGGTATGAACCTCTCACGAAGATACTGCGGAGAGCTGGGGTTCTTTAGCACCTTGTAAACAAGAGACAACATGTGCATGTTGCGGCG
Source organism: Yponomeuta malinellus (assembly GCA_947308005.1). Taxonomy (NCBI): domain Eukaryota; kingdom Metazoa; phylum Arthropoda; class Insecta; order Lepidoptera; family Yponomeutidae; genus Yponomeuta; species Yponomeuta malinellus. The sequence goes on along the minus strand of OX370997.1, from coordinate 6,958,065 downwards.
CAATTTAGAATGAATCCACATTCTTTTACTGTTTCTATAAAAAATTTTCCGCTATACAATAAAGAATACTCTTATCTTATCTATTATTTGCTAATTCATCTCACAAACAGTATCCAGAAACAACTTTGGGCTCTCAAAGTCAAATCAGATGCACGACTAGTAGGTACACATACAAAAATTATCATCCGACGGCTCGCGGGCGTCCGATGATGGTGCCGCCAACATATCGGTGTCAGCCCCGATATCCGATATAGCGCCGGACAATATGAAAGACAGGTACATATTTCATACATTTTACGTACCCCGATATCGGATCGAATAATGTGAAAACGCTCTTAAGTCATATCTGTGAGGGCCGTCCGCGCCTTGTTCGAATGGTCGGTATGGTAGCCGATAAAAAGGCAGGGTGTGTTATTTGTTGGTTTTTAGAACAATCAGGGTAACGTGTACGCCGCGGCGCCGTAAACCCCGTCGGCGGCTTTGAATACCGATGACTCGCACAACAAGGAGTTACGTTTCAATTTGTACTCTATGCATAAGTAATGCGAAAAATATGGAAACTCCGAGCAAAGGCGGGATACGCTATAAAACATCGCTGTATACTTTATATGGAAACTAGTCTTGTTTGTTTCTGCTAGTGTAGTCACACATAATCGACACAGTTGGGGACAACCCTATTTCTCACAGGGTTTATACACGTCGTTCAAAGTCTGAGCATGTTTTACGTAAAAGTAGATACACGTTGTCTGAAGTGTAATCTTTTTAGCCCACGGAGTGACATATCGTTTCAAATATTCGTAATGGTAACCGCTTTGAAACATCAGGGGCTTGACATCAAAGGATTTTTGCGGTAACAATTTAGTATGGAATTTGACAGTTAGACGATTGTAATCGTTCAGGATTTCGTGCGCGTAATATACAATGCAGGACTCCAAGTGTCGACAGTGGTGTTAAGATTTTTTTTTTATTTCGTTGATCCGAAATAAGAATTATACTTATAGACCGCAGAGATCTTTTTGGCGGTAACGTGAACGTAGTCACAGATCATTTGCACATCGCTTACTGTCTTTACAGTGTATCTGTGAGTAATTGACGTAGTGTGATGCGTAGAAAATTACTATTAGTTAATTACTAAATGTCGTAGAAAGCGACTAAGGAAATACATTACCTGGAGACGGGCAGCAGCGTTTTCCTGAGATTCCAAATGCATACTGCGATCGCCAACCCGCCTGCCAAGCGTGGCGATTATTGCAAAACCCCTCATGGTTAGGAAAACCATGAGGGAGGCCTATGTCCTGCAGTGGGCGTCAAAGGGCTGATCATGATGATGAATTACTAAAGTAGTCAATTACTCATACATACACTGTAAAGACAGTAAGCGATGAGCAAACGATTTGTGACTATGTTCACGTTACCGCCAAAAAGATTTGTGCGGACTATAATTATTTTCAGAAATTGGAAATTGTTCCGCGAGCTAGACGGAGGTCAGGTGGAAGGAGTAGCCTTAAAATTTAAAGAAAATTTAACATTTATTTGCAGATTTTTGGGACCTATATCCTGGTAAAACATTGAAATTCGATGACAATTACATGAACGAGTGGATTTGATTTCATTGTCGCTTCTCTTCTTCTTTTGTCGAACGCTCACACAAAACTGTCAAGGAAACAAAACTGAATCAAGTTCCTGGGGGACAAGTCTAGCATAGTAGTTCAATGGACTATTATTAGTATGGCAATGGTTGTTCCATTGACTTTATTAATAATCTACAAAACAATCGCATTTCAATGGTATAACCCGTGCAATTTAATTCGACGCCTCGTGCGATTCGATCTTCTTCGCGAGAGATGTCGCCATTAATTTACGCGAGTTACACCATTGAAATGACTGTGTACTACTATTGCATAGTAGAACGAACGAGGCAAATAACAGCCATTGTCGTGCTCATATTATCCCACAGAACATATTATCCTATTGAACAACTAGGTGTTTATTAGACTCCGGCCTCTATTAGGCCTCGACCGTGTAATGCGCTAGCAGAATTTGTGAAGTATTAACTTAGAGTCAAGTAGACTCGAGGTAGTTGCCCGTAATACGCCATCTCATGATACCCTTATGACCTCGCCCTAGACACATAGTGTTTCAATAGAATTATATAAGCACGACAATATGTTATTTGCCTCTAATTGATAGTCTACTAAGCAATAGTAGCATAATGTCATTCCAATGGTATCATCATCATCATCATCAACCCATTATGTCCCCACCGAGGGGCACGGGTCTCTTCCCTGAGGAAGGTATAATAGGCCATACTCCACCACGGGGGCCAAGTCCGGATTGGTGGAGGCTTGTAGACTAGTGGCTCGTCTACTGTCAGAAGTTGTCAAGCCGCCCTAAGGCCTCTGACTTGGCTTAACGACTGCCATCTATCGACGGCAGCCGGCACCAACAGCTTAACGTGCCTTGCGAAGCACGGAACCGCTCGGAAAAATGCCACTAGCGTTAGGCATAGACGGCGACCCATCCATGCACTGAACGCGCCCTGTGTTGCTTAACCTTCGTGATCGTTTAAGATCACTTAGGCAGCCGGGGCTACGAGCGATCATCATCATCAGCCATTTGACGCCCACTGACATAGGCCTCCCTCATGGTTTTACAAACCATGAAGGGTTTTGCCATAATCGCCAAGCTTGGCAGGCGGGTTGGCGATCGCAGTATGCGGTTGGAATCTCAGGAAGACGCTGCTGCCCGTCTCCTGGTAATGTATTTACTTAGTCGCTTTCAACGCACATCCACGGAAGGAAATAGAGTGACGCTATTCTTAATCCGGTGCCACACGGATCCAATGGTATAACCCTCGCAAGTTGATTGGGCATCTCTCACCAGGCGCAAGTTGCAGGAGTAAAGTTGCACGGGTTATAACATTGCAATGCGATTGGTTACAAGACTACCAATAGTGTCAATGAAATAACCATTACCGTACTAATATGACTTTATCAAACTCGACCCCCTGGTCAACCTGTACGTACCAATACGTAACAAAACGTGTAATTGAAAAAACCGAAATTCTAACTCCTTTATTTTAAGGAAACTAAAGCCACCGAATCGAGAATCTGTGACAGGAATCGACCGCGCCGCGCGCTTTATTAGGCTAAGGGCTCACTTAACCGTTACCTAACTGCTTGCTTATGACCGTAATTCGTTAATGCTACATGAAGTCAGCCGGGTTCTGATGTTTGATAAATAACGACGGGTTGGCGTGGCTGCTGTCTATTCAGCGTGAGCAGTAACTTCATGATTACGTTATTTGCGTATGCGGGGGTGCCCGCCCCCGCCCCGCCGCCGCCCGTTTTGAATGCTGTTCTTCTTTGAACGACTTCAAAAAAGGAGGAGCTTCGACGCGAATTTTCCTTTTCTTTATTTTTTGGCTACGTTCCTTCATAACTCTGTCAAATCTTAACCGATTTCGACAAACTTTTTTGGTTCGAATCGATATAACGTCCCATAGGTCCCATTTTAACCTGGTGAAGATCTGATGGTGACTTTCAGAGATGGAGGACGGAACTCTTCAATGGTCAGCAGTAAAGAAGGCCTAATGGGAGCCCCATTCTTTAATAAAAATATAGCGTAAAGTTCAATTTCCATTTTCGGAAGTCTTAACCAGAACATCACTAAATTACCCTGGGACTACTTTTACGCTATATTTTATTAAACATATGCATATGCTTATTTCTAACATTTTAGTGCTGCAGTGGTTTGAAGTCGGTTTTTATTTAAAAAAAATTCTACAAAGTTATGAAATTAAATGATGGTCGGAGCGTTTTTACGGTTCCGGAGCCGGAGGGTGTCGGACAGGCAGGGCTCTATTAATATGATTCTTCTTTTGAACAGTAATAGGTAACTAGTTGAAATTTTCACAGAATATTTGTAATAATTAAAACGGATTGACTAACAAAGAAGGGAAAATAAAAAAGTATAAAAAATATTATCCCTTCTATTTTTGTTAACTACCTATTTATTTCTTGTCGGCGAATTGACCGAAAAAAAGTAAAAAATGTAGGAAGGTCCCGATACAAAAAACGTGATTTTTGTGCTTTTTTTGCTGTATCGAAAAACGAAATCTACAAATGTGAAACTTGGTGTGATTATTTATAGTGCAGTCCTTATAATAAACAAAAATATTAAAAACGCTCCAAGTGTTAGTCAGACCTCAAAGAGGCCTATTTTTAACACATAAATTAAATAAAAAACAAATTTTTTTCACCTTTCTAAAGCACAAATTAAAAGAAAACATTAAATGACTGGTTAATGAAACTCTCTTATGATAGTACCGAGCGACTTATAACAATCAAGTAAAAAAATAATTAAAAAATATTTTATAAGAAATTAAGTCTAACCCACCTTGTTTATATACATAATTGTAGTTAATTTATGTTATTTGTCCCTAGTTTATGTGGTGTATTAATATAATAAGTTAGTTTATGCAGTGTGTTATAATTTTATAATAATATTCAACGTAAAGAATTTATATTCTGTTTTTTGCATGTCAAAGTACATCATTAGAATATTAAAATAAAAACATTGTCACTTTTGAGCGGAAGTCTGGTTACTCATAATACAGAGTATTCTAGTTTGGGGATCATTCATTATCTATGTACACTTTTACGACAGTTAAGTTGTTTGTATTAATGTTGTATTTGAAAGAAATTCTTTTTGCTAAGTAGGTAAATTCGTAATGTTGTGTTTGAGGTGGTACAGAGTACCCTCGGTGTGCGAGTTCGACGTGCACCTGGCCAGTTATTATTATGTGTAGTACATTATTTAGTTATTATTACGTATTGTCGGCATTAAAAAACGAGTATCTGATACTATCTTATCGTATCGGTTTATTCAGCTGTGCAACGTCCTGCTAAGGGTTAGGTAAAACATTGCTTTATCATTTTAACATTTGTACAGTAACAAAAGTTAAAAGGTATCAGAAAAGAATCTTTATTCCTCTCGCAGCGGTTTTCATAAGAGTTAATATTAAAATCATGTCAATAGAGATTTGATTTTGGATATCATTTAAGCTATCGCCAATTTATGTTTCTTTCTTAAATAATGGGGTTTTCCTGCAAAATAGTATATTTGTCGCCAAAATGTAGTCGCCAAACGATATATAAATGTTTTTGTATTTATTATAATAGGTTTGTCCTGATAACTGTTTAGTCAAAGTAATTTAAAGAGACCATTGACTTCTTTTTTCAATGTATTTATTGACTAGAAATTGATTAATAATAACTATACAACTAATAATTAAAACTAATACTAATAAAAATGATTGACTTTGAAATTATTTTAACATACCACATAAACTAGAGACAAATAACATAAATTAACTACCATTATGTAAGGTGGGCTAGACTTAATTTACTATAAAATATGTTTTAATTATTTTTTTACTTGAATGTTACAAGTCGCTCGGTACTATCATAAGAGAGTTTCATTAACCAGTCATTTAATTTTTTTTTATTTGTGCTTTAGAATGGTGAAAAAATTTAGTTTTTTTATTTAATTTGGTGTATATATGAATGTCACTTGAAAAATAAAAAATATATCCAATATCGGCACTTTCTCCACGAATGATTGTTCGATGATTGAATGAATTACATCACCTTCACGACTACTTGATGCCACAATAACTGTTGAGAAATCAACTAAAACGACTAATTATCCAAAACGATAATAAAATGCACTCACAACAAGGAACGTGAAATCCTTTCCAGCTCACAATGTTAAATTCATAAAATATTTAATTCCTGAGATGTTGACTTCGCAAAATTTTGAATATTAATTCCCAAAATGTTGAGTTCACCATATTATTATGTTGAATTTAAATTCCCAAAATGTTGAATTCGCCAAATGTTGTATTAGCCTAAGCGAACTATAACGAGGCTTTAAAATTTTATATCAGCAAAAAACTAAAAAGGGGACCTTTCACCCACCCCTCAACCTCAGGGACTTTATTTATTCATTAAATTACCATAATAGCAACACAGTTACATATTTCCTGAAAGATGACTCAAATACATTTCCAAGTTGCATATCTGGGAATTTTCTGAGCAAGAATGGTTCAGTGATGGAACTATTACTCGTACTAATGAAAGTAATCAAAAAATTGTTCAATCAAATCAATGAATTCAACATTGTGGTGAGCCAACAAGGATTAAATCGTTTATTCAATATTTTGAGAGTTCAACAGTTTGGGATTACCATGAATTCAAAATTTTTGGACTACTGTGAATTATGAATAATTATTATTATAAAAAGTACATATGAATGTATGTTTGTATGTATGCATGTAGATACATACATACACACATACATACATTACACGCTTACGCGCAAAAAATACAATTATATTACCGTCGGATGGTTGATATTTTTTTTAATAGTACTCTAACCATGCCATTTTATTAACTGTTTTCAGATTTCAAATTTTCACTTTCTCGTTCAGCTAACATCTTAACCATTGCTTTCGCTGCAACATACATTTGCTATAACGTATATCGCTGCAGAAAACATTCGCGGTAACGTACATCGCGGTACCGTTCTTCGCGGCAACGTAGTGGAGACCACCTTGACAACAGTATAAAAGCTGATTGAGATAAAAGTACACCTAGCTAAACCTTAACGTAAAAGTTGGTTTCTTTCGCCGGTCATTTTAAAAATCCACTCAGTAGATACTTACTTATAGCATTTTGTCAGAACAGAATGGTAAATAAGTTGCGAAGCATAAATATTCAGTGGGACTGTTTTAAATAAAATAAAGTTTGCCCCATTTATTCCGATACACCGGGGCTGCGGACTGTGCACTGGCCTGTCCAACTTAGGGCCCGCGAGCTACAATGCGCCCCCTCAGAGGTCGCAAAACTCACAAACCCTTTGAGGATGAAACTGGTCTTTGGATGCAGTCTAATTTGGTTTTTCAAGCTCTTTCAATCAGCATATTTCGTTTCCTCAAATTCGCAATAAAATGGCTTTTACCACCTTGATTTTTTAAAAGCATTGGTAGCCCAGTGAGTAGAACAACGGACTCGGAAGCGAGTCTTTGTTTATTTTCAAAGTTCGTACATCTGCGAATTTGAAGTAGCGCTAACTGTGACGGAAAACATCGTGAGAAAACCCGCCCGCGGCTTGGTTGGCTCCGCAGGTATTGATTTTTTTTAATACGCTTCACAGTTTTTTTTTCTAATTTGCAAAAAAGACACTGATGTTACATCATTTTTATTTTCATGTACTTATGGCTTATACTGTAATTATTATATTTGTCGCAATCTAAGTTATTTGTACGTTTAGTTTATTTTTTGTTGTAAATCCAATAGGATGTAGGTTTTTTTGTAGTGTAGCAGGCTTAGATCTGCACATATCGACTTCTTATATAGGTATCCCGAGATAAGTTCACTTAAACAAAAAACAGTAATGCCTTAAAGGCAATTAAAATAAACTGAGTTTTTCTTATACACAAAACATTGTTTTATTTACGCCCCGGTTTGCTCAGCTACTACGACGATGGAATTTTCTAAAAAAATAGACGCGGCCAGCGATAGGCGAGCTGTTTGAAATAAATCTGGCCCGCCAAAAAATTATGTTGGACTCCCCTGGTGCAGAGGCTGGAAAAAAGTTAGGCGGAGACGCGATTTCCTAATGCGAATTTAATTCGTTTCACGCGGGCGGGCGCTGGGACTGGTGGCGCTATTCTATTAAGTTTGGTCAAGTGTGAACGTTATCAGCGCCGTTAAATTCCCGCGGTGTATATTTGCCGCGACAACTTCCCAGAGGCTTTTATTTATCTTTTTGTTTAATGTAATTTGCACTCTACAAAGTAAATTCAAGGATAAAGTCAAAATAACGATTTAAATCCACAGCGTGATTTTGAAATCGTTAGCAACGTTTTTAATGTTCTTCAGTAAAGGTATCACTTGGAAATGTTCGTGATTTCCTGAATTTGACTCGAAACTGTAAATCCATTTTCAAAGTGGTAGAAAGTACCACGATGTCGATTTTTCTATATTGTGTTAAATGTATAAGGATATGCGTAAACAAGTGAAAGAATAGATGAGTTGGCCGACGCGGCCATAAGATGGTCAAACCATAGTTTTTTAGGATTCCGTAGTCGACAAGGAACCCTTATAATTTCACCATGTGCGTCTGTCTATCTGTTTGTCCGTCCGTTTACGAAATATTAAGCTTTAAACGGCAAATTTCTATCCGAGTAGGGCGTCCCACCTTCTCCTGGCTAAATGTCTAAATGGTTGATATAATGAACTTAAAATAAAAACTATCACGGCTAAGTAGGCTTTACAAGGTAACGAGTAAAAGGCAACTAACTTATAAAGAGAAAACTTCGTACAAAATCCATTGAAAATGACGTTGATGAAGTTCTTAATTATGTAAAGCAGATAAAACCCCATCTTTCTGCGAACCCTACACTGCGACGCACTCCATTACTGAGGCAGCCTCAACAGCATCCTGAAGGCATTATTGTACTGGATGCGTAGAGCATTCCAGGATTTACGAGTATAGTCTACCCACAGGTTGCAGGTATAGAAACATGTACAGTATGCTTGAAAGAGTGTTATTTTAACACTGTCTGTACACCGTGCAAACCTGCGAGCCAGCATATTACTTCTCGTTGCTAATGCTCTGTGCTCCCGTTCAATATCCATGACATAATGCCCCAGATACTTGAAGTAATTAACTTTATTAAGCAGCAAGCCATTTAGTTTAAGGGGGGCATTACTATGCCACGACACCTACCGCGTGCCCCAAACAGCATGTACTCACTTTTCTTCGCATTATATACAAGTCCTGACTAGAGGCATCATTATCATCAGCCATTTGACACCCACTGCAGGGCATAGGCTTTCCTTATGGTTTTCCAAGCTTCCCGGTCTCGGGCCGCTCGCTCCCGTCTGACTAGAGGCACACGCTTCACAAATACCCAGCAGTTTTCTAAGCGCTCTGACCGTCGGGCCCAGCAGCACCATATCATCCGCGTAACTTAAATTATTCGTGCATACATTAAATTAAATTAAATTATTTATGCTGAAGTGAAGTAATTTAGGGAAAAACCAAAAAAACAATTGACGTGCAATTCTTTTCGAATATATTTCTCTAAGTCGTGGTTACAATGGCCAATTAAACAAAAGTGAACGAATTTGATGTGACCGTGCAGTAATGTTAGTTTCCGACAAGTCTAATTCCCGGTGTACATCATCATCATCATCATCATTCAGCCACAAGAAGTCCACTGCCGGCCGATATGTGGAGAATGCCGATGAACTTTACAGCTCAACGTGTGTACATTTTAAGCTGTAAAGTTCATCGTGTGATCAATTTTTACCCCTCTGCGAAAGCAAGGAAGGGCTGCGAGCATTGTGCGTATGTATCTTTATGACCACAAAACACTGGACTGATTTTAACAATTGAGGTAAAATTATATCAGGAAGCTTTAAAAAAACTAACTTATCCAAACTTTAAACATCCGCAGGCGGGATCAAACTAATTTACCAACAGAAAATGAAACGGGGAATATAAGTAGATTTTTTTTTAATAATTAATAATAACTTCCACACAACACAATCACTTGACCTGGTCCCAAACTAAGATACCCTGTACTGGATACTCATGGTAACTAGGTAAAGACACCACAAACATAGAAATACACCCAGACTGAGGCGATTTGTACAAATGTAAGGCAGCCTCCAGTGGGAATCGAACTCACGACCTCTGGTGTAGTAAGTAAGCGCCTTAACGGCTAGACCAACGAAGCAGTCAATTAGTCAACTATTTTGACATTTTGTAAGAAAAACTGGGGGTTAAACATTTTTATCAAAAACTCAATGTTTGAAAAAAAATCAATCATTGGCACCTTCAATTCAAGATGGCCGAAGGTTGAAATTGAAAACTTTTATTTTTTTATTGGGACCCTGTTCTTAACCAACATACATCAAAACCGAAAAAAAAACCACTTTCTGCAGAGCAAAAATACCTACAGACAGTACTATTAAATTTTTATTTTTAGGAAACTCTTTTGTATAATTTCTTCTCATGCGGATTCCACCTCTGTGTTCATCTCTAAGATGCAACGTATCGCACTAGAGCCGCATATAGTTAGCGTCTTGATCGCATTGGGCGAGAGTGGCGGTGAGTTGTGCAACACAGAGCATTTTTTCATTACTGAGAATTTCGATTTCATTACCGAACACATTCATTACTGAGTACCCTAGCCGTATCATGCTGACTAGGGTGTGGGCACATAGCGGACGAAGGCGAAGAAAAGACGCAATGCGTTGTAGAGTTCGCGCATCCTAGCCCCGTCTTATCTGTCTGTGCTACATCCCATAGTTTCAATACAGTCTGTATGATAGTGAAGTGTCGCTTCTTCTGCACGTCCTCGTCCCACGGTACGTCCTTCCTTTGTGCCCCACGCCTAGGGCACGCACCCAATTTCGTTTTTATATACGAAAACGGCCGATTATCTAGCCGATTTCATAATCGGAACTGGGTTTAAAAGTCATAAATTAAAATTTAAAATTAAATTATTTATTATGAAATATAATTCTAGGTCGATATTAAGGCATTCACCGTTATCATTGTTCAACCGGGTTATTTGAGAAACATTCAGAGATTTTATTTGTGCATTTTTATATCAGAAACGGGGGTAACTTGAACAGAAGTGTGCTAAGTGTAAACGACATGACGGGCCGCTGAAAATCGAAATTTGTTGTTGTTTTCGTTCGTAGACTGGATCGAAGCTTTCACACGGAAATTCAACGGAAAGTTGGACGTGTGTTAGTAGGATTTATTCCAGGACGGCCCATCTAGAGTGCTTTAGTCTGTTGGTGCCACAACTTTGGAAGTATTGATTCATTCATTTATTAAATACGATCAAGCAAGACGTTTTATACACAGCATAACGGGTCAGCTTGAGCTATCAAAACGAAAAACTTGAAGAAGCTCTCGCCAAAAAAACATTAAATTGCATAAAGTCACGCTTGTATCCCGGAGGTAGGGAGAAGTCCCGTAACGCCGGACGGCACCTAACGCTGGAGACTCGTATTATGATTATAACATTGGTGAAAAGGGTGCGGACGTTACGGTACAGGGTCTCAAGACGCAATTTATCAGTGATCTTCTAGGAAACATCGGGAGCGGTTGATTTCTGTTTTTGGTAGGTAAACACTGCGTCATGTAAGATCCAGGTGAGTGTTAGGGGGGACTCCGCTAGTGGCGGACAACTAAGGTGTTTGGGAATTAAATAAAAACTGTTTCGAAAAATATACATAACTTTTTTTATTAATTAGTTAACTCAACATATCTAATCTCAACATAAATTCACAAAAACGTAATATCTGCAAAAATCATATTCATAAAATTTAAACTTTTGTAAAAAAAAACAATTACTGGAAGTGGCAGGACAGATTTCACTTCGAACCCCTAGCACCGGACATTTTTAAAACATCCGGCATCGATCACATACGTAGACGTCTAAAGATTCAAAAATACCTGCACATGCTTTATGAACCCACCCGTGGCAGCTGGAGTACTTTATCCAGCCTTCAACGTAGTCTTAGGCTACAATGGCTATCCAGCAGTTCATAGACTTTTTTGGTCCCATTTCCTTTCTTATTCTTCTCTTCTATTACGACTTCTCTTTGTTTTTGATCCTCTAAAATGACGTACCAAAATTATTACAATAAATACAACTATTTACGACAAAAAAATAGGTTTTCACTGTCCGGTGTTAAGGGACTACTTTGTGTCCGGTACCTGGGAACAGGATAATCCCAAAATGAAGATATATTATTAATATTTCTTCAAAGAAAGAAGCGGAAGTGATCTGTCAGGATCGTGGCAGGTGGAAGAACCTGGTCTCTGCCTACCCCTCTGTTCCTCATTCTACCCCTACGCCTGTGCGTGAGTTTATGTATTTCTTCAAAATCAACAGAAAACGTCATAGATTAGTCATAAAAACGTCATACGAATAATAATGGAACCCTTACTTAAGTCTTCATGTCATGTCATGTCATGTCATGTTGTCATGTCATGTCATGTCATGTCATATCATATCATATCATACTATATTATATTACTTATATTATACTATAGTTTTTATATCATATAAAAAGTTATAAAAACTACATCGCCGCCGTCAACCTACATCATATATTACACGTATATTTATGCCCTATACGTATCGAAGTATGTTCCTACTTCGACTTTTCAAAACTTTTCGGGGGTTAACTAGGCCATACAGGACTATTTCCATTACACGAGCCGGTGACGTGCGGGCGCAACGATACAAGCTAAAATAAAACTTAAATATTTTTTAACTTTCCTAGACGGCGGCGGAATGGAGGTGGACGATACTCGCCACCGAATGATTGCCACAAGGTGGAATTCAAAGTCGGTGGAGAGATGATCTTGACCAACATCCACCGGAGTGGTCTGAGGTCGCCCGGGACCGAAAACTCTAGACTGAAGTGAGGGAGGCCTTTTGCAATGGGACACAGACAGAAGCTACATAAAAAACCGGCAAGTGCGTATCGGGCCACGTGCAGTGTAGGGTTCCGTTGAAGGTGGGGTGTTTACTTCATCGAAGTAATTTTCAATGTAATTTGTACGAAGTTTTCCTTTTTTGGTCACTCGTTAACTTCTAAAGCCTGCTTAGCCATGATAGCTTTCCTTTTAAATTCATTGTATGTGCTACTGCCCTGAATTTGTTCACGTTTCTAAAATAAACAATTAAAGAATATTTTTTATTCTAACTATAAATATTCATGCTTAATCATACTACGTCCGTCACACATACACGCATGCACGCACGCATGCACGCGCGCCCGCACACACACGCACACACGCACGCACGCCCGCTCGCACGCACGCACGCACGCACGCACGCACGCACGCACGCACGCACGCACGCACGCACACAGCTTACAGGCTTTATATGAGGCGCTTAATTAATATTTCACAGCTATTAAGCAGTTTAAAAATTACTTACCTTAAATTAGCATGTTCTAAGGATGCATTTTCATACTTTTTAAGATTTTGATCTTAGAGAATAACTTATTTTCAATTTAAGTTTAGCTACACAGTACCGCCGTATTTGTAGGTAATCGAGTAAATGTTCTTTCATCCCACAGGCTTTGCCCGTATTGTGGGGGTCAACAAAAAATTGCGCTTAATATTTGACAAACGGATCCCAAAATCGAAAAATGGTTTTCCTGCACTTACAATATACGTATTTTTAAGCGTCTAATCCAACAATATCCCACACTATGGTGTGGGCGAGAAAAAAAATAATTTAATTTGGGTGTAGGAGGTACCCTAATTTTATTGCACCGTTTTGTCAGCGTGATTAATATGTCTATGCAAAATTTCAGGTTTCTAGTATTAATCGTCTCATAGACGGACAAACAGATGGACGGACATGGCTAAACTATAAGGGTTCCATGTCGATTACGGAACCCTAAAACAACTTTGAAGGTTAGATAGTGCAATACCAACACCATTAAGCCTGACCACGTGCGGCCGACGACGGCGGCGAGCTTTTTTTGCATTTGTGTAGTTTCTAAGTTCATAATTATTTAAGGATTAGTTTAGATTGAAATCGTGCCGCCCGCACGTCGCTGCCCCTTGTGGATAGATTTTAAAGCGCTGGACACATAAAAAGGGTGTGGGGCGAGGGCGCGGAGAAGACGCGACGCGTTGCATATCGTCACAGACCGCAGAGCAAGGACTGTGACTCTATGCAACGCGTCGCGTCTAATCCACGCCCTCGCCCCACGTCCTTTCCATGTGGCGCACGCCTCAAAGAGCCCCGTTGTTTCTCACATGTACAGGTGAATGTGAATGTGAGGTGTGTAGAAATGTGGTTTACCTGAATTAATCAGCAACGCAATGGCGAATAAGCCGACGAGGCGCCGGCTGCCCGCCATGACGTCGCCGCCTGGCAGGACCCTTCAGAGACACGTCAATGTGTCAGCTTGTAGGTTATTGCGTCTGCAACAATAAAAAAGTTCAAGTTCAAACTGATTTAGAATTACTGGTAGTGGCTGGCTGAGGATGGACGGGGACAGAAGGAAGTGGTGTGCCTCGGCGGAGGCCTATATGTCCAGCAGTGGCCGAGTACAGGGTGATCGATTAATTGATAATTAATTGTGAAACTAACAACTTCGACGTTCATTAAGTACGTTTTTGTTTTTATAACGAATAAAAATCTTTCAATTGAATTGAATTGAACTTAGGTATTTACTTTATCATTGGAATGAAATTGTACTGATATTGCTTAGTGGACTACGATATAATCATAATCATTTCTACACGACACAATCGCGTGCCCAACGACCCATGCGACCACGTTCACTCCACTGTATGGAGTTGTCTGATTTGGAGCCTACTCCGAACTGTCAAATACCTACATACATGGTCTATAAATCCTTAACTCGATAGAGTGGAAAGTTACGTGATACAACTGCTGGTCCCAAACTAGGATACCCTGTGCTACGGTAACCAGGCAAGGACATCACAAACATAAGAGGCAAATTATTGTTTCGCCAATTAGGTACATTCTATTGAACAAATATGTGTTTATTAGACTCTAGGCCCAGCTAAATTACTAACTGGATCCATTGGATTCGAGTAAATTGGGGGTTTCGTTTATAAATATTATTTATAACTTGAATCGAACCACGACGACACAGCCCTAGACGGATCTTAGACGATCTAAAACACTCCCCTGACTACGTTCGTTCGGTGACACTTCTTGATTAATGTTTGTAAGGAGACCAATTAAGGGCACTAACGAATATTTCATTTCATTAAACTTGGCCTGTATAACAGGATAGGGTCGCTTGGGGTGTGTCCACATTGGATCACATTTACTCAATGTATTTTGATCGCTCGTAGCCCCGGCTGCCTGAGTGATCTTAAACGATCACGAAGGTTAAGCAACACAGGGCGCGCTCAGTGCATGGATGGGTCGCCGTCTATGCCTAACGCTAGTGGCATTTTTCCGAGCGGTTCCGTGCTTCGCAAGGCACGTTAAGCTGTTGGTGCCGGCTGCCGTCGATAGATGGCAGTCGTAAAGCCAAGTCAGAGGCCTTAGGGCGGCTTGACAACTTCTGACAGTAGACGAGCCACTAGTCTACAAGCCTCCACCAATCCGGACTTGGCCCCCGTGGTGGAGTATGGCCTATACCTTCCTCAGGGAAGAGACCCGTGCCCCTAGGTGGGGACATAATGGGTTGATGATGATGATGATGATTTTGATGGTTCAGTTTCATTTAGCCCTATCGGCCAAAGAACTAAGGTGACTGACATAGCCCATAAGATTAGCAAGCTGAAGTGGCAGTGGGCTGGTCACGTATGCCGAAGAACCGATGGTCGATGGGGTGTAGAAGTTCTCGAGTGGAGACGACGAACAAAAGCAGCGTGGGACGCCCACCAGCTCGCTGGACCGACAATCTGAGACAGTGTGCTGTCAGAGACTGGATGAGGATGGCCGAGGATAGAAAGAAGTGGCGTGCCTTAGGGGCCTATGTCGAGCAGTGGGCGAGTACGAGCTGATGTATTGATAGCCCTATTGAATAGGGAGACATCGTACCACCCCCTGACAACTTATCCTGATTTGCTATAACTAGGCAGACTGACGATAGTGGTGGTGGTGGACAAAGGCAACAACAGAATGGCAATTTCGAATCGGCAGACCTGAGACCATCAACCTGGGCCTAGATATTGTTGACGCATTGTGGTACAGTGACAACTGCACGAGCACGCGTATTTCATTTTATTGCCGCTTCTTAGCGCGCACACGTTTGTTACCTTCTAGCCGTCATCAATGGTATGACCGGAGACAATGAACCGACCGTGTATCTCTCATATGCACTAACAGAATTTTCGCTTGTTTTGATTCTTTGCCCAAATCCGTTAATGTTAAAGAAAATTCTTTTTCTGGACAAAATATAGTAAATTGTAAGTGTATCTCATTATTGTGATCACATTTTTAATAGTATCATTCCAGTATTGAAATCTCGATAAATCGTCAAAATTGAGGTTTGTAATTTTTTGTATCATCGAGTTACTTACATGCGTTTTTTCTAAGATAAGTTTCTCGCCAGTGTAGTTTTGCATTCATATAAATTTTATAATAATTATTGGTCAAGGCAATCAATGTGAATTAGTCGTTTGAAGTTGCACCCAGTTAGCTTTATATCGCTTATAAGGCCTTAAGTTCTACCGGAACTTTTCTGAAACGTCCTGTATTTTAGACAGTTAACATTTGAGACGGCGATAGAAATAGAAATTATTCTTGAAAGGCTGGTACCTAATTGGCCCGTTGGAGAGGACGGCCCGTTCTTTTAAGCCGATAAAGGTTCCTTGACTGATGATTTCGTCCGACCTACAAGGTCGCTCCGCTCAGCAGGGTTGGGTAGGAAATATCGATATTTTTTCATGATTATTTCATAGCAATTTTATTTTTTCCGATGTGTCGATTTTCTATATTTATTTTCGGTTATCGAAATCAATATATTTTTAGGAGCTCTGCCCAACCTTCGTTTCCTTTATACGAACAATGCGATCTTTAAATAAAAGACTTGGTAGGCTGTATGGGTTTAGTTTCCTTCGCCTACAAACATAAACAAAAATGTGTCAGACTATGGCCGGTTTCATATCACTGTTAATCAAAGAAAAGGGATTGAACATGTTTTTTGCAATATTTATATATCGGGCAAAAATATCGATATTTATCGAAATATCGTATTTTTGTCGATATATACCTACATATTATCACTTTGTCACCATGTGGAGGCACCACCCCTGGTAACAGTTTTGGAGCCCAACGTGGGGCAGTCTCCGTAGGCCAGAAGTTTTCTTATTCGACCTCATTAGTATGATGATTATTTGACATAGTTTCGAAAAATTTATAATAACATTCAAATAAAATAAATATGTGACTGATAGTTGAACGTTGACAGTAAAGGTTGACATACTCCATTATCTTTATAGAAGATTAAACAATAAAACATATATATAAAGAAAGGGCTCACAAACACACATACACACACACACACACACACACACACACACACACACACACACACACACACACACACACACACACACACACACACACACACACACACACACAGACACACACACACACACATATATACACACACACTCTTCTCCAGCACTAAACTACATTAAGCATGCATATAAATTTAAGTTAGTTATTTTTAACTTCAAAACTCAACCTTCGAAACTTAAAAATAACCTATTGTTACCTTATAATAGAATACTAACTACTTTGTTTTGATTTTGTTGGTTCTTCTTGCATACCTAGTTTATCTTGATTTGACTCTATTATTTTGCACTAATTTGCATTGTACTGTACACCTATTTAAGGGAAGTCACTTGCTCCTGACGCACAGGTAATCCTAGTTTTGGAGCAAGGGTTTCAAATTTCACAGTGGCAAATTGTATTTCTCAATAAAGATATTTGTATTTGTTATAAAAGAAATTACCCTATTTAGTATTAGTGATATGTTGCTAGTATATCAAATAATTAATAAAATATATATACAAACGAAAAAAAAAAACGTAGAAATACGTATTCGCTTGAAAGAATCGCGAGCCAAAGTGATTTATCCATTCGTGATAACGTGAAGGAGGTTGTAAACACATATTTGAATTTCGGTGGTATAAATTGGACAAAAACGTAAGTTTCTACATTTTATAAAAAGAGCAGGTGCTAGGCGATAATATCGCACTAGACTTATACCCTACAAGATACATTAGAAAAATATCGATACGATATATTAAGTATATCAAACTATTTTTGCCATTTGCCCATCTCTACTGCTCGGTATGCATTCATCAAACTCTACTATTTACGTTTCTTAGATCGGTCCGGCTCGCCTGACACATTTGGGCCGATTTTTATGACCCGACCTGTAAAATTGCTCCACGAGCTTTTTATTTGATGAAAATGTTTCCTATGATGAATGGGGAAGAGCGTTGTGAAATATTTCTGCGTATCGTGAGTGAATTTATTAAAGAGCGTGTTGTAAAGTGGTCCGGTGAAACTCGAGCGAGTTTAAGTTTTGCAGGACTCATCACTCTACTCACCCTTCCGCAGCATCAATTACAAGAAAAATTCTGTGCTTAGGTTAGGAAACATACAATAAACAATGCAGTGAAGTAGTCAAAAAAAAGTCAAAAGTCAAAAAATTTTATTCACTATGAAAACAAAATGTTTACTTAATGAACGTCAAAGCTGTTAGTTTCACAATTAATAGATTGTGCGGAGAAGAAGCTAACAAAGAAACTCCACATTTATTCTTTGCAGATGTTTTAGTAGTAGATCTTTTAATGTTTTCTGATGGTGGCAATTGCCAAACCCTGGTCTCTGCCCATGAATTTGGAGAATTCAATGTTGGTCTCATAATAAAAGTTTATATTGGTAAGTCTAATAACCTCCACTTCGCAACGTTCGGTCTAGGGCCTCGCTAGACAGTAGTGACTATAAAAAGTTGGGTGGGAATTGGGACCTATGCATTGGAACTTGTATGGTCTCGGCCTTCGGCCTGGACCTGAACGCCTGAACGGCCTTCGACCTCGCCGCGGTATGGTTCCTCGTGCCCATGAATATGCGTAATAAGTGAGTGGGAGAGATACTGCGTGACTATCTCGGATTGTAGCTTTCTATAACAGTACCTGGATTCATAAATCATCATCATCATTCAGCCACAAGAGGTCCACTGCTGGACATAGGCCTCCTACATGGATTTCCAAAAAGACCGGTTGGAAGCGGCCTGCATCCAGCTAGGTAAGAAACATAAATAAAGCGTTCTAATTCAATGGACGGTTTCACAAGGTGAGATAACAGTAACGACATGACATCTACTTCCATATACTTACCACGGTCTTGGCTGGCCGTTGTATGGACGAAAATGTCATTCAGTTACCGTTATCGTCCAATGTCTTCCCTCTGCATAATGCGATTGCAATGCTATACCACCAATTGTACCAAAGGGGATTTTTTACTAAACGTAGGTTAATGTGATATACTATACCAGTAAGGAGCACAAAATGAGTTAGAATAACACTCCGGGTTTAGTTCACTCGGTGAATGTCGTTCTTATTTACCTCAGTACAAAACGAATAGTTTGTAAGAAAGATAGTTATTTTATTGGTTTCTTATACAGTCGACCGCAGGTCAACCATTACATTTTGTTGCAAAGTCGTCCTTAATTTAACAAATTAGAGTGCCCGTTTGTAAAGGTCGATGTGCTGTCGACTGTACTGGAAACAGAATTATAGATATGCCAAATATCAATAGAAGACCACTACCCACCTGCTTATTCTACAAAACCTTTGTATAACTTAACCCAGTACTTTTTTAGGGTTCCGATATTTAAATCAATTAAAATCGATACATTCTTCTGGCGCAGTCACTCTGTGATCTCAACGAGTCGGAAGCTGCGCGGGCGCAGT
Organism: Yponomeuta malinellus; assembly: GCA_947308005.1. Classification (NCBI taxonomy): domain Eukaryota; kingdom Metazoa; phylum Arthropoda; class Insecta; order Lepidoptera; family Yponomeutidae; genus Yponomeuta; species Yponomeuta malinellus. The sequence continues at coordinate 6,938,523 of OX370997.1, read as the reverse complement.
GTTTACACAAGAAACCGCAACCCGCGTTTATGAAGCTAGCTGCTTGTCTGTTATGATTATTTATTTTATTTTTACTCGTGCACGCACTGACAGCATTTTCTTCTTTTATAGACCACCAGAGCAGAGATTCCTTCTACTGAGACAATGTAACATCATCCTCAATGTTTCCGCGACATCAAACTTGCACGACAAGTTTTTGTAGAGAAATGTATGGTCCGTCAATTCATAGGCAAAAATTTCTTACATAAACTTTAAGATGCCATTCGATTCTGCTGATGTTAAAAAATTTAAGTCCCCGCAAGATCTCATTAGGTACCAAAAAAGTCATAAATCTAAAAAGAAACTCCCTTTTTACACATTTCGTATGAAATAGAAAAATGTCAAAATCTTACAAGACATTTTTGCTATTGTAAAAACCGGCCAAGTGCGTATCGTGCCACGTAAAAAGAGGGGTTTGTTATCTGCTTTACAAAACAACAACAAAAAAAAAACTTCATTAAAGTAATTTTCAGTAGATTTTGTACGAAGTTTTCCTGTCATAGGTTGGTCGTCTATTACTCGATAACTTCTAAAGCCTACTTAGCTACCTATGATAATTTTTCTTTTAAGCTCATTATATGTGCTACTGCCCTGAAAGTTTTCACGTTTCTAGAATCAACCGTTTAGTCGGGAGTGGGAAGGGGACGATCTACTCTGACAAAAATTTGCGCTTTAAAGCTTAGTATTTCGCAAACGGAGCCCTAAATCGAAAAATAGTCTTTCTACACCCACAATATTTTTAAAAGACCAATCCAATGTTACATTATGGTGTATCATTGGATTGACCATAATATATCATTACTAATTTAGGTGTAGGGTAGGTACCCTAAAAATTAAGCATTTTAAAATTTTATTGTACCGTTTTTTCGTCTTAAATAATATGTATGTCTATGCCAAATTTCAGCTGTGCACAGACGGACGAACATGGAAAAACTATAAGGGTTTCTTGACGACTACGGAACCCTAAAAAATATAAAAATTAAACACGTAGATAAAATAAGCAAACAAATAATAATTTAGAATAATTATGCCGATTAATTGTGTTGATATTTTTATTTCCCGGTCTCTGCATACCCTCTCGGGATACAGCAGTGAGTTTACTTATGTATATGTGTATTTATATATTTTTGGAAAAGACGTTGTGAGGAAAAATAATAAATACGTACCTACATGCTTTATCGGAACAACTAATACAAAAAAAAAATTGCTTTTATATTTTTAATTTGTTGGCGTTTAATTTTAGTGACAGATACTCACAATAAACATTTTCTTTCACCGTTAGCGAGTGGTGGTGCTTCGACAATTTCATAAATATACCTACTTACGTTAATACGCGAAAATTAAAAGAAAAACTGGGCTATCATTGTTAACTAATTTCTTTAGCAATGATAACCCAGATTGGCAACTAAATTGAAACACAAGTTTTGCGACATTTCTTATTCTTATTTCGCCAAATCAACGTAAACGTCATTGTCATGGCGATCACACACGGAATCAGATTGCCGCTACCGTACATAATACTAATAACTTCCACACAACACAATCACTTGCGTTCAATTCATTGGTTAAGAGGTTAAGAACTACGGTCTAATTTATAAAAACACGATTCCTCTAAAACACTCCTCAGAGATAATTTAAATAATCTGTGCTTACGTATTTCCATTTACCACATACTATTTATACCGTCTCTTAAGAGTGTTTTAAGGAATCGTGTTTAATAAATAACAATTTTATTGTCAGAGGCCTTTTTCAGGGTTCCGTAGTCAACAATTAACTCTTATAGTTTCGCCATGTCCGTCTGTCGGTCTGTCTGTCTGTCCGTCTGTCTGTCCAGGGCTTAGCACAGAGACGACAAGTACTAGAAAGCTTAAATTTGGCATAGATATACATTTTAATCAAGCTAACTAAACGGTAAACGGCATAACTATAAGATTTATTTGTTATAATGATGTTTGTATCAACAGTATATAGAAAAAAACAGGATTCCCTTAAAACACTCCTCAAATGCAGTTTAAATAGTCTATGGCAAAGGGAAAGACTCTAAATAGAATAAATAGTAGCTATGACACTGGTAGCTACTATTTATGATAATAGTAGCTGATTGATGATGATGATAGTGATGATGATGATTTTATCCATGCCGATCCGGTTACGGCGACTGTTGTAGGACCGTCAGCCTGGGTAGCACGTAGGTGTGAATCACGCGTTTAGTGGTGCTAAAATGTCTGAATTTGACAATTAATGTACAGGAAAGTCATGATTTTTTATGTTAAAGCGGGCGAGTGTGACTCACGCAAGCAATCTGGACGGTAAACGTACATCCCCATGTGCTACATTTCAGAACTTCATTTTTATAACAAATTGTAAGTTATTGCCGCAGATTGGCGAACAGTAAAACTGCAGAAATTTTTTTTCATAGACGTCCGGCGTCCAATAGGAAACCGCCCGTTGCGTTTGTCCTTGCGCCTAAACTTGAAAATACCGGGACTAGTTTTTTTTATGTAGTCGATATACCTAGGTCCCAGTGGTAGAGCACGGGTATTCACTCAGAGAGAAATTATGATGGCAATTTCAAGCGCTGAGGTATGTGACCACCTTAAACACTCAACTTTCCTCACGATGTATTCATTTAACGTTAGCGAATGGTATTGCTAGAATAACTTCACAAATGTACGCAGGTAACTTAAAAAACGAAGTCCCTGGTACATGCCGGGATTCAAACCCTCGAAAAAGGCGGTGCTTGCTGTCAAAGCAGTGCTGCAAGCAAGTTCACAAGAATCCTGTCAAATTCATGAGCTGTAGCGATTTGTAGCGTTTACTTCTTCCAATGTATAATAATATATTAATGATTGTTTGTGTAATATCTCTTTCTAAAACAGTTACTTTAGTGTTTGTTCATTTTAATCTTAGAACTAAATCCTGTATTGCGCCTCTTACTTATTTATTATATTAAGTATTACCTATCTGTGGGAAATGCTGAGGAATTGGCAAAATGTGCTTTATTGACTCTAATATTTTTTATGCTATAAGTTTGTCAATTCCGTTTTTTCTCCTTAAAAAAATAAATAAATTTACGATATTTTGACGGTAATGACCGGAAAAAGCCGAACATGTATTGCGATGGCAACCCTACCCGCACTCGACCGCAGTTGCGCGTCCCGCAAGACGGGGGAAGCGAACAAAAATAACACGAGTCTCGCTTGTAATAACATTTGTCCTAATATATTACTATTGTGACGGGACGGGGCCGTGCGGGATTTATGTAATACAGTGCGAGCGTCGCCTTAATATTTATTGTTATTAATGCCGCTTGTCTACGCCCAAATTATTCTTCATTAGGATCGGGCGGGATTTTTTTTCTGACTTATAACGCGCTGTTTGTTCTTGAGCGTTATTGCTTTTGACTTCAACGTCTCATTACAATAGACGGCAAATTTTTACGGTGGATTTTAGTAGTGTATAATTTAAAATTAATATTTTTATTTTTGTCTATTCATTTTAAACTATCGACTGTGAAAAAGTGCTAATTATATTGTTAATTTATTCTAAACACTCCAAAAACAATAATTCAGCTGATCGCCACTCTGCTCGGAAACCTAAGTAAACTTAGTTCGTAAAATTCGACTTACCCCCGGTTTCTCGTACACTAACAATGCGTTAATCTACCGTCAAAGGATGTCAGTTCGCCAAACTACACATAAAAAAATAACTGGCAGCTTACATAGATTGTTACTATACGGTAAGGGCTACGTCTGGTAACGCTGGTAAGCACCACTCCACATTGGCGATTAGCAGATTTATTATTATTATTAGTATGCGAGCAACCGTGGGTTAGAATCGTACCGATTTCCGCAACAAGTTCCGTATGTTTCTAAAGTAAAATCCAATGTCCTACATTTTTTTAGCCTATATACGTCCCGCTACAGGGCACAGAACTTCAAACTGTATAGGTGCTATAAGGCGAAAACTTCTAAACGGCGAAAACATATAAGCTGTTTTATACACCCGCGGCATTCAAATGTATGAAATAGACCCCTTTTTCCCATAATGTTGGTATTGACGAGGTGAACCCCCACCCCATTTTCACATATATATATATGAGGTTTAGTTATTTATTGGGTTTTAGGAAAAGTATCGACCAAAATAAGAAAATAGAATGCGCATTGTACATTGTAGCTGGCTACAGTAAATTACTAATATGAATTTTTCTTTTAGTTGTAAAACAAATATCAACGGTGAAAAGTTATCAGAAATTCTTCAGGCTACTTCAAGCATCACTTTTCACTAAACTTAAATTTACTAAGCTCGAAACTAAGTTCTAGGTAGTTACGGGCTTTCTTCTTCGGACGGCAGTAGCAGAGAGTCATCATAAAAGGAAATGCAGTGTTTGTAGTTCCCATGAAACGTAGTGCAGTCGACAGCACTTAACATTTTTGTTGCAAGGTCGTCCCTAACGTAGCTAATTACATAAGCAGCATATTACGTGCTACTGTAGGGCACAGGCCTTCTCTCAGGGAGAGAGTATGGGCTTAATCACCACGCGTGCCCACCACGGATTGGCGATTTCAAGCGCTGAGGTATGTGAATAGCTCAGAGACTCAGGTTTCCTCACGATGTTTTCCTTCACAGTTAGCGAGTGGTATTGCTACCATAGCTTCACAAATGTACATAACTTAGAAAACAAAGTCATAAGTATATACCCGTACTGAGAATCGAACCTGAGTCTCTCGCTTCCGAGTCCAATGTTCTTACCACTAGCTTACCACCCGCCTTAACTGATTAGAGTGCAGGTTTCTTAATATATGTGCTGTCGATAACTATTTACTTTATATACGAGTATTCCACCATTTCACATATACCTATCTACTGTGGTGCCTTTTTCACGGAGGGTTGTTATCATGACGGTTGCTATCGAATTCGTTTTATTATCAATAATCGATTATACTGTTGCATTCACAGTTACAGTCTTGTGTGAGCCATTTATGTCAATCGCCGTTTATCCGTGTCTGGGTAACGTCACGACTACTGATATTAAAATTAATACGAATACATCGTTCCCGTGTTTAAAAACGAACCCGTGAAATAGTTGACTAGAAATAGAAGTTATGCAGGTGGGTGGATAGTATTATAGTTGCTCGGCGTTGCCATTCCTTCATAAGGCATACAGAATTAAAACTTTCGTCTAACGTAAATGGTTACCCCGAATACAATATTAGATTGAAGAATGCTCTACGTCGTGTAAAACATTAAAACATTCACGAATTATGTATACCTATATAAAAAAATTACGGCACAGGAAAACATCCATGAACAGATCTCCCTCGGGGAAGCAGACGTCCCCATAGTACGGTTGTTAGAATGATTAAGTCGTATAAAGTCATAGTGTCCTTCGCATATCAGGGCCTACAGTGTAGGTAATAATACACACATAGTTGTTCAATAGAATGATATTAGCATGACAATAGCTACAATTTGCCTGTATTTTGTAGTCGAATAAGCATGTCAGTACAATGCCCTTCCAATGGTTTAACCCGCGCAAATTAATGAACAAATCCCGCGAAGGTCAAGTTATGCGAGGCGCCGAGTTAAGTTGCACGGGTTATACCATTGGGATGTGATTGGTTAGTATACTACCAATATTGTCAACAAAACTACCATTACCGTGTAAATATCACTCTATTGAAATACTGTGCGTTTAAAAAAGAGACTCGCCCCACTGGGCTCGAAAAGAACGAATGAATGAATGAATGAATATTTTATTGCCACAAACAAACGTGCTTACATACATATAATAATAGTAAATAAAGAAGGGTGCGTATAACAATAATTCTAAATGACTGCTATATCGTCGGCAAATCGAAGGTGGCGCCGAAAAGTTCTCGAATGGAGACCACATATCGGCAAGCGCAGCGTAGGACGACCAGCCACGAGATGGACAGATGACCTCATCCAAGTGGCAGGTCGACGTCGACATAGCCCAGCGGAATAGTAAGTTGAAGTGGCAGTGTGCGGGGCACATAGCACGCAGAACTGATGGCCGATGGGGCTGAAAAGTTCTCGAATGGAGACTACATAACGGCAAGCGCAGCGTAGGACGACCAGCCACGAGATGGACAGATGACCTCATCCAAGTGGCAGGTCGACGTCGACATAGCCCAGCGGAATAGTAAGTTGAAGTGGCAGTGTGCGGGGCACATAGCACGCAGAACTGATGGCCGATGGGGCTGAAAAGTTCTCGAATGGAGACCAAATATCGGCAAGCGCAGCGTAGAACGACCCGCCACAAGGCCCACAAGATGGACAGATGACCTCATCCAAGTGGCAGGCCGACGTCGACATAGCTCAGCGGATTAGTAGGGTGAAGTGGCAGTAGGCGGGGCACATAGTACGCAAAATAAAATGTAATATTAATTAATTAAAGTGTAGTCTAAACGTAAATCTATCGAATACAACCTCCAGGCGACTTAGGACAAGTCGGATTGGTTGCTGTACCGGGCTTTCTTACCACAACATAAATGTAAAAAAAACAAACCAGTGTTTGTAATGAACTAGCTGATCCCCGCAGCTCCGCTTGCGTGGATCCTTAACCCCTATCAATTTCCTAGGTAGTCATCGAGTGACACCCCAAATAAATCGTAACGATTTGCCTTCAACTTGAAATTTTACCAGACGGCAGTGCCGGCCAGCTACCACGACGACAGAACCTTATGATTAAATTTAAATTAAATAATCCTTTACTTAAATTCAGAATTCAGAAACTGCCGGCATATCGCCGTGTGGCGCTCGATATTTAAAAATCATCGGAGTCATTGAATCATCAATCAATCAGTCCATAATCATCCACTGCTCGACACAGGCCTCCCCCAAGGTACGCCACTTCCTTCTGTCCTCGGCTATCCCAGCAATCTGCCTCAGATCGTCGGTCCAGCGAGCTGGTGGGGCGTCCTACGCTGCTTTTGCATATGTGACCAGCCCACTGCCACTTCAGCTATGTCACTTATGTCAGTCACCTTACTTCTTGGGAGGATTGTCTCATTCATTTCTGCTGTGATCTACCAAAGAGACTCCGAGCATAGCTCATATAAAGAGCATGCTAAGCAGGAAATTTAATGTTGAGGACGAATCGCCGGCCGTGTTTGGTGAAGCAATTAATTTTTGATGGGGCATGGGGTGTCGTTTAACGACCTCGCGTGACCCTGAGGGCTGCAGGGCGGGGTAAAGCGGCGTTCACGACACGACATCGCGGCGCTTTAAAATGGGAAGGAAGACAATTTATTGCTGGAACAGAACTCAACGGCAATACTTGTAACTTCATATACCAGTACATTTCCGATACTCCTATATTTTATATATATTCGACAGCAGATCAGCCTTTAAATTTTTCTTGAAAATTCACACTTGACTTAACTAATTAGTCTGCACATACCTACCGACTACATTCTTCCTGCAGTCCACTCCATCCAAAGGTCTGTAACAGATCGCTCTAAGCGTATTGTATACTATTACTTATAATGAGTACGTAATTCTTTCTTCTGGTTGTGCAATACCTAAAGTATTAGGTACCTATCTTTTTTTACCTAAAACTTTCGTGAGCACTCCACATTAAGTACTTATGTAAGCACTAAACATTATTAAGGCTTTAAAAAGGGCTAACTAGCGCTGCCAATGAGTAAAAAATCACATTTTCTTTCACAATCCGTTTTTGCAAAAAATTGAACGACAAAAATGTCTGTGTTGGTAACAGCAATTTTTAGAACCTAAAACTTAGAACCTAGGGCAAAGAACCTAGTCCACGATTTCATTTACGCCAAAAACAGCCGTTTTTGCCAAAAAACGAAATTGTAGCCTAGATTCTTGAACCTAATTTCTAAGCTGTAGGTTCTAAAAATTGCTGTTACCAACACAGACATTTTTGTCGTTCACGTTTTTGCAAAAACGGATTGTGAAAGAAGATGTGATATTTTGTTCATTGGCGGCGCTGGTTAGCCTTTATTAAAACCTTAAGGTACGTATTTTATTAAAAAACGCATTTTGAAAAAATATATCCACACAAACTCGAATCTATTAGAACCATTAGTAGCCATCCAGAGCCGCGCGTGTGTGCCGCGGGTCTGCGGGTCATTGTTCTGTTAGACGGAGAGGCGGTACTAATTGTTCGCGCATTTTTTTAAACAAGATTTCTCCATTCGAAACAATATTTCTCCAATATTTTTTATTTTATTTTCGTTTATACTTAAAAGTTATAATCTAAGTAGACCACCCAGAAATGGGCCAGTATAGGATACATAGAAAAAATCTCGGGAAAAGAACCCGAAACCGGCGTGCGTGCATGCAATGACTAATGATTGTTGATGAAGCGAAGTTCATGAAGCGAAAAAGATCTGTCAGGAAGGATGGTGCACGTGGCAAACCCTGATCTCTGTCTACCACCCGGGATACAGGGGTGAGTTTATGTAATGTAATAATAAATAAATAATCGCGGCCAGACCCGTTAAATGTATAACTAAATAGTTGTCTAGTCCCTTTCTTATACTAACAGTGCTATAACAGAATCTAGCGCCCGCCGATGTGTAGCAAACCTTACGTGTCGCCGCCACGGATGGGCAGAGCACATAGTACATAACATTACATTACGTTTCAAGCCGGCAAGATTAAATTTTGTCCCGTAAATTTCAATAACAACTTCATTATGCCGCTTTATTGGCGGAGTTACGCGGCAAATTGTATTTTTTCGTTGAATAATTAAAATATTTATTTATTTTTTATTTTAGGATCTAGTCGAGCTAACAGCTATTACAATAAATAAATAAATGAGTACATCATAACCCAATTACAAGTCTTCACAATAGACGGTGGAACGCAGACAGTCCATTGTGATATCTACCACTGTGTCAGAAATAAAGTAGGATATGGAAAAAGGACTACAAATAAGAATTAAGTAATTGACATTAAATTGACTCAAACCACTTTCCGCTTAGTTTAGAAAGTTTTTTTATGTAGCCTATACACGTCCCACTGCAGGGCACAGGCCTTCTCTCAGATAGAGAGTATGGGCTTAATTACCCCGCGTGCCCGAGCCTGATTGGGAATTTCATGCGCCAAAGTATGTGAACACCACAGACACTCAGGTTTCCTCACGATGTTATCCTTCAAAAAGTTACATTGTGTTAAAAAATTACTGACTAAACACACGCCTCACATCAGCCTGTTTAATAATAAATCTAATCGCTGCTCCCAAGAACGAGGTAGGTTTCTCAGAAAGATCCGGTGAAACAGGGAGTTGATCGACTCCACAAAATGCAAGGTCATACGTACGACTCAAAAGACGCATACAAGATCAACTCAACATAACGCAAGCTCGTGCGTACGACTCAAAAGAAACTCATACAGAAACTTAATTATAAGAGTACAACGCTGTAATATTAAAAATATATACTTACATTGCGTCCCACGGCTATGCCACATGAAGGGAAGGTACCTACCTTGAATATTGTAGATGGAACATTTTACTGAAAGAAGACTTTATTTTAATTAAAAAAAAAAATTTAAACTGCATTCATAGATTTTTGAATGCAGTTTAAATATTTGGGAATCATTTTGAGCATTTGATAAATTAATTTTATTAATTCATGGCCCTCCTCTTATTGCTGACACTATGTTATTTAGCAAAAAATAATCCTTATGATGAAGCCTTTCGATCGGTATGATAAAGCTACAGGGTATTTTTTTTCTCGTGTAGCGGGTTCGATTCCCGGTTCAACCACGTAACTATTTAAAATCTAAATTGTTTTTAAAATTAAAATAATGTCTTCTGTCAGTACAATTTTCCATCTACAATATTCAAGGTACTTTCCCTCCATGTGGCATAGCGTCGGACGCCATGTATCTTAGCTGTTTCATACACTCGCTAGAGCAAATGTAAAAAATTGTATGGCTTAGTTTAAACTTGGCTAAATAATATAATAAGCAATGGAATAGTAGATCTTTTTTCGATATTTCGAAGTTGGTTTCATAGTGAAAGATATTTATATTAATGAGTAGGATGGGTCCCCTTCAAATGCCCAACAGTTATTAAACAAATTTTCAGACAACAAGCAACGTGACACAAATGTATTATTTCACAACTCGACATTCTCTATAAAAATGTTTCACAAACGTTACATCTCATAAAGTATTTCATTCTTATTATGTCATTTGGCAACAGAACATTAGTTAAGTTTTCTTAACACAAATGTATTAAATCGTCGAAGTTCTACTAATAATATGATTTAAGATATAGGATTTGTTCGACAAGTTTCACAAAAGCATTTTTTCATTGTAGCGATTGTAAATGTTGAAGGTGGATCTCCTCAGCGCACATTATGATGATTACGCATTGATGGCGACTTTGGTGATACTTGGTGACAAGGGCCTGACAATGGAGAACTTGCACTAAAAATGTTTTAATAGAATAGGACGTGTCCTAAGATAAATAAACGTGGTATTTATTTTTCTCTGCAACAAATACTGTTTATAATATAACCAGTCGAAAAGTCTATATAGTCACGTGGTACTAAAACGCGTCGTACAAATCGACCTTAGACTATGACGTCACTCCCTAACGTAACGCTTATATAATGTATGAAGCGTTTATCAATATTTGAGTTTTCTGGTAAAATTATGTTTTCATGCATTTACATACACCCTTATACGAAAAAGAATTCATTGACAAAACGAAATCTAATAAGTTTTATGTTATTAGAGTGATTTTATTTTTCGCATATTTTGTAACTCCGAAAACCTCGAAAAAATGTTTTATATTGTTTTATTTTTAAAATGTTGCTAGGTTTGATTTCTATGGTATAAAAGCAAAGTCACTCCAATCTAAGTTAGACCCAAGTTCCCCATTGAACTAGAATGCAGGTATTGGATTATCCTCAACGGATAAAAGCAGACTGTTAGTGCTTTGGGTTATTTGATCGAGTCCTTTGGTGAAATTCGGAACTATGCCCTAAAAGTGGTATTGGATACGGAATCTCACTAACGGACATATTACATTCATAAGGGGCCATCCATAAAGTACGTCACACGTTAAGGGAGGGAGAGGGGGAGGGCGTCGACAAAGTGTGACATTGTGTGATAAGGGGAGGGAGGGATCTTTCTGTGACTTTTCGTGACGTCACATTAAAAAATAATAATTTATTGTTTTGTACATTTTTTCAAATGTTGGATATTATGTTGATAGTATAAAAATTTAAATGGATATAAAACCTATTTCGAAACTTTTGTTTTAATTTATTAAATTCTATATGTAAAAATTGCAAAATATGTGACGTCACACTAGGAAGGGGGGGGGTCTGACAAACGTGAGCAACTGTGAAGGACGGGCCAGGGGTAAAAAAGTCACGAAATTAGTGTGACGTAATTTATGAATGACCCCTTGCAAAAATAATGAAAATTATAATGCGCGTTAAATATTAAAAGAATAGTTTAGGAAAGTGTTAAAAATTGTAAATAGATAACACAAAAAAGTTAATCACAAAAACATTGCAACTTATTATTCATTTCCTAACACCTATAATCGCAAACTGAAAGCAAAACTGCGGGAAAAGCTAGTGATTTTTAGGATTCCGTACCCAAAGGGTAAAAACGGGACCCTATTACTAAGACTTCGCTGTCTGTCTGTCCGTCCGTCCGTCCGTCTGTCTGTCACCAGGGTGTATCTCAAGAACCGTGAAATTTTCACAGATTATGTATTTCTGTTGCCGCTATAACAACAAATACTAAAAATAAAATAAAATAATTATTTAAGGGGGGCTCCCATACAAGAAACGAGATTTTTTTTTGCTGTTTTTTCTTGTATAGATTTCTTGTATTTTTCTTGTACGGAACCCTTCGTGCGCGAGTCCAACTCGCACTTGGCCGGTTTTTATAAATGGCTTGATCTTTGAATAACAGTGACATCATTTATTTGCACATTGTCATTCTGAAGATATGATAATTATAAAGGTGTTAATGGGCCTTTGTAACATTACCACCTAGGCCAATAGTGCACGTATGTAAAGGTAAACATTCTGTAACCACAGGGGTGGTTGCGGTGGTAGCGGAGCGGTAGAACGCGCTGGCTTCTCATTCGGGAGGTCGTGGGTTCGAATCCCGGCATGTACCTTTATTTTTATTACGTACATTTGTGAAGTTAACATCGTGAGGAAACCTAAGTGTCTGAGGTGGCCAATCCGCGATGGGCGTGCGTGGTGATTAAGCCCACACTCTCTCTCTGAGAGAAGGTCTGTGGCCTACAGTGGGACGTATATAGGCTGAATACAATAAAATATTGTAACCACGACGGCAAGTTGACCTTGACATGTGTGGACTCTAGGTACCCTGTTATACTTAGGTCACACTAAAAGTTTTGCGTAACTTAAAAAAAAACAACATGTTATAACCAAAATATTATACAATGTTTATTGCTTTTCAAAATACTCTCCTTTACATTTTAAACATTTTTTCATGCGATCGAACCATTTTTTTAAAAAAGGAGGACCACAGATCTGAAGGCATGTTTTCTACGTGCTGATTGAACGCTATCGCTGCCTCTTCAGAGTTGGTAAAAGTGAAACCTCTCATCAAATCTTTGATTTTGGGGAAAATACAGAAATCACAGGGTGCTAAAGAAGCGTTGTCATGATGTAGGAGAACGCGGCTTTTTGGTCGTCTTTCGCGAACTTTTTCTAACACCGTGGGTAAACAAATGGTAGAATACCACTCGGCATTAACACTCTTTTGATCTTCAAGTGGAATTGTGCAGATGGGACCCGTAGCTGAGAAAAAAAAACGCGATCATTTTTTTACCAACGTTTCTCGCCTGCCTCACTTTTGTTGGCCTGTTCTCATTTTCAAACACCCATTCACAAGATTGCTTTTTTTCGGGTTCAAACAATAAATCCGCGTTTCGTCTCCTGTGACAATGTCATAAACAGCATTAGAATGTCCGTGGTCGTACTTCAGTAGCATCTGTGAGCACCATTCCACGCGAGCCCGCTTCTGCTTCGCTGTCAGTTCATGAGGAATCCAACGACAACAAAGTTTCCGAACTTTTAATTCTTCGTGTAAAGTTTTCTGAATTTGGCTCATACCAATCCCCAATAGTCCTCGAATTGTCTCATAGGTAATCCGCGGGTTTTCTTCAATTAGCCGCTTAACAGTAGCCACATTATTTTCGTTGACGGCAGTTGAAAGCCGCCCTTCACGAAATTCGTCATGTAAAGAAACCCGACCTCTCTCAAATTCAGCAAACCATCGCCTCACGGTGCTCAAACAAGGTGCTTTTCTGCCAAAAGCATTTGGAAGATGAGCGGCATAGTCTTGCGGAGAGAGAGAACTTTTAAAATCATAAATCTTTTCTCTCTAAAATTCTCTAAAATCTTTTCGACCTTCCATTTTCGTTGCGTTAACTTTGATGTGTGAAAAAAAACAATTGACAATTGATTTCCCGCCAATTCTTTTTATTCATAAGAAGGTTGCAAGTCGAAATATAACATTCGAAATTCAAATAGTTCTAATTAGCTAGAAGTGCAAAACTTTTAGTGTGCCCCATGTATTAGGGAACGTACCCATACTACGTGACTCATTTTTCACAACTTTTTACCCCTCTCGCCTTCTTGGTACCACCCGTAGTATAAAGCCAAGACTCCCCCGTCCCGCCCTAATTTTCACGTAGTAATTCATAAATATTGGTTTAAATATTTTTTCACTTCTCATGCTCTAAAAGTTCGTCTTTATGTCGTGCGTAGGCGACATAAAGTCGCTTTTTATGCTCTAGAGCATAAAGTAAAATCTTCGTCGAAGACCAAGTGATTTGAATTTAGAATGTCAAAATTCGCATGAAAACTATGGAGAAGCCCCGCATTGCAATTCGAAATTCGAATTGTTGTTCGAAACTCACCTCTTTTTTTTCTTTTTTTTTCTGAAATACTGTGTCCTGTGACCGCGCGAAACACCAACAAAAAAAAGAAAAAAAGGCGCGAATTGCAAATACGATTTACATGTTGCTGTTTCATTTCCTCGCAATCGAAGTGAAAAGTAGAGTGTACAACTCGTCCATAAAACCCATTTTACACTCGACTTTATATCTATCCTCGCTCGCAAGCTCGCTCGGATGGATAAACGTCTCGAGTAAAATGGTGCGTTTTATGCACTTGTTGTACAATCTACTATTATATAACACCTGCTCGTCAATGGCATATTATGTGTCACAAAGAGAATATAACCACTACGTTTTAAGAGTCGGAACTACCACAGAATAAAATGAACCAACAAAATGTCAAAACAGGGTTCTCACATCATAGCCAACATTTAAAAAGACGGATACGCTCACCCGGCCAGTGCTGCCAACAGAACGAAGCTACGTAGTGTTGTCTGCCTTTGTTTATTAAATTTTTTATCGATATCGATAACACACTTAAAATTTTGCTTTTCCATTTCAGTTACCGATTTTGTCTCGGCTCTGCGATTGACTCGGGGTGGTTAGCTTTTATATAGTCACTTTTTTATAGTATGAACTGAAAACTAATAACCTCGGGTCAATCACGATATAAAAAAACGCCAATCTCCATCTGACAACATAATTATCTGACAATGACATAATTGACATAATAGAACGAGAAGTCAACGGAAATGAGTGAGATAGTTATAACCGCCATTAAAATTCTACCCCGTTTCATAGACTGTTTTTTTTCTACATAGTTTCGATAGACTGATGTGTCATGCAAACTCAACTTAAAGCAAGTCATTTGTGTCCTATGGTCTAGCCGGGTCATTATAAATGTACTGAATTTCATAATCCCCTAGGAAATTATGACATTTGAATTTGGAATGCAATAAACATTGAATATACGAGCTCCTTGCAATCCATGACCAAACGTCAAAATTAGAATGAAAACTTTTCATAGAGCCCTAAATCAAGGAGAATTCTTTTTAATTGTATTATGTTTTATTGCCTATTTGCTTATTCATAGAGCCCTACACCAAGAAGAAGTTATTCAAAATTTGAATGAAAACTTTTCATAGAAACCTGCATGAAGAAGAATTTGCCACTACAAAAAAAAACAAATAGAACGAAAAGGCGCTAAACTGCAAATCTTTGTGTTATTTTTTAACAAAATAGCGTATTTTAACTTTATTAATTGTAAAATTTATAAAGTAAGTACTTTCTTTTTAATTGTATTATGTTTTATTGCCTCGCAGTGTTTATATAAAGTAGAGTATGCATTTTGGGGATAAAGCAGTGTATTTGTCTCGGGCGTTTTTGAACCCCTCGGCCTCGGGATTCTAGCTTTAACTCCCTTGCTAACTTTCCACGCTTTATCCGCTAGCGTGGAAAGTGTTTTTAAAATTCGAATATTTTTATTCAATAAAGGTTTCGCACAATAAATTACATATATAATAGAACCTCATTGGTTTCGTAATAGTTTGTATTCTCTGCAGCCAGTCCATTGATGATTCGCTCGTGGCTCAATCCTAGAATCCTTCGCTTGCTCAGGTTTCAATACAAGGTACTCGCGCCAAAAATTAACTTTGCAGCCTTGCATAACAAATAACTATTTTTGTTTTTGGCTTTCTTGAATAATTTTTTTGCACCTCACAGGTCTGGTGAATACGCGTCTTTTGAGCCTTTCAATCTCATATCTTCAAAACTCTCCCAGATATAAGGGAATCGCACTTTTTCGTGAAATCGGAGCCTACACTGGAGCAAACGAAAAGACATTTCCAATGTCAAAACCGCGAGATTTTCTTAGAGGATGTTGACTTTGTGACGAAGACCTATGCTTAGAATTTCCCCTTAAAATACGTTGAACGAATTCAAAGTCACCCTGTAGAAATAGAACCATGATCACAATAAAAGATAGGTAATTATAAAATTGCTAACCCGCCTGCCAGGCGTGGCGATTATGGCAAAACCCCTCATGGTTTTCATAACCATGAGGGGTTTTGGGGGGGAGGGAGGCCTATGTCCTGCAGTGGGCGTCAAATAGCTGATGATGAATTATAAAATATTATTAATGCATAGACATACAATCACAAAGACCCCCATGAAAAATCGCATCACCTGCATATTCCAAGAATAAGTACATAAAATACATATAATTTTATTAAACATACGCACTTACTATGTAAATACCAAGCTAAATTGGCTTCATTGCAAATAACATAAGTTTGAAGAGATCCGTTGGTAAAAATGGACTCTATTAAGAGTTCATTTTTTTTAAAGTTTTTTTATGCATTAATTAAGTAACAATTTCCTGTTATTTCATTCATTCAAGATTTCATATTATTTGACAGGTGACAAAATATATCGAATCACAAAAAGGGGTTTCGCTGCTGCATGCTTGATTAAACAAAGTAAAAAGTGTCTGCTGTGTTCCATAGAAAAAATATTTCCGCGATTTTACAATTTCTTGAATAACAGCATCTGATTAGTCTGAATGCTCCCATGTTCTAGCTAGGCTATGAATAAAAAACCATAGAAGTATTTCTTCCTACTAATTTCACACTCAAAACTAGCTCAGGCCTTTCGATTAGTCTGTACCAATGAAATGAGCGCAAGATCATCATCATCATCAACCCATTATGTCCCCACCGAGGGGCACGGGTCTCTTCCCTGAGGAAGGTATAGGCCATACTCCACCACGGGGGCCAAGTCCGGATTGGTGGAGGCTTGTAGACTAGTGGCTCGTCTACTGTCAGAAGTTTTCAAGCCGCCCTAAGGCCTCTGACTTGGCTTAGCGCAAGATGCTGTAGAGTAAATCACTCTGTGATTGGTTCATTCCGTGCCCCACGCGTGACGACGTGAATGTTGGTTCGGCGATAGCAAGAGACAGCATAACTGATGATTGGTTTTATACAAAAACGTCAAACCATCCACTTCACTGATGTATAACCCGTCAAAATATCTAGGCACCTTGCAAGATGGCGGTCTGACGGCGGCAGGTGCATAGATATTTTGCCGTGTAATACTCAACTCTCTCCAGTTGGTAAACACAATTGACAAGCCCCGCCCGCCTTCCCACAATTGAAAGTGGGGTTATTTTTAGCGCTAGTTAGAAAGCGATGTTTTTAACTATCACTGCTTATAGGTTAATCGATTCGTGCTTGAGAATCTGTCATTCTCAATGGCATTCAATTACCTTTTGTCAAAACTGTCAAATTTCAATTTCAGTAGTGTTGTTTGCTAAGCGAATGGTCTATAACAATGCGGAAACCAATAGCTTTTATTTAACATCTCAGTTTTCAAGGTCAGTCAAGCCGTGAGCGGTGGTAGCGGACCGGTAGAACACCGGCTTCTCATTCGGGAGATCGTGGGTTCGAATCCTGGCATGTATCAATGACTGTTGTCTAAGTTACGTACATTTGTGAAGTTGTAGTAGCAATACCACTCGCTAACTGTGAAGGAAAACATCGTGAGAAAACCCTAGCGTCTGAGGTATTTCCATACCTCAGCGCTTGCTCCGTACAATGGCCCAACTATGAGCCTAAGTGCGGAAATGTCAGGTCTAAGTAACTATCGATCAAGCCGTGTACAAGACAATATTTTTACAAGTTTGACAATATCTCCCGGTTTCTCGTACTCTAACAATCTGTTAATCTAGCGTTAACTGCTGCTAGTTGTATTTTTCGTATGCAGTTTGGCCTACTGACAGCTGTCAACCGTTAGAATTAAACGAGATTGTTAGTTTACGAGAAACCGGCGATAGTAGGTACTTAGCCCCGGTATTACTTACGTAATTCATTTTTACTCAATTTTTGTATTAATAGAGGATTAACACATTTTTTCAGTGTACGAGAAACAGGGGGTAAGTATTCTAGCGCTACCATGCTCGATGATCAACCCAATTGATATTTTGATAGTCAGGTAATTACTTATAAAACCTACTGAACCCCTTCATAAAAATTGAGACAGTTTTTTTTTTCTTTATTTAATTAGCTAAGTAAATAATATTATTAATTATATGCGAATAAAGTTAAATTAGTTTCAGAGTCAGAAGCCATACCTATATAATATAAAGTTAGCTTTTCCACAAGGCAATACATTCTTTGAAAATCATTTGCTACACTTGGAGTTCTGAAATTCTACACATAAAGAAAAAGCGTGTTAAAAATGAAAGCAGTATTGATTGTACTATTTTTTATAGCTGTGGTAAGTGTAAGAATTTAAGAAATGATCCTGGGCCCTTATTATGAAAAATGCGACATTATTGGTAGTAGCGAGATGGTAGCTTATATTAAATATGAAACTGTCCAAAAAAAGAACCGTATTTGTCGCTAGACTCGCGTGAATTTGCTTGTCAGTGTATTAAATATGAAATTATTCAAAAAAGCGCTCGACACTAAATTCACTCGAATCTAGTCACAAATATGGTTTATTTGTGACTGGATTCGAGTGAATTGTCGAGCTCAAGCGCGACGTTGACGACCCTTCCGAACATATCGCTGCTTCATAATAAGGGCCCTGGATATCCAATAAACGTACTGAATATTAACGAATCGCTGACTAAAATATCTAAAATACTCGTCTTTTAATAGTTATTAGCTAGTCCTAGGTCATTCATCTCACTAATTAAAAAAAATACCGTCCTTTTTTCTATTTCTTGACTTCATCAAGAAATAGGAAAAAGGACGGTATATCATCAATGCAATGGGGTCCGCATATTGAAAAACTATCGGGTAGGTTGAGTTCAGCTGCATTTGCAGTTAGAAAAATTAGGCAACTTACAGACATGTCGACTGCGAGGCTGGTCTATTTTAGTTATTTTCACAGTATTATGTCATATGGGCTGTTATTATGGGGACGGGCAGCAGATATAGAAACAATATTTTGCAAAAAAGAGCAGTAAGAGCAATTTACAACTTAAGCAGTAGGGAATCGCTAAGGGAGCGTTTCAAAGAAATAGGAATTCTTACACTGGCTTGCCAATATATATTCGATAATATAATGTATGTCCGTAAAAATATAACCATGTTCAAATTAAATAGGGACGTCCATAACGTAAACACTAGAAATAGAAATAAGCTTGCTTATTCTAAATTTCGTTTAGCCAATTTAACGATGTATTCGTTCGTAGGCTATTGCGTTCGTTTTTACAACAGAATTCCAGAACATGTTCTATCCTTGTCTGAAAATAAATTTAAAACATTCATTAAAAATCGCTATGTAAAAAAGCCTATTATAGAATAAACGAGTATATGAACGATATAAGCCCTTGGTAGTAAGCCAATTCCACTGCGATTTCATTGTTATTTAATTATTAATATTATAATTTATTTAATTTTAAAAACGTGTACTGACGACGTGATTGCACATTAATAACTATAGCACACATTTTATAGCTGACAAGAACTCAATCTGCAGGTTTGCTAAAGGTCATTCGAATGGTGGCGTGGTGGCCGGGTCACCTATCTCCCTCTAAAATGGTTGAGACTGGTGATGGCTGACCCCTGCGTTATGCTCGTGAACGGGTGCTGTTCGTGTGTCTGGCCGCAGCATTACTGTTTTTCCTACTTTTGTAAGAAGTGTTATTTTGGCTTTTAAAGTTATTAGTGGCTATCACGGAATCATATCATATAGGCTTTGATGTATAAGTTTAAGATGATTTGAGAAAAGATGGTCAGAGTGGAGTTTTTTTTCCCGCTGCCTTTTTCTCCACTACAAATACGGCCCGAAGGCAGCGGCTAACATAGTAACATAGCAAACAGAATGTAAATTCTTTACGTTGAAATAAATTATTGATTTCTGATTTCATCATCATCTGCGCTGCGCACACTCGAACTGCTGTCGCCTAGCGAACCTCCATGGTAGTACTACAAAAAATAATGTAACATTTAATTTCTTCTCTTTCAGATCGCAATTTCGGAAAGTGCACGTGAGTAATCAAGACCAACGGAGAAGGGTCACCAAAATTAGTATAAAAAGGTTGTTTAAAAAAAACAGCGGATTCGCGAAACACGTCAATTAGAGTGTCTCACTTACAAGTTTACTTTTAAAACTTTTAAATCGATATTTTTTTAATTTATCTTGCATATTACGTGGACTTACTGTTCTTTGTTTTGTAGTAGCTCTGTCTGATAGATCCTTATTGAAAGCATGTGCTAAATTATAATTAATCTACGTAGATTTACGGGAGCCTTGTTCAATAAACGCTTATAAAATTATGTAAATCATATTTCAAATACATTGATATTAAGGAAAACCTCACTACACAGATAAACGTATACATACCTATAAATATGTATTTTGTTGAATTTCATGAATAAATTTCAAGATTTTATTTTAAGCGTAAAAATGCTTCTTTTGAAAATACAATTTTTTGTTTTCTACAAAGAAATACCGTTGTTTTCCAACAGTGCATTTTGTCTTGTTTAATTTTTTTTCAAATAATATCACTATTTTTTTCTCTTTCAGCTTGTATCGGCAACAAGAAATGTAAGTTTTAAACAGTAAATGGGAAAATGACATAAGAAAATTTATATTACAACCACACAAGAAACGTATTTGCAAACGTTTCTCTCCCTTTTGGCTGTTGGGATTTATTAACGTATGTATCTT
This sequence comes from Yponomeuta malinellus, assembly GCA_947308005.1. Lineage (NCBI taxonomy): Eukaryota > Metazoa > Arthropoda > Insecta > Lepidoptera > Yponomeutidae > Yponomeuta > Yponomeuta malinellus. The sequence goes on along the minus strand of OX370997.1, from coordinate 6,917,903 downwards.
TTTATCACACCTGCTTTGAAAATTCATACTAATTATACCAATTAGAGGGAAGAAACGCCTTTATCCCGCCCTTCAAATCCTTTCATCCCAAGGTATGGAAGTTTGTATGAAATTCCATTACATACCGGTTTTTTTTTTTAAATTTGTCAGCAGTCATACTGCAAAGAGACTTTAACTGTCTACTAATTAAATTTCAAGTAAATTGTTACTGGCCACATACAGTTTTTTTTACCAGTTACCAACCTCCTTGGTGCATACAGAAAATTAAAAACGAAATTATTTTTGTATATAAAACGCGCGGAATCACGGAAGAAGTGGCTGCATGACCTTATGATCTTAGCCTACTCCAGAAACGTGCGAATAAAAAAAGGAAAAGCCCGCGCATTTTCGCAAAAACTTCGATTGATTTAGCATTTATCTTTGTGTTTTTTGTAAAATACATTTCTATGCATTTATGTCTATAATTTTCCTCGTAGGTGTAATAAAAAGCACTTTACATAACCTCAGGATAAAGTACAGTTCCATACCTCAAATGGTTTGCGCCCCTCGCAAGCTCGTGGCGCAAATGCCATAATCTCGGTATGGAACTGTCACTTTCTTCCCTCTGAAGTAATGTACTATTTTTTTTCCGATAGGTGGTAAGGGAACAAAATGCGATGAACACAAGGACACCGGCTGCGACCAAAAAAATGACCACGATAAAAGAGATAAAGCTTGTATCGGCCACAAGAAATGTAAGTTTTAAACAGTTAATTGGAAAATTACATAAGAAAATTTATATTACAACCACACAAGAAACGTATTTGCAAACGTTTCTCTCCCTTTTGGCTGTAGGGATTTATTAACGTATGTATCTTTTTATCACACCTGCTTTGAAAATAATAGGGGTTAAAGTATGAAATTGCCGTTTTATTGCAATAGGTTCTTTGAATTGACATAGAATCTTCATGGTTTGAGGTTTTCGAATGAAACTTTTTTCAAATGGTTTCTATGATGTTCTTTTTTTAAAAAATTTGAAACATTTGAATATCGACTTTCAATTGTTTTTGTTATTCAATTTAGACAAGAAAGATGGATACTGCGAAAATTCGAGTGATTTTTGAATACGAGTTCCGACGCGGAACTAACGCGGCAGAAACAGCCCGCAATATCAATGCTGCGTTTGGAGAGGGGTCTACTAATGAACGCACCGTGCGATTTTGGTTTAAACGCTTTCGTGATGGAAATTTCGACTTAAAGAACGAGCCACGAGGAAGACCGCCCACACAGGTGAATAACGATGAATTAAGAGAGATAGTGGAAGCCGACCCTAGTCAAACTACCCAGGAATTAGCGGCATGGTTTAACGTTACCTTACCCACAATATTGACTCACTTGCGTCAAATCAATAAATGCCAAAAAAATGTCAATAGGTGCCTCATGATTTGACTGATCTGCTCCACGACAACGCGAGACCTCACACAGCACGAGAAACCATTTTGACCCTTCAGGAACTGCAGTTAGAAACCATTCGTCATCCTCCGTATTCACCAGACCTTGCCCCAACGGACTACCATTTTTTTCGTGATTTGGACAATTTATCTACGTGACAAGAAGTTTTCTTGCCAGGAGGCAGTACAAAATGCTTTCACACAGTTTGTGCAGTCTAGATCGTCGGAGTTCTATCGCAAAGGCATTAATGACCTTCCCATTAGATGGCAGCAATGTATAGATAATAATGGCAACTATTTTGATTAAATAAATTTGTTAAAAATTTAAAAAATAAACAATTTAGATTTTCAGTACAAATCGGCAATTTCATACTTTAACCCCTAATACATACCTACTAATTATACCAATTAGAGGGAAGAAACGCCTTTATCCCGCCCTTCAAATCCTTTCATCCCAAGGTATGGAAGTTTGTATGAAAATCCTTCCGACCCAAGGGTGGGAAGTATGTATGAAATTCCATTACATACCCGGTTTTTTTTTTATTTGTCAGCAGTCATACTGCAAAGAGACTTTAACTGTCTACTAATTAAATTTCAAGTAAATTGTTACTGGCCACATACAGTTTTTTTTTACCAGTTACCAACCTCCTTGGTGCATACAGAAAATTAAAAATGAAATTATTTTTGTATATAAAACGCGCGGAATCACGGAAGAAGTGGCTGCATGACCTTATGATCTTAGCCTACTCCAGAAACGGGCGAATAAAAAAAGGAAAAGCCCGCGCATTTTCGCAAAAACTTCGATTGATTTAGCATTTATCTTTGTGTTTTTTGTAAAATACATTTCTATGCATTTATGTCTATAATTTTCCTCGTAGGTGTAATAAAAAGCACTATACATAACCTCAGGATAAAGTACAGTTCCATACCTCAAATGGTTTGCGCCCCTCGCAAGCTCGTGGCGCAAATGCCATAATCTCGGTATGGAACTGTCACTTTCTTCCCTCTGAAGTAATGTACTATTTTTTTCCGATAGGTGGTAAGGGAACAAAATGCGATGAACACAAGGACACCGGCTGCGACCAAAAAAATGGCCACGATAAAAAAGATAAAGGAGACTGCGAAGAAAAAGACAACAACAAGGAGGATTGCAGCGATGACTGCGACGACGACAATGACCGAGACTGCGACGACGACAATGACCGAGACTGCGACGACGACAATGACCGAGACTACGACGAGGACAATGACCGGGACTGTGACGACGACAATGACCGAGACTGCAAAGGCAAGAGCAAAAACAAGGGCTGCAAGAAAGTGAAGAAAGGCTGTTAGTAAAACTAAATTATCAATAACATTATTTCAGCAGGGGCAAAAAACACCTCCAGATATAATTAAATTTTCCTAGATATTGTGTATTAAACTGATATATGAAAACTGTGTTTTAATAATTACTGTATGTAGAAATTGAAATATTTGTGGACAAGGTGGAAGAGAAGAGGGGGAGTACCACGACGGCATGAGTCACGCATTTTGTAGGTCTAAGATGTCAGAATTTGACAATTAAACCCCTCGACTGTACTGGAACGTCCCGACTAATCGAACTTGACAATGTTAAGAGCTATCACCCACGGCGACTTTAAAATGCGATTCACGTGCGTACGCTTTGTTTTAAAGCCCAGCTTATATTTTGCTTTCCTAAATACGGAAGCAAAACATTTGCAATTGCGTTTGTAATGCCCAAAAATGTCACAAAACGCGATCAGAAGCGCGTATAAAAGTCATCGCGATGGCTCTAAGATGCGCAACTCGCGTAGTCGTGCTAACTATACCGGAAATAGAAAGGTTGTGCAAAGTCAAGTAGTGGACTTGTGTTAAGGCCGCAGTATACATATTCAGACGTGCATTGAACAGAGAACGATGTTGAGAGCTTGGAAGTCAGCTCCAATGATGGAGAAACCAAAATCCGTTCTTTCGATGCTATCGGATGATTATGATATACCTTGATAAAATACGTAAACGGCTTTAAATGCTTATAAACGGCTTAGGCGTGATAGTGTTATCAAATCAGCTCTACTCGATTAGACCAAAGAGACCTGGGTTGGATTCTAATAAACGCACCGTCGTACAATAGAGTGATATTGGCACCACATGGCTGTTATTTGAAGCTTTCTCGTAGTCAACTAATCAATATCATTTCAATGGTAGGTATAACGCGGTATAACCAGGGAGTATTAAGACACTCCTCGGTATAACCCACAGAAATTAAATAGACATTTCGTGAAGGGTATTGAGTCACGCGAGGCGCCGAGTTACGTTGCACGGGTTATACCACTAGAATGTGATTGGTTAGTAGACTACCAATAGTGTCAATGAAACAACCGCTACTGTACTAATATGGCTCTATTGAACAACTATGCATATTAGATACTTGCCCCCCAGATTGCATGGTACCAAATTTGGAAAACAAACGACCACCAGAAAGTTCTCTTGACAGCTAAACAACAAAAACAGGGTTCCAGTTTGACAGTCTAATCCGTGCTGAAAAATTGACTAATCAAACAGTTCAAAGTTACTTCATGTTGTGGAGGGGTTGTAGCAGAAATAAAATTAAGATTTCACTTTAAAAATCATGACTCAAGTTAAATCCCGTTCCAAATCCACTTGAAGAGCTTTTTAAAATAAAGTGCTTGTCCATCCACCCTGAAAATTGACCAAAGCATAAACATATTCAGGGTCTCCTTTGAGTATCTCTCCGACAGTTATTAAACAAATCAGACAACAAGCAACGCAATGCAAAATGTTTTATTTCACAACTCGACATTCCATATATAAAAATGTTTCACACACCTTACATCTAGTAATTCTTTCTTATAATGTCATTTAGCAACAGAACATACGATAAGTTTTCTTAACACAAATGCATTGAATCGACAAAGTTCTATTAATATGATTTAAGATATACAGTTAACGCAAGACAGAAAACAGGGCACGGGGGGTGCAGGGGGCTCAGGGGGAGAAACCAACCCCAAACCCCCGCCGCGGATTAAAAAAAAACCTGCCCGCCCGGCAGTGCAAAATGCATTCTTTGTTATCTGTAAAATTTTGACATGTTAGTTTGTCTTTTAAACATATAATAATAAATAATGCATTTCCAAAATGACTGAATATCAAATTATTCTTTCTATTTAGATGTCTTCTAAATTTTTTATTGTAATAAATGAGTGTACTTTTTACCCGACTGCGGCAGAGACCGAAAGGAGGGTAATGTGTTTGGCTCCTATGTATGTCCGATTAGTTCCCTCATAACTTTTTAACCGGTTCCTTCTCAATCGATTCGGCGTGTGTGCGCGAGTGGCGTAAGTAGGCTATATGAAATCAGCATAAGCCAAATTTAAATAAACCATAAATCAAATTTAATTACCCGACTGCGGTGCAGCCCAAAAGGAGTATGTAAGTATGTCCGATTCTATGTTCTCTCATAAATCCTTAACCAATGATCAGATTTTGACAAATAAGATCGCAATCGATACGTCCTGTTTGCGCCAGTGTCATACAATCATAGTGTTATACAATAGTTTTTTTTATTGTATTTATATAAAAGTCAATATAAATACAATAAAAAAAATTACAATAACAAAAATAAAAAAAACCGGCCAAGTGCGTGCCGGGCCACGCGGGATGTAGGATTCCGTAAAAAGAGGTTTTTTTTTGCTTTATTTTGCATTTTTTTGCAATTTTTTACGTGCCGATGGCATCAGCTGTGAATGGTGGTATTGTCTCATTGGAGGATTGGAAAATATATTATTTTAAGGCTTTCCAATCGATCGGACAAACCGATCGGACCATGTGGCGTAAGGGTTCCCAGCGCGAGGGGACCCCCACACTCCGTAGATTAGTTTTAATTTACGAACGACATGGCGGAGTTTAATGAAACTTTGCCAATATGCTTAGAGCAGGTCCTTAGGGGAGAGGTAGTCCGCGTGCAGTCGACAGCTGATCAATCTTTAAATTATTGCTGCAAAGTAGCCAATAACGAAGCAGGCACAGTGCATTAAAAACATGTTTTTATAACCAGTAGAAACACAAAAAATACTTCATTAATAACGAAGCATTAAAAACCGCAGCTGTAGTGGTATAACAATAGATACGAGAACAAACATTGTACACTCGAGAGCAATGAATCCGGGTCACTTAAAGATACCTGAAAATGTCGGAAACTAATAATGTTAGCTTTGAAATTAATTGTGTTTAATGGACAATTAAATACTCCTAACTTCTTAGTTATTGTAAAGTTATGTCATACAAAAATCAAATTTGAAAAAGGGAGACTCGAAAATGGAACTACGAAATTTATGCATTTGTTTTTGGTTTTGTTTTTAATCTGTCATTTAAGTGGGTATGTAAACCATGTTGATAACGTTCAATATTTTTTATTCAAGCTGTAATCTTGTCGCTTACACCTAAAGAATGGACCAGCATTCTCACAATGCTGGAAACCGGGCGGAGTCAGCGCGATACATCCAGGACTGTCGGTGTGTCGCTATATTCTTATCTTATCTTATCTTATCTTAACAGTACAAAGAGATTCTCTGACGTTACGAGGAAACTGGTTCTAACCTACGCAGATCAGGAAAAGGCAAAACCAGGTGTACCACAGCACGAGAAGATCGATACTTGGTGAACACCATGCTTCGTAATCGCTTTCTCACAGGAACTGAACTTACAAATCAGTTTCGACGCCTCAGAGGCATTAACCCAAGCTCATGGACAATAAGCTGGAGCGTGGGCATCGTATTTGAAATATAATATATACCAAGGACCACTTAAATTGGACTATTGAAGATTGGTCAAAAGTTATGTTCTCCGACAAATCAAAATGTATGCTCTACAAGCACAATGGAAGATACAGAGTATATAAAAGACCAGGGGAAAGATTCAAACAAGCATGCATCGAAAAAAGAAGCCTACGGTGGTGGGTCTCGTGTGGGCCGGAATTTCTTTTTAGAGTCGCACAGAACTGGTGTTCATAGAAAACGGCTCTTTAACTAACGAAAGATATGTGGATGAAATCCTTAATGAACACGTTGGTCCATTTATGGTAAATTTTTGGTGAGGATGCTATTTTTAGGCATGAAAATGCCCGACCTCATAGAGGTTGGATGGTGAATGACGAACATTACTCGTATTGAGTCGCCAGCACACAGCCCGGATATCAACCCGATCGAGCATGCTTAGTACGAGCTAGGGACGAGCGTAAAACAACGAAACCCTCCCCCAATCACGCTTCGTGAGCTCAAAATTGTTCTCACAGAGGAATGGGAGAATATTCCCCAAAATCGTATAAAAAACTTTGTGTAGAGCATGCTAAACCGCGTAAATGCAGTAATGAAAGCACGAGAAGGCAATACGAAATATTAAAATTCAAGAAAATCGTGATATTGTTAAAAAATTTCATGTTTCCTACTTTTGTTTTAAGACCAGATTAGCAGTTTTTTAGGGTTCCGTACCTCAAAAGGAAAAAACGGAACCCTTATAGGATCACTTTGTTGTCCGTCTGTCCGTCCGTCCGTCCGTCTGTCAAGACCCTTTTTCTCAGGAACGCGTGGAGGTATGAAGCTGAAATTTATATCAATTACTCAGGTCTACTGTCCCTTGAAGCTGTGAAAAAATCAAACTTCTAAGCCAACGCAATCAAAAGATACAGCCGTTTATGTCGCAAATTTTCGACACTTGCAAGGGAATCAAAACCTACAGGGTGCTTCCCGTGAACTCAGAATCTTGAAATTTGGTACGAAGCAACGTCTTATAGCATAGATAAAGGAAAAATTACGAAAACCATAAATTTTTAGTTACATCACATAATATATTTTTTTTTAATAATTTTAAACTTACTACCCATTTCCTCATAAACGCGTAGAGGTATTAAATTGAAATTCATACCAAATACTCAGGTCTATAATACCTTTAAGCTGTAACAAAATCTAACTTCTATGTCAACGCAATCAAAAGAAACAGCAATTTAAGCTGCATATTTTGAAACTCGCAAGTACTCGCAAGGGAATCAAAACCTAAAGGGTACTTCCAGTCGACCTAGAATCTTGAAATTTGGCATGAAGCAACGTTTTATAGCACACATAAAGGGAAAATTCCGAAAACCTTAAATTTTTAGTTACATTACAAAATATATATTTTTTAATAAATATAAACTTATTACTTTTTTCCTCATGTTTTGCAATAAAAATACCATAGTTATGACTCGATTGTCGTAATGAACGAACTTTGTAAACCTTGCAGGTTTGTACGGAACCCTCGGTGCGCGAGTCCGACTCGTACTTGGCCGGTTTTTGTTTATGTAATTTTGAGTAAATAAAATGTAGTGACTCATAAATTTTATTACTTTCATTTAAGGGGTATTATGTTGTCTATTAAACACAATTTATTTTATTAAGCTAGTATTCTTAGTTTTCGAGATTGGTAGGTTTCTTTATGTGACCCGGCTTTATGGCTCTCGAGCACAGAAGATCTCTGTTCTGTGCTCTCGAGTGTATTTATATTGTTGAAGAAACATTTGCACACTCTTTATTGATATTGATACATACTTACGTAGGCAATGAGCAAAATGTACATAATAAATACAGCAGTTAATTATTTACTAGTTACGAACAAAATAGGGATTCACAGTGAAATAGTACTTAAATGATTTTTTTGCCACACACTAACAAAGCTTTTACAAAATTTATTTTCGACTGCCTCGTTGGTCTAGCTAGCGGTTAACACTCTCGAATACCAAAACAGAGGTCGAAGGTTCGATTCCCATTGGAGGCCGCCGTACTTGCTTTGTACAATTACATGTTTATTATGTCCTTGCGGTTACCATAGTACAGGGTATCCTATTTTGGGACCAGGATAATTCATTACAGACCCTTAACCACTCTGACACTTCTCACTCGTGAGATTCTGGGTTTGAATCCAGGGATGTAGTTCCTTATAGGATGTACGGAATGAATTGAATTTCTGTGTTACGTACAGTTTGTAAATAATATTTAATAGTACGTAGTAATACAATTCGCCTATTCTTTTTCCTGTGCCTCACCACTAACGGAGGTTGACCGTCAGCACCCCATATTCTTGCCAAGCGAAACAGACATACCCTGATGTTTCTGAGCCACGACTTCCACAATCTCCCAAAACACCTCTTTTCCTCAATCTTACCTGTCATAATAACTTGAACAAGTCGGTGCCCATCGTGTCTCAGCACGTTCCCTAGATAACTTTCTACTTTTCAATTACAATTCGCTTACTTCGAATGAAAACATTCTTCGGTGAGATCAATAGGTGGCTACGTAATTTAATTTTCAGTTTGGTAATTATTTAAAAACACACCGACTTCAACGGAACCCAACTATAAGTAGGTAACAATGTTTGCACAGGCACTTAATTATTTATGTTTAAAAAATATTTCAATAAATAATAAATAACAATGTTTGCTTAGGTGTTCAATAGGCCTCAATAGGCCCTCTTGGTATAAATGGTGATGATGGCGGGCTGTGTATGTCAGTGACGCTTAGCAGCATCAAGAACTAAATACATCATGAGGGCTTTTACCTTCCTTCTTTTCCTGACTACTTTGGTAAGAATTTTCAACATGTTCGAAAGAGCGGCAGTGGTACGGAGGATAGACCTTGCTATCTTTTTTATCCTTGTTTCGTATCCTAAAGACCTACGGGCTTATTTATAAGAACACGATACCTGCAAAAACTCTATTTAATCTGTGGCTACATGTTTTCCACGTAAAATCTCCACTACAGACTACAGACTTTTAATCGGCGTTTTTGAAGTGTTTCTTTTTTTAAGGAATCGAGTTTTTATAAATAAGACCGTAAATTTTTTTAGTCGCAATACCATCGTGAAATTTTCCACTGACCTTTGCGAGTGCTTTATATCTGACGATGAGGGATACCAGCATCTGATGATGATTATGAAATCGGAAGGAAAACATCCCGTAAAATCTAACAGTGTCGCTTTTAAAAACACGATTCCTTGAAACACTCCATTTACTCCGTATAAAAAAAACTTCACAAGGGAAAGACTCTACCACAGACTATTTATGCTGCGTTTATGGAGTGTTTTAAGGGAGTTGTGGTAGCCCAGTGGGTATAACAATGGACTTGGAAGAGAGAGACCCAGGTACGATGCTCAGTGCGGGCATGGACCTACGACTTTGTTTATTTTCAAAGTTACGTACATCAGCAATTTGTAGCAGCAATACCACACGCTACACATATATACATACATAAACTCACGCCCGCATCCCAGAGGGGTAGACAGAGACCAGGGACTGCCACCTGTCACGATCCTGACAGATCACTTTCGCTTCCTCGACATTCATTAGTCGTTGTATGCACCACCACACGCTAATGTGAAGGAAAAAACCGTGAGGAAACCCGCCGCGGCCTGGTTGGCTCCGCACGTATTGACTTGTCTTTCCTGTAAGCTAGGCCGACTAAGCTGTCAGGATGGTATAGGTGCTGGGCACGCCTACTCCATCTAAAAAACGATGTCCCACGAACTGCAGCGTCCGAATGGTCCCTTCACCCATCTATTGTGAGTCAAGATGCCTCTGAACGCTGTATAAATAATCTCATTATGTAGATGCAAAGGCCAAAGTTTTTAGGAGGATCGTGTTTTTATAAATAACATCGTAAGTACCCAATCTAAAGTGTTCGTCAATTAGCACAATGCTAAATTGTTTATTTTTGTTAGAGAGTTGACCCTCGTTGCGTCGCTTATAGGTCACGACTGAGAATCAGCGCTGCAGGAAATTTCTTTGCAATACTTGAAGCATAATAATAGGCTGATTTCGGGTACCTTTTTATTGCCATAGCACATAATATGCAGCCAGTAATTAACTGTAGGGTGTGTTTTGTGTATGTACTAGTTACTTAACACGGACAATCTCCTCCTTGTTACGATTGATCATGTTGTTTCATTTGTTTATATTGAATTTTGTTAGCATACCTACCATGCCTGTTAATTTTGTATCTTTATGTGTTGTGGCAATTTAATAAATGATTTATCCATATTTATCTATCTATCAAAGAAAATAAACTTTTACAACCGTTAAATCTCACAGACCCATGTAGCATACCATGGCACGGGCCTCACTCAGAAAGATTTGCCTGTACGAGGGGTGTTCAATAAGTAGTGAGAATGAGGTATAAGCTCCTTGGATAGAGAAAAAGAAAATACTGGCGGGCATAGCCCACTTATTTGTCGATATAATAAATTTAAAAAAATTCGATGGTCTTTTGTTCTTATGATCACAGAAAGTTCTTACTTGTGTTATGTCACAACGAGCAATGGAAAATGAAGAAAATTGAACTTCGCGTGGTAATTAAATATCTATGTTTGAAAAATTTTATTACGGAACAAGTAAATCAAGACCTGCAAGATATGTTAGCGGTTCATGCTCCTCCTTATTCTACGATTACGCGTTTGGTGTGCTGAGTTTAAGAGGGTGAGAACATCCACTAATGACGACTCGCGCTCAGGGCGCCCCACGACTGCAGTCTGAAGAAATTACAAAAAATGTGGAGAATTTTTTTTGGTTGATCGTCGTACTGTAATTTTATAGCTGAAGAACTAAAGATTTCAATAGGGAGTGTTCATAATATAATACATGACCATTTGGGAATGAAAAAAGTCTCAGCGCGTTGGGTGCCTAGAATGCTAACGGCCGGCCGAACAAAAACGAACCAGGCTAAGAATTCCACAAAGCTGTTTGGAACTGTTACAACAGATCCTGACCGGTTGTTGGCTCGATTTCTAACTATGGATGAAACATGGCTTCGCCATTACGACCCTGAAACAAAAAAAAACAATCTAGAAATTTAGAAAAAAGATGTGCTAAGTGTAGGTACACAACTAAAATGTGACTATGTTGAAAAATAAAATAACATTTACTAACTAACAAAAGTTAATTGCATCTTATTCAATCTCACTACTTATTGAATAGTTTGGTGGGTATACTATTCAAGCACTTACGTATCCCGTCTACATACATGCTCACACAAACATACTCATTGTAATTCAAAATGTTCACATAGCGCAGGTTTATATTAATTTCGTTACTTCTGTAATTCATCTGATGGCTATTCTTATTAATATAGATAATTGCCCTTGTATTTGCTTGGAATTATAACCAGCGACGAACTTAAAATATTTCGGGGAATTTTGCGTTTTTATTAGTATTTTAGATGTTAAACTTAGACTAATTCAATTACGATATCTGAGGAACTACCTAAAACTCCCAGAAAATTTCGGCAGTATTCTAGTAAATCAGATTATTTACGTTATTTTCACTTATAACATTACATTGTGAACATAATCCCTTACCAGGGCCTCGATTCTGTTAGTGCATTGTAGTATAATGACAGGTACACTGTCGGGTCACGTGACGTGTTTTTTCGTACCATTGACGCCTAGAAGGTTTGATGGGTGTGCCCGCGTAGACTTAAAGCAGCCATGAAATGAAAACCACCATGTTCATGCAGCTGTCATGTTACTACAATGCATTAACAGAATCTAGGCCCTGGGCACCCCACTTTTTTCTGTGCTCAGCTATTGTAAAATATCTAAGCACTGAATCACTAAAATATTTGCCCAGGTCGTTTGGTATAGTACAAAAAATGTAAAAGTTTTGACTTGCATCATCCATTAGGTCAATATGTAGGAATATACAAATAAATAGTAACCTTACCTATTCTAGTGTTTTATTCAAGTGTGGAATTAAACACTTGAATAGGCACCAACGGACTATCCTTTTGTTTAAATAAGCCAGATTTATTTATTTACCCGTAAAGTTCATAAGGAAAATATGTACTTCTCTTTTATGAACAATAAACAAATTTTTATCTTTTATAATTTACTTTTCCCAGGCTATCTTCGCCAACTGCCGCCGTAAGTATTCATCATCATAATCATTATCCGCTCACCGCTGCCCACTGCTGGGTATAGGCCTTTTTCCCCAGATGCCATCTCTCACTGAGATGATATTGCCATCAAAGTGGCGGCGGAGAATAGGACGACGGACAGTAGGCAGACATACTATCCGTCTTTAATACACTCACCAAATCTTGAATGATTCCAATCGTCTAACTGTTAAATTTACGCTAAAAAGACGTGTCCGTTTCTAGGGTTCCATTTATCTATAAATAAGAACGCCAATCTTGAATCTCTAACTTAATATGGCCATTAATAAAGTTATTTAGAAAGTTCTGACGAAATGACAAAAATGTAATTTATTTTATTCTTTTACTATATCACTTCAGGTATTTGATCAAATTACTATGGGTTTGTTATAATGGCATTGTTTCACCTAAATCTTGTCCTAAATCGAATAGAGAAGTTTTTTGTTTTCATATTTACAAATTTTAATTCTAATCCAGCTCGTACAGGCAAAACTAAATTAAGTTTGGGTGGAATGTTGACGCTTCATTAACGTTGTACTGTATCTTTATAAATATCTTATGTTGTGTTTTTCCTGGTACAATAAAGAATATTCTTATCTTAAGATAAGAATCTTAATAGCGCTCTCAACGAAACATGAACAGAGAGGAATGTTCTCACTGTTCATGTTTCAGGGTAATATCTTAATCTTGATTTTAGCATATTGCGTGATTTGATCAAATCATTATCATATTTCTACAACATACGGCCTGTATATAAAGGTTGTGTTCCTGGCGTCCGCGTCCCTGATATTCAAACACAATAACTTCCGAACAATTCAACATACAAACATTCACAATTCTAAGATAAGTAAGTCATTTTGACCTTGTATTATTAATTTCAAATATTAACCCAAATTTTTTTACATGCAGCCGCCCAACTACTGGGAGTTGGTAAGTTAAAAGAATGTCACAAAACATATAATATTAAGTGTTTAACATATACTATGATGTACATATGTTTGTATTATTTCTTTTGCAGGTGTAGGCATTGATGTCTTAGGAAACCATAGTAAATCTAAATCACAAGGACAAAACAGTGGCAAAGATTGTGAGGACCTTATCCTTATATTAAAACTATATATATTAGTAATAAGAATCTTCATAGCGCTCTCAACGAAACATGAACAGAGAGGAATATTCTCACTGTTCATGTTTCAGGGTAATATCTTAATCTTGATTTTAGCATATTGCGTGATTTGATCAAATCATTATCATATTTCTACAACATACGGCCTGTATATAAAGGTTGTGTTCCTGGCGTCCGCGTCCCTGATATTCAAACACAATAACTTCCGAACAATTCAACATACAAACATTCACAATTCTAAGATTAGTAAGTCATTTTGACCTTGTATTATTAATTTCAAATATTAACCCAAATTTTTTTACATGCAGCCGCCCAACTACTGGGAGTTGGTAAGTTAAAAGAAAGTCACAAAACATATAATATTAAGTGTTTAACATATACTATGATGTACATATGTTTGTATTATTTCTTTTGCAGGTGTAGGCATTGATGTCTTAGGAAACCATAGTAAATCTAAATCACAAGGACAAAACAGTGGCAAAGATTGTGAGGACCTTATCCTTATCTTAAAACTATATATATTAGTAATAAGAATCTTCATAGCGCTCTCAACGAAACATGAACAGAGAGGAATGTTCTCACTGTTCATGTTTCAGGGTAATATCTTAATCTTGATTTTAGCATATTGCGTGATTTGATCAAATCGTTATCATATTTCTACATCATACGGCCTGTATATAAAGGTTTTGTTCCTGGCGTCCGCGTCCCTGATAGGGTAGTTTAGCCGGTTTTCGGCCATTTAAGGACATTTTCGTATTCAGAGCGATTTTTTTCGATGACAAAGTTAACAATAATGGACAAATAAAATACTTTTGAATCATAAAACTATTGCAATTTCCATATTTCAAGCCTTCATCTAAGAAAACATTATCGTTTAATTATAAAAAATTTAAATATCGTGAGGTGGGGATTTTACCCTTTCCCGGCCACCTATTTCAGTTTACGGCCACTTGTTTTGTTAGTTTTCGGCCAATTTTAGTTTTTTCTAATAACTCTTATTTTTGTCGTGGTAGGTATCGTTTTTAAATAACAATTAAATGAGTAAAAATTAAAGAGCTTTTAATATTGTTTACTTAAAACTAAAAGAATTAGGAACTTTGTATTTGTACATGAATGTTTACCAGTATTTAAAGAGTTCGTATGTTATTCGAGTAAACTTGAAAAAACTAAAATATTGAATATTCTTCTTCATCGTCGTCTTCTTTTTCCATATTTCTTTCTTCTTCTTCTAACACTCTAGATTCTCGTTCTGTCTCGTTTCTTAAAAGATTTTCTTCTGTCTGAAAGAAAAAAGGTATTTTGAAGTATAATTATTTTACTCTTATTGATATTTCTTAAACTTAATTTATAAGACTATTCATAGTATGTACCTGAAGATAGTTTGTATTTTCGATCGATTTATCTTCTGCAGTTTTCTCTTTAGTCTGTTTTTCGTGTGTCCGTGTATTTTTGTTTTCAATCTTCGATCCTTTTTCCTCCTCGTTCATTTTTCTTTCTCCTCCTCCCAATTTATTTGATTCTCCATGCTTGCTTGTAAGTATCCCTTGTTTTATTTTAATCTGTTTTTTAATCAACTATTTTCTGTTTCTTTACAGCTTTTTCATTTTTTTTTTGTTCTCGTTCAGCCTTTCTTTTAACTTTTTGGTTTTCATCCTTTTATTTTTCTTTTTCTTTTGATTCATAATAATCTCTACTTTTTTGCTGAAATAGCACTAGGCTATTTAAAGAAATTCTTCTTTTTAGTCTTAGTTTCAGTCTTGTCGATAAATTTTAAATGTTTTTCAAAAGGATCAATGTCTTTTTCTTCAAATGATGCATTTGTTGACTTTACTACACATCCTTTAACTTGCGTATCTTTCTTCAATTCGTCTATTTCAATGTCATTATTATTTGTAATTTGTAGTGATGGTGATGTTGGATACAATTCTATTGCATCTAGAAGATTCATGATGTTTCTTTTAGTTGTTGTATCATTGTGGACTTCTGCTATCGTAGTTACATTTGAGGGAAACGCAATTATTTCGTCTGTGGGAGACGATGATTCTGGTACTAACCAAACGTCTTTGGATTTAGTATAACCCTCATCTGTATGCGTCATGTTTATGTGCTCCAAATTAAAGTCTGTAATATTGATGACAGATATGTCATTGAGCGATACAAATGATCCTACATCAGGAATCGAGATGTCATCAATCAAAGAGCAACTGGCTATATTATTAGCATATCCCGAAGCAGCAGTATCAGTTGTGACATTTGTTTGTTCAGGAGTTTTCAAACTTCAGTAGATTTTCTTGGGGTTTTTGAAGCAGGTCTTCGTTTCTCCTTGCAGTTACTTTTTGCCACCTCTATTTCATTGCAGACAGCATTTGCATCAATACCTCTGTTTCGTAAATTGTCTCTGATATAGATTATAACCTTTTGCGCACTAATAAAGTCGCGCTCGGTTAATTCATCGCATGATTTTTTTTTTCCTCCTCTCTTGAAAGTCCTTTACGCATTTGGTAAAATCCACAGCTTCCACATTAAAAGGGTATAATCCACACTTTCTGAATCCGTTTTTAATAGTTTCCGTCATATCTTTGTTTAAAGCTTCCTGAAATACTTTGCAGAAATTAGTTTTAGTTACAGTGCTGTTGTTGTTTTCTGGTCTCGATTGCCAATTGCTTACTGTTTTCTTCCATTCCTCCTTTAGGGGTCGAAATACACTCACATCTGCTGGCTGAGTAATATGTGTTGTGTTTGGAGGCAAAGCATATAAAATAATTTCATTATCTTCGCAAAATGCACTTAATTGCATCGACATGTGAGATCTATGCCCATCAACGAATAAAATAACTGGCTTTTTTACATAGTTCTCTGTCAGCCACTCATTAAAATCATTGGCGATGTATTCGAAGAAAACATCAGATCGCATCCAACCAGATTCAGTTTTTCTTGTGACCCATCCATCAGGCATGTTATCTATGACGGCTTTTAGTGGTCTTACATATGGAAAAACCACAAGTGGCGGACATATTTTCCCTGACGCCGTCATTGTAACTAGAACTGTTAGAGTTTCTTTTTCGTTTTCTTTCTTTACAATGTAAACATTTTTGTAACCTTTAGAAGCTAATACTTTTCCGGTTTTCGGACAAAGTGATACTCCAGTTTCATCTGCATTAAATATTTGCTCTGGGTTTTTCATAATGTCCATCACAGTCAGTCAGTCAAAAAGCACTCAAGTTCTTCAAACCATTTTCTGATTGTGCTCTCTTTTACGGATTCTCTTGCTTTATTAATGCTTTCAGGCTCTCGAACACTGATCTCCGGGTGTCTTCTAAGAAAACTTTGGTTTTTGTCCAGGGCGTTTTCCTTGAGGAAGTTTATCAGCTTTTCCCATATCTTTCAAGATATTTTTTACGGTTTCCAGCAACAGCTCTTTATTGACAGGTATACCACACTTCGCTAGTTCTATGATCCAATCAACAACCTTCTGTTCCCCATCAAATCCTAGTAAAGGCTCTGGACCTACTTTTCGAGGCTTTTCTGATATCCTTCCTGAAATCCGATTTTGTACTGTTGCACGAGGAACACCATATTGCCGACAGGCCTCTCTTATCCCTTTATTCTTACTTCTTATTGCCTCAATGGCTTGGGCCAGTGCCTCTTCTGTGTATTTAAAGTGAATCCTTTTTTCTTTATTAATCCCAACCTTCTTCCCTTTATGTTTCCTTGTTTTGTTGTGAGCTTTTTCATCTTTATTTCGAGTTTTTTTTACGGGTGCCATTACCTAATAATAAGAATAATAATATTGATAATACGAACAAAACGTACGTAGCCAAAGGCCAGAAACACAATTGAAAAAAAAAACCATTCTCAGCCACCTCTTCTCTCAAAGCCGAAAACCAAAAAAAATCCAAGCTAATTTCGGCCGTCCTATAACTACACTACACGGCCGAAAACAAAAATAAATCTTCTAGTTTTCGGACACTTATTAAAGCTGGGCCGAAAACTAAACTGACTGGTCACCAGTATTCGGCCGTGTTGTATTTGCTGGGCCGAAAACTGAGTTCACATTAACCAATTTCCGGCCTCTCAATAGATCATGGCCGATAAACCAAATTGGTCAACCCGAATTTCGGCCACCTTGCATAAAATGGCGATAACCTAATTTGAAGGAGTTAACTTTCGGCCGCCAATGTCAATATAAAATGAAACTTTCGAACAAATCAAGTATGAAAGCGTTCTCTTAGATCTTAGTTAATATTAGAGAAACTTATTGGAATAAATAGATTTACTAGTATTTATCACCGCTTTTATAAATGACCGAAAAATAACCTAAATATCCTTAGTTCTCGGTCATTTTATTACACTTAGGCCGAAAAGTGGATTTACAAAGTCCCTCTCCCGGCCACCGTCATACAAAACAATTAAAATGGATTTTAAGCACGAATGCAGTTAGTAAACATGCGGCCGAAATCTAACTGCATAAATCAGGATACTTTTAAAATTATATCTTAACAATATGATTTGGTAAAAGTGGTAATTCAATGGTAAAGTAATTAATTTATAATCGTAGGATCGGTGTCAAAATTTAACTTAGTTATCCGTCCACCTAATATTTACTAAAAGTACTAAGTATTATAGACATTTTCATCAAAATAACATCAGTTTAACATATTAACTGTGCACTATAGTAATATTTTTGTGGATAAATCCATACACAATGTCGTAACTTACCATGCAAATAATTGGCGCGCACTATTTTTTTCTCTGCTTTCGACACACACTCACACTGCTTGAACCTCGAGGGCGAACTGACAAAACAAATGAAATGCTACTAAGATACTTAATTGTGTAGGCAAAGACATCATTAGAATCTATGCGGTGACAATAGATTTTTTACTCGGGCGTATTTCATTTCCTTATTATTTCGTAAAAACTGCGTGACGGCCGAAAACTGAAGGTGGCCGGCAAACCGGCTAAGTTACCCTATTCAAACACAATAACTTCCGAACAATTCAACATACAAACATTCACAATTTTAAGATTAGTAAGTTATTTTGACCTTGTATTATTAATTTCAAATATTAACCCAAATTTTTTTACATGCAGCCGCCCAACTACTGGGAGTTGGTAAGTTAAAAGAAAGTCACAAAACATATAATATTAAGTGTTTAACATATACTATGATGTACATATGTTTGTATTATTTCTTTTGCAGGTGTAGGCATTGATGTCTTAGGAAACCATAGTAATTCTCAATCAGAAGGACAAAACAGTGGCAAAGATTGTGAGGATAAGGGGTCCAAAGATGATTGCCGTAACGGAGATAGTGAAACTAACGACCAAAGTGGCAAAGGAGACACTCAACATTCGAAGACTCAAAATCATGGCAGTAGCGGCGATGATGGCTGTGACGACGGAGGAAAGAATGGATGTGATGACTGCGTAGACCGTTGAAACAAAAGAGGTTGTGATGACCCATGCTAAATCTATGGATTTTTTTTTATTATGATGCCGAATGCTACATTAAAAATATTTCTTTCAAACAATAATAATAGTTTATAATAATGTTTAAAATAATGACCCTATATACTTTGAATAAAGTAATCAAATCGCTTTTTTTTTCTTTACTTGACTTTTAACATCCTATGACCATCTTATCAGTAACATTTATAGGACAGGAGTGCGCCGTTTGTACACTCTTAGGGGTGTGTACGGGGTATATTAAAAAGTGTTTAAGTATTGAGGATTGATAGGCCCAAACTAAAAGCGTTTTGTGCAAAAAAGTGAACAAAATTTTAATTTGATACCTACTGCCGTACTCAATTCCCACTTAATTTCAATACAATCGGTAGCACTATGACAACTTTTTCAAATTTTCATACATGAGATCGCACCATGCCCATGTGCACTCTGTCATTATTGCCGCACTTTCCGACTTTTATGGAAACACGGATCAGCCATAGTATTAAGGAAATTTTAAGGGCTGATTTGATCACTTATACATTTTCCAAGCCTTTACATTTCTATTTGGTCCAGGTCGACAGCAGCTCCACTCTTACATTTTATTTGCAAACTCACCCATACCGTAACGGAATACGGTTTGATAGCTCGAAACTCAGTATAAAGAAATAAAATAAAAAGAACTTTATTCAAAAGTAACAAATTTGCTTATTTCAAAAACCTATTTAGAGGGTTAGTGCAACAAAAAGAATATAATTAAATTTGCTTATGTCAAGAATAATATATAGTTTAGTACATTCCTCAGCCTCAGCATTAATGCTGTTTTTCAGTCTCCGCCGGGATTTCCTACACTAATATTCTTTATAAATTAAAAACAGGCATAAAATTCTGCATTAACTTATTTAATGCAGAATTTTATGCAACAAAATTTTTTAATCAGAATAAAAGCATAAACACGGAAATAAGGTACCGGACCAGCCGGTACCACAAGTAAGCATTTTTTTTTGCAATTTCTTTATTCGCTGACGTTGATAGTCGCAGCAATACTCCAGTTACTGGAAGACTTTTGTACAGATAGGAGCCATATTTTACACTGTTTTTTAAATGTGTAGGTATTTTGATTTTGCGTTTCTTATAGGCGGTGGTAAGTAAGACGTTCTAGTACTTTGAGGCTGCAAAACGAAAACTCTGAACGATTCGCGGTCTCCACTCTAGAACCAGTCTACCCCAGCGGTTATCGGTCCTGCGGCAGATGTGACCGCTACGGGTGCGTTCCGAAAATTAGATTGCACCGCTGCGTTCGATTTCGACTGCAGGGCGTTCAAATTTTTTGATTTGCTTTTTTTTTGCACTGAGTAATTTGGTGTCCCTCTCTTTTATCCAAAATTTCAAGGCAGTGGGCAAAATCGAAAACTTGCAATTTTGTTCGAAGCCAATTAGACAAATCTCGAATTTGATCGCTGTCGGTTGCGATACCAAACACTTCATTCATTTTGATAAAGTTCAAGTTCTGGCACGAGAGGACCGTTTCTTGCCTAAAATGATACGCGAGGTAATAGAGATCCGCCGGCATCGAAATTTCAATACAGATAGTGGTTGGAACATAGCTACAACATGGGAACCAGCGCTTAAGTGCATGAGACCCCCTTGCTAGAAGTGTGACTGTAGATTTAATTTTTATTTCAATAACTAATAACTAATATTATTGAATTTATGTAAAATAATTGTTTTGTAGATTGAATTTTAATTTCAATAACTAATAATAAATATTTTTGAGTTTATATAAAATAATTGTTTTACCAATTAAAATTTAAAAATTTGCCAAAAATATGTTTGTTACTAGTAAACTAACAGTTAATGCTTTCAGAAAGACGCCTGTCACCTCAATCTACCGTGACTACGGAACTTGCAGAAGTACCAAAATGTCGGAAAATTGAAAAATGAAAAAATAAACTAGTAAATATCCATGCAAATTTATTTTTCATTAATTCTGATTACTTCCAGAAGATATTCTAATGTCTATAGTTTTCTAGCACCTTCTACGTCTTTTTAGGTACTTCCCGAAGTTTCTAGACTGGTCAAATAGGGTTCTATTATTACGTACTCGATCATTCGGGAACATTCTAGAAACCTCCGAAAGATATCGAACCTTCTCGAAGTGTGTGAGTGAGACAGACATATATGTTAGAGAAGGATAGGTTGCAGTTTTTCATTATTATAGGTGATGATACTGATTCTGAAATTTCAAACGAAGACAGCTCAGAGACAGAAGGAAAGGCTATGAGTGGAGTAGAAGACTTAAGGCTTTATTTATAAAAACACGAGTCCTTTAAAGCACCCCTCAGGGGCAGTTTATTTAATCTATGGTAACGTCTTGTCCTTGTGAAATCTCCACCGCAGACTATTTTAACGCGCGTTTGGAGTATTTTAGGGAATCGTGTTTTTATAAATAAGACCTTTATAAGATTAGCTTTATTTTTATTCTCATTGTGTGCATTAGTTAGTGTCTTTATTTAATATTTTAGTCACATTGGTATTTGCAAAAAAATTAAGTAAGTAACTAATTGATATTATTCATCTGACTGTTTTTCTGACCCTACAAGTTATGACTGTCGCGTAGCGCAACTCCAAGGGTCGTATGTTAACAGCATTTGAATCGGATAATATTATTACGAAGATTTACAAAAGTTTTCATTATACTACCGATTTTATTGAAGTTAAATAAAAGTAACAAAGTGCGACAGTCGGCATCATGCTATCGAACCAGAAATACGCACCTACTACATAACTATCTACTGAACATAACTATCTACTGAACATAACTATGTAGGTACAGTCAACAGCGGATCGTAAGTGATTTTTAGGAGTCACGATTGAGAACCTAATCTCAAAAAACTATGACTAGATAGCATATGTGCTAAGAACAGCTGTTTTCGGATTCAGAACAAATTCCATCTAGTCCCAGGTCCTTGGTCCTTGATTCTCGGTCGCTTGTCCAAAAAATAATGGTTTGGAGAGAGATGACAGAATTGGAACACACTTTTTGCTTTAGCTGCAATATTATTTCTACGTATTAAACGGGTCACGCTTCATAGGTTAAGGAAATCGCGCAGCGGGTTCAGCTGGGATGGATTACCTTTGGAAAACTTGCCGAAGTCTTCAAATCGAATATCCCGCAGTATCTGAAGACCAAAGCATTCAACCAGTGTGTTCTGCCAATCCTTATGTGCATAAGCAGCCTATTTACGTCCCACTGTAGGGCACAGGCCTTCTCTCAAGGAGAGAGTATGGGCTTAATCACCACGCGTGCCTACCGCGGATTGGCAATTTCAAGCGCTGAGGTATATGAATAGCTCAGACACCTTCCTTATGTACGGGGCCGAAACATGGACGCTCACGAAGCAGAATATGCACCCAGTCAAAGTGGCACAAAGAGTTATGGAGCGAGCTATGCTAGGCCTCAGACTAGTGGATAGAGTACCAAATGTCGTCATCCGACGTCGGACGAAGGTTGTTGATATTGGTGACCGAATCTCGAATCTGAAGTGGTGATGGGTGGGACACCTGGTGAGGCGGGAAGACGGCAGGTGGACCAGGGCAGCGACAGAGTGGCGGCTGAGAGGTAGATCAACAGCCCGAGGGCCCGAGGATGCGAATGGCGAGAGATCGCGAAAGATGGCGTGACGGGGAAAAGGTCTATACAGTTTAAATAAGAAGCAGTTACCAATCTTCCTACTAACGTCCGAAACGCGCCTATACAATATACATAACTACGAAACGTGATATCGGTGATATTCAGGCACACCGCAGTCCGGTGTTCACCGCGCGTGAGTGCAGACGGGTGACGCGTGGGATAGGCTAGCTAGACGAAAATATCGAAATCATGTCGATACTTCTCGGTGTACGGATGTCCAAACTCGACAGTATCAAGACCACAGTTAACTTTTTTTAAATTTCCTGCTCTTTCCGTGAGAATGTATTACAAACTTCGTCTTTCTGTTACATTGTGAGTAGAAACGAGACATATCAACTTATTAGACTTCATACTAAACAAGCACATAATATAAATAATTACCTACAACTACCGAAAGACCTGGTACATGTGACGACAATATTTAAATGCGGCAGTATCGAATTCGAAACACAAGCGCGTCAACCCTGTCGCGCCTACTCCGATCGAGCGAGCGTAGGTAGTTAAATCCAGCGGACGGCCAACATTACCTACTGGTTTTCATTATACTGTGCCTTTACCCAGCAGTGGGCCGAGGTGGGCTGATGATGACGTATTGAATACCGCTCGTGTAGCGGAGCGGTAGAACGCCGGCTTTAAATCGGGAGGTCGTGGGTTCGACTCTAGGCATGTACTAATGACTTTGTTTTCTAAGTAACGTACATTTGTGAAGATGTAGTAGCAATACCGAAAAAAAGAAGCCTACGGTGGTGGGTCTGTACTCGTGTGGGCCGGAATTTCTTTTTAGAGTCGCACAGAACTGGTGTTCATAGAAAACGGCTCTTTAACTAACGAAAGATATGTGGATGAAATCCTTAATGAACACGTTGGTCCATTTATGGTCAATTTTTGGTGAGGATGCTATTTTTAGGCATGAAAATGCCCGACCTCATAGAGGTTGGATTGTGAATGACGAACATTACTCGTATTGAGGCGCCAGCACACAGCCCGGATATCAACCCGATCGAGCATGCTTAGGACGAGCTAGGGACGAGCGTAAAACAACGAAACCCTCCCCCAATCACGCTTCGTGAGCTCAAAATTGTTCTCACAGAGGAATGGGAGAATATTCCCCAAAATCGTATAATAGTAGATTGTGTCTCAAGGGAGCAAAATGATATATTTACGGCGAGGGCGGTATATTAAATCCTGAGTGAAGCGAAAGATTCTACAATATCCCGAGCGTAGCGAGGGATTCAAGTGTTTACGCCCAAGATGGAAATAATTTTGCTACCGAGTGACACATACTGCTTTTCACAACTGCTATAAGGAAAATTTAAATCAAACACAATTAAGATATCGAAAGAAGTTTATTATTTGTAAGCAAATGATTGCAACAAAATAAAAATCGAATTGGAATTACATTTTGTGAAAATCTGCACACGGATCATGCTGAGGGCAATAAAAAAAAACTAGAATATCAGGGAAGAAAAGCACAACTATGATCCCTCATTTGAGGGAATCAAGGGATCTTTTCTGAATAGCAGGTGTGAAAAAAGCTTTGTGTACAGCATGCCAAACCGCGTAAATGCAGTAATGAAAGCACGAGAAGGCAATACGAAGAATATTGTTCAAAAATTTCATGTTTCCTACTTTTGTTTTAAGACCAGTACAGCAGTTTTTTTTATGTAATTTTGAGTTAATAAAATGTAGTGACTCATAAATTTTATTACTTTCATTTAAGGGGTATTATGTTGTCTATTATACACAATTTATTTTATTAAACTAGTATTCTTAGTTTTCTAGATTGGTAGGTTTCTTTTTGTGACCCGGCTTTATGGCTCTCGAGCACAGAAGATCTCTGTTCTGTGCTCTCAAGTGTATTTATATTGTTGAAACATTTGCACACTCTTTATTGATATTGATACATACTTACGTAGGCAATGAGCAAAATGTACATAATAAATACAGCAGTTAATTATTTACTAGTTACGAACAAAATAGGGATTCACAGTGAAATAGTACTTAAATGATTTTTTTGCCACACACTAACAAAGCTTTTACAAAATTTATTTTCGACTGCCTCGTTGGTCTAGCTAGCGGTTAACACTCTCGAATACCAAAACAGAGGTCGAAGGTTCGATTCCCATTGGAGGCCGCCGTACTTGCTTTGTACAATTACATGTTTATTATGTCCTTGCGGTTACCATAGTACAGGGTATCCTATTTTGGGACCAGGATAATTCATTACAGACCCTTAACCACTCTGACACTTCTCACTCGTGAGATTCTGGGTTTGAATCCAGGGATGTAGTTCCTTATAGGATGTACGGAATGAATTGAATTTCTGTGTTACGTACATTTTGTAAATAATATTTAATAGTACGTAGTAATACAATTCGCCTCTTCTTCTTCCTGTGCCTCACCACTAACGGAGGTTGACCGTCAGCACCCCATATCTTGCCAAGCGAAACAGACATCCGTCCATACCCTGATGTTTCTGAGCCACGACTTCCACAATCTCCCAAAACACCTCTTTTCCTCAATCTTACCTGTCATAATAACTTGAACAAGTCGGTGCCCATGGTGTCTCAGCACGTTCCCAAGATAACTTTCTACTTTTCAACTACAATTCGCTTAGGTACGTCGAATGAAAACATTCTTCGGTGACATCAATAGGTGGCTACGTAATTTAATTTTCGGTTTGGTAATTATTTAAAAACACACCGACTTCAACGGAACCCAACTATAAGTAGGTAACAATGTTTGCACAGGCACTTAATATTTTATGTTTAAAAAATATTTCGATAAATAATAAATAACAATGTTTGCTTAGGTGTTCAATAGGCCTCAATAGGCCCTCTTGGTATAAATGGTGATGATGGCGGGCTGTGTATGTCAGTGACGCTTAGCAGCATCAAGAACTAAATACATCATGAGGGCTTTTACCTTCCTTCTTTTCCTGACTACTTTGGTAAGAATTTTCAACATGTTCGAAAGAGCGGCAGTGGTACGGAGGATAGACCTTGCTATCTTTTTTATCCTTGTTTCGTATCCTAAAGACCTACGGGCTTATTTATAAGAACACGATACCTGCAAAAACTCTATTTAATCTGTGGCTACATGTTTTCCACGTAAAATCTCCACTACAGACTACAGACTTTTAATCGGCGTTTTTGAAGTGTTTCTTTTTTTAAGGAATCGAGTTTTTATAAATAAGACCGTAAATTTTTTTAGTCGCAATACCATCGTGAAATTTTCCACTGACCTTTGCGAGTGCTTTATATCTGACGATGAGGGATACCAGCATCTGATGATGATTATGAAATCGGAAGGAAAACATCCCGTAAAATCTAACAGTGTCGCTTTTAAAAACACGATTCCTTGAAACACTCCATTTACTCCGTATAAAAAAAACTTCACAAGGGAAAGACTCTACCACAGACTATTTATGCTGCGTTTATGGAGTGTTTTAAGGGAGTTGTGGTAGCCCAGTGGGTATAACAATGGACTTGGAAGAGAGAGACCCAGGTACGATGCTCAGTGCGGGCATGGACCTACGACTTTGTTTATTTTCAAAGTTACGTACATCAGCAATTTGTAGCAGCAATACCACACGCTACACATATATACATACATAAACTCACGCCCGCATCCCAGAGGGGTAGACAGAGACCAGGGACTGCCACCTGTCACGATCCTGACAGATCACTTTCGCTTCCTCGACATTCATTAGTCGTTGTATGCACCACCACACGCTAATGTGAAGGAAAAAACCGTGAGGAAACCCGCCGCGGCCTGGTTGGCTCCGCACGTATTGACTTGTCTTTCCTGTAAGCTAGGCCGACTAAGCTGTCAGGATGGTATAGGTGCTGGGCACGCCTACTCCATCTAAAAAACGATGTCCCACGAACTGCAGCGTCCGAATGGTCCCTTCACCCATCTATTGTGAGTCAAGGTGCCTCTGAACGCTGTATAAATAATCTCATTATGTAGATGCAAAGGCCAAAGTTTTTAGGAGGATCGTGTTTTTATAAATAACATCGTAAGTACCTAATCTAAGGTGTTCGCGTCAATTAGCACAATGCTAAATTGTTTGTTTTTGTTGGAGAGTTGACCCTCGTTGCGTCGCTTATAGGTCACGACTGAGAATCAGCGCTGCAGGAAATTTCTTTGCAATACTTGAAGCATAATAATAGGCTGAGTTCGGGTACCTTTTTTATTGCCATAGCACATAATATGCAGCCAGTAATTAACTGTAGGGTGTGTTGTGTGTATGTACTAGTTACTTAACACGGACAATCTCCTCCTTGTTACGATTGATCATGTTGTTTCATTTTTTTATATTGAATTTTGTTAGCATACCTACCATGCCTGTTAATTTTATATCTTTATGTGTTGTGGCAATTTAATAAATGATTTATCCATATTTATCTATCTATCAAAGAAAATAAACTTTTACAACCGTTAAATCTCACAGACCCATGTAGCATACCATGGCACGGGCCTCACTCAGAAAGATTTGCCTGTACGAGGGGTGTTCAATAAGTAGTGAGAATGAGGTATAAGCTCCTTGGATAGAGAAAAAGAAAATACTGGCGGGCATAGCCCACTTATTTGTCGATATAATAAATTTAAAAAAATTCGATGGTCTTTTGTTCTTATGATCACAGAAAGTTCTTACTTGTGTTATGTCACAACGAGCAATGGAAAATGAAGAAAATTGAACTTCGCGTGGTAATTAAATATCTATGTTTGAAAAATTTTATTACGGAACAAGTAAATCAAGACCTGCAAGATATGTTAGCGGTTCATGCTCCTCCTTATTCTACGATTACGCGTTTGGTGTGCTGAGTTTAAGAGGGTGAGAACATCCACTAATGACGACTCGCGCTCAGGGCGCCCCACGACTGCAGTCTGAAGAAATTACAAAAAATGTGGAGAATTTTTTTTGGTTGATCGTCGTACTGTAATTTTATAGCTGAAGAACTAAAGATTTCAATAGGGAGTGTTCATAATATAATACATGACCATTTGGGAATGAAAAAAGTCTCAGCGCGTTGGGTGCCTAGAATGCTAACGGCCGGCCGAACAAAAACGAACCAGGCTAAGAATTCCACAAAGCTGTTTGGAACTGTTACAACAGATCCTGACCGGTTGTTGGCTCGATTTCTAACTATGGATGAAACATGGCTTCGCCATTACGACCCTGAAACAAAAAAAAACAATCTAGAAATTTAGAAAAAAGATGTGCTAAGTGTAGGTACACAACTAAAATGTGACTATGTTGAAAAATAAAATAACATTTACTAACTAACAAAAGTTAATTGCATCTTATTCAATCTCACTACTTATTGAATAGTTTGGTGGGTATACTATTCAAGCACTTACGTATCCCGTCTACATACATGCTCACACAAACATACTCATTGTAATTCAAAATGTTCACATAGCGCAGGTTTATATTAATTTCGTTACTTCTGTAATTCATCTGATGGCTATTCTTATTAATATAGATAATTGCCCTTGTATTTGCTTGGAATTATAACCAGCGACGAACTTAAAATATTTCGGGGAATTTTGCGTTTTTATTAGTATTTTAGATGTTAAACTTAGACTAATTCAATTACGATATCTGAGGAACTACCTAAAACTCCCAGAAAATTTCGGCAGTATTCTAGTAAATCAGATTATTTACGTTATTTTCACTTATAACATTACATTGTGAACATAATCCCTTACCAGGGCCTCGATTCTGTTAGTGCATTGTAGTATAATGACAGGTACACTGTCGGGTCACGTGACGTGTTTTTTCGTACCATTGACGCCTAGAAGGTTTGATGGGTGTGCCCGCGTAGACTTAAAGCAGCCATGAAATGAAAACCACCATGTTCATGCAGCTGTCATGTTACTACAATGCATTAACAGAATCTAGGCCCTGGGCACCCCACTTTTTTCTGTGCTCAGCTATTGTAAAATATCTAAGCACTGAATCACTAAAATATTTGCCCAGGTCGTTTGGTATAGTACAAAAAATGTAAAAGTTTTGACTTGCATCATCCATTAGGTCAATATGTAGGAATATACAAATAAATAGTAACCTTACCTATTCTAGTGTTTTATTCAAGTGTGGAATTAAACACTTGAATAGGCACCAACGGACTATCCTTTTGTTTAAATAAGCCAGATTTATTTATTTACCCGTAAAGTTCATAAGGAAAATATGTACTTCTCTTTTATGAACAATAAACAAATTTTTATCTTTTATAATTTACTTTTCCCAGGCTATCTTCGCCAACTGCCGCCGTAAGTATTCATCATCATAATCATTATCCGCTCACCGCTGCCCACTGCTGGGTATAGGCCTTTTTCCCCAGATGCCATCTCTCACTGAGATGATATTGCCATCAAAGTGGCGGCGGAGAATAGGACGACGGACAGTAGGCAGACATACTATCCGTCTTTAATACACTCACCAAATCTTGAATGATTCCAATCGTCTAACTGTTAAATTTACGCTAAAAAGACGTGTCCGTTTCTAGGGTTCCATTTATCTATAAATAAGAACGCCAATCTTGAATCTCTAACTTAATATGGCCATTAATAAAGTTATTTAGAAAGTTCTGACGAAATGACAAAAATGTAATTTATTTTATTCTTTTACTATATCACTTCAGGTATTTGATCAAATTACTATGGGCTTGTTATAATGGCATTGTTTCACCTAAATCTTGTCCTAAATCGAATAGAGAAGTTTTTTGTTTTCATATTTACAAATTTTAATTCTAATCCAGCTCGTACAGGCAAAACTAAATTAAGTTTGGGTGGAATGTTGACGCTTCATTAACGTTGTACTGTATCTTTATAAATATCTTATGTTGTGTTTTTCCTGGTACAATAAAGAATATTCTTATCTTAAGATAAGAATCTTAATAGCGCTCTCAACGAAACATGAACAGAGAGGAATGTTCTCACTGTTAATGTTTCAGGGTAATATCTTAATCTTGATTTTAGCATATTGCGTGATTTGATCAAATCATTATCATATTTCTACAACATACGGCCTGTATATAAAGGTTGTGTTCCTGGCGTCCGCGTCCCTGATATTCAAACACAATAACTTCCGAACAATTCAACATACAAACATTCACAATTCTAAGATAAGTAAGTAATTTTGACCTTGTATTATTAATTTCAAATATTAACCCAAATTTTTTTACATGCAGCCGCCCAACTACTGGGAGTTGGTAAGTTAAAAGAATGTCACAAAACATATAATATTAAGTGTTTAACATATACTATGATGTACATATGTTTGTATTATTTCTTTTGCAGGTGTAGGCATTGATGTCTTAGGAAACCATAGTAAATCTAAATCACAAGGACAAAACAGTGGCAAAGATTGTGAGGACCTTATCCTTATATTAAAACTATATATATAAGTAATAAGAATCTTCATAGCGCTCTCAACGAAACATGAACAGAGAGGAATATTCTCACTGTTCATGTTTCAGGGTAATATCTTAATCTTGATTTTAGCATATTGCGTGATTTGATCAAATCATTATCATATTTCTACAACATACGGCCTGTATATAAAGGTTGTGTTCCTGGCGTCCGCGTCCCTGATATTCAAACACAATAACTTCCGAACAATTCAACATACAAACATTCACAATTCTAAGATTAGTAAGTCATTTTGACCTTGTATTATTAATTTCAAATATTAACCCAAATTTTTTTACATGCAGCCGCCCAACTACTGGGAGTTGGTAAGTTAAAAGAATGTCACAAAACATATAATATTAAGTGTTTAACATATACTATGATGTACATATGTTTGTATTATTTCTTTTGCAGGTGTAGGCATTGATGTCTTAGGAAACCATAGTAAATCTAAATCACAAGGACAAAACAGTGGCAAAGATTGTGAGGACCTTATCCTTATCTTAAAACTATATATATTAGTAATAAGAATCTTCATAGCGCTCTCAACGAAACATGAACAGAGAGGAATGTTCTCACTGTTCATGTTTCAGGGTAATATCTTAATCTTGATTTTAGCATATTGCGTGATTTGATCAAATCGTTATCATATTTCTACATCATACGGCCTGTATATAAAGGTTTGTTTTCTGGCGTCCGCGTCCCTGATAGGGTAGTTTAGCCGGTTTTCGGCCATTTAAGGACATTTTCGTATTCAGAGCGATTTTTTTCGATGACAAAGTTAACAATAATGGACAAATAAAATACTTTTGAATCATAAAACTATTGCAATTTCCATATTTCAAGCCTTCATCTAAGAAAACATTATCGTTTAATTATAAAAAATTTAAATATCGTGAGGTGGGGATTTTACCCTTTCCCGGCCACCTATTTCAGTTTACGGCCACTTGTTTTGTTAGTTTTCGGCCAATTTTAGTTTTTTCTAATAACTCTTATTTTTGTCGTGGTAGGTATCGTTTTTAAATAACAATTAAATGAGTAAAAATTAAAGAGCTTTTAATATTGTTTACTTAAAACTAAAAGAATTAGGAACTTTGTATTTGTACATGAATGTTTACCAGTATTTAAAGAGTTCGTATGTTATTCGAGTAAACTTGAAAAAACTAAAATATTGAATATTCTTCTTCATCGTCGTCTTCTTTTTCCATATTTCTTTCTTCTTCTTCTAACACTCTAGATTCTCGTTCTGTCTCGTTTCTTAAAAGATTTTCTTCTGTCTGAAAGAAAAAAGGTATTTTGAAGTATAATTATTTTACTCTTATTGATATTTCTTAAACTTAATTTATAAGACTATTCATAGTATGTACCTGAAGATAGTTTGTATTTTCGATCGATTTATCTTCTGCAGTTTTCTCTTTAGTCTGTTTTTCGTGTGTCCGTGTATTTTTGTTTTCAATCTTCGATCCTTTTTCCTCCTCGTTCATTTTTCTTTCTCCTCCTCCCAATTTATTTGATTCTCCATGCTTGCTTGTAAGTATCCCTTGTTTTATTTTAATCTGTTTTTTAATCAACTATTTTCTGTTTCTTTACAGCTTTTTCATTTTTTTTTGTTCTCGTTCATCCTTTCTTTTAACTTTTTGATTTTCATCCTTTTGTTTTTCTTTTTCTTTTGATTCATAATAATCTCTCCACTTTTTTGCTGAAATAGCACTAAGATATTTAAGGAAATTCTTCTTTTTAGTCTTAGTTTCAGTCTTGTCGATAAATTTTAAATGTTTTTCAAAAGGATCAATGTCTTTTTCTTCAAATGATGCATTTGTTGACTTTACTACACATCCTTTAACTTGCGTATCTTTCTTCAATTCGTCTATTTCAATGTCATTATTATTTGTAATTTGTAGTGATGGTGATGTTGGATACAATTCTATTGCATCTAGAAGATTCATGATGTTTCTTTTAGTTGTTGTATCATTGTGGACTTCTGCTATCGTAGTTACATTTGAGGGAAACGCAATTATTTCGTCTGTGGGAGACGATGATTCTGGTACTAACCAAACGTCTTTGGATTTAGCATAACCCTCATCTGTATGCGTCATGTTTATGTGCTCCAAATTAAAGTCTGTAATATTGATGACAGATATGTCATTGAGCGATACAAATGATCCTACATCAGGAATCGAGATGTCATCAATCAAAGAGCAACTGGCTATATTATTAGCATATCCCGAAGCAGCAGTATCAGTTGTGACATTTGTTTGTTCAGGAGTTTTCAAACTTCAGTAGATTTTCTTGGGGTTTTTGAAGCAGGTCTTCGTTTCTCCTTGCAGTTACTTTTTGCCACCTCTATTTCATTGCAGACAGCATTTGCATCAATACCTCTGTTTCGTAAATTGTCTCTGATATAGATTATAACCTTTTGCGCACTAATAAAGTCGCGCTCGGTTAATTCATCGCATAATTTCTTTTTCCTCCTCTCTTGAAAGTCCTTTACGCATTTGGTAAAATCCACAGCTTCCACATTAAAAGGGTATAATCCACACTTTCTGAATCCGTTTTTAATAGTTTCCGTCATATCTTTGTTTAAAGCTTCCTGAAATACTTTGCAGAAATTAGTTTTAGTTACAGTGCTGTTGTTGTTTTCTGGTCTCGATTGCCAATTGCTTACTGTTTTCTTCCATTCCTCCTTTAGGGGTCGAAATACACTCACATCTGCTGGCTGAGTAATATGTGTTGTGTTT
Organism: Yponomeuta malinellus; assembly: GCA_947308005.1. Classification (NCBI taxonomy): domain Eukaryota; kingdom Metazoa; phylum Arthropoda; class Insecta; order Lepidoptera; family Yponomeutidae; genus Yponomeuta; species Yponomeuta malinellus. Next base: position 6,885,072 of record OX370997.1, on the reverse strand, counting down.
GGAGGCAAAGCATATAAAATAATTTCATTATCTTCGCAAAATGCACTTAATTGCATCGACATGTGAGATCTATGCCCATCAACGAATAAAATAACTGGCTTTTTTACATAGTTCTCTGTCAGCCACTCATTAAAATCATTGGCGATGTATTCGAAGAAAACATCAGATCGCATCCAACCAGATTCAGTTTTTCTTGTGACCCATCCATCAGGCATGTTATCTATGACGGCTTTTAGTGGTCTTACATATGGAAAAACCACAAGTGGTGGACATATTTTCCCTGACGCCGTCATTGTAACTAGAACTGTTAGAGTTTCTTTTTCGTTTTCTTTCTTTACAATGTAAACATTTTTGTAACCTTTAGGAGCTAATACTTTTCCGGTTTTCGGACAAAGTGATACTCCAGTTTCATCTGCATTAAATATTTGCTCTGGGTTTTTCATAATGTCCATCACAGTCAGTCAGTCAAAAAGCACTCAAGTTCTTCAAACCATTTTCTGATTGTGCTCTCTTTTACGGATTCTCTTGCTTTATTAATGCTTTCAGGCTCTCGAACACTGATCTCCGGGTGTCTTCTAAGAAAACTTTGGTTTTTGTCCAGGGCGTTTTCCTTGAGGAAGTTTATCAGCTTTTCCCATATCTTTCAAGATATTTTTTACGGTTTCCAGCAACAGCTCTTTATTGACAGGTATACCACACTTCGCTAGTTCTATGATCCAATCAACAACCTTCTGTTCCCCATCAAATCCTAGTAAAGGCTCTGGACCTACTTTTCGAGGCTTTTCTGATATCCTTCCTGAAATCCGATTTTGTACTGTTGCACGAGGAACACCATATTGCCGACAGGCCTCTCTTATCCCTTTATTCTTACTTCTTATTGCCTCAATGGCTTGGGCCAGTGCCTCTTCTGTGTATTTAAAGTGAATCCTTTTTTCTTTATTAATCCCAACCTTCTTCCCTTTATGTTTCCTTGTTTTGTTGTGAGCTTTTTCATCTTTATTTCCAGTTTTTTTTACGGGTGCCATTACCTAATAATAAGAATAATAATATTGATAATACGAACAAAACGTACGTAGCCAAAGGCCAGAAACACAATTGAAAAAAAAAACCATTCTCAGCCACCTCTTCTCTCAAAGCCGAAAACCAAAAAAAATCCAAGCTAATTTCGGCCGTCCTATAACTACACTACACGGCCGAAAACAAAAATAAATCTTCTAGTTTTCGGACACTTATTAAAGCTGGGCCGAAAACTAAACTGACTGGTCACCAGTATTCGGCCGTGTTGTATTTGCTGGGCCGAAAACTGAGTTCACATTAACCAATTTCCGGCCTCTCAATAGATCATGGCCGATAAACCAAATTGGTCAACCCGAATTTCGGCCACCTTGCATAAAATGGCGATAACCTAATTTGAAGGAGTTAACTTTCGGCCGCCAATGTCAATATAAAATGAAACTTTCGAACAAATCAAGTATGAAAGCGTTCTCTTAGATCTTAGTTAATATTAGAGAAACTTATTGGAATAAATAGATTTACTAGTATTTATCACCGCTTTTATAAATGACCGAAAAATAACCTAAATATCCTTAGTTCTCGGTCATTTTATTACACTTAGGCCGAAAAGTGGATTTACAAAGTCCCTCTCCCGGCCACCGTCATACAAAACAATTAAAATGGATTTTAAGCACGAATGCAGTTAGTAAACATGCGGCCGAAATCTAACTGCATAAATCAGGATACTTTTAAAATTATATCTTAACAATATGATTTGGTAAAAGTGGTAATTCAATGGTAAAGTAATTAATTTATAATCGTAGGATCGGTGTCAAAATTTAACTTAGTTATCCGTCCACCTAATATTTACTAAAAGTACTAAGTATTATAGACATTTTCATCAAAATAACATCAGTTTAACATATTAACTGTGCACTATAGTAATATTTTTGTGGATAAATCCATACACAATGTCGTAACTTACCATGCAAATAATTGGCGCGCACTATTTTTTTCTCTGCTTTCGACACACACTCACACTGCTTGAACCTCGAGGGCGAACTGACAAAACAAATGAAATGCTACTAAGATACTTAATTGTGTAGGCAAAGACATCATTAGAATCTATGCGGTGACAATAGATTTTTTACTCGGGCGTATTTCATTTCCTTATTATTTCGTAAAAACTGCGTGACGGCCGAAAACTGAAGGTGGCCGGCAAACCGGCTAAGTTACCCTATTCAAACACAATAACTTCCGAACAATTCAACATACAAACATTCACAATTTTAAGATTAGTAAGTTATTTTGACCTTGTATTATTAATTTCAAATATTAACCCAAATTTTTTTACATGCAGCCGCCCAACTACTGGGAGTTGGTAAGTTAAAAGAAAGTCACAAAACATATAATATTAAGTGTTTAACATATACTATGATGTACATATGTTTGTATTATTTCTTTTGCAGGTGTAGGCATTGATGTCTTAGGAAACCATAGTAATTCTCAATCAGAAGGACAAAACAGTGGCAAAGATTGTGAGGATAAGGGGTCCAAAGATGATTGCCGTAACGGAGATAGTGAAACTAACGACCAAAGTGGCAAAGGAGACACTCAACATTCGAAGACTCAAAATCATGGCAGTAGCGGCGATGATGGCTGTGACGACGGAGGAAAGAATGGATGTGATGACTGCGGAGACCGTTGAAACAAAAGAGGTTGTGATGACCCATGCTAAATCTATGGATTTTTTTTTATTATGATGCCGAATGCTACATTAAAAATATTTCTTTCAAACAATAATAATAGTTTATAATAATGTTTAAAATAATGACCCTATATACTTTGAATAAAGTAATCAAATCGCTTTTTTTTTCTTTACTTGACTTTTAACATCCTATGACCATCTTATCAGTAACATTTATAGGACAGGAGTGCGCCGTTTGTACACTCTTAGGGGTGTGTACGGGGTATATTAAAAAGTGTTTAAGTATTGAGGATTGATAGGCCCAAACTAAAAGCGTTTTGTGCAAAAAAGTGAACAAAATTTTAATTTGATACCTACTGCCGTACTCAATTCCCACTTAATTTCAATACAATCGGTAGCACTATGACAACTTTTTCAAATTTTCATACATGAGATCGCACCATGCCCATGTGCACTCTGTCATTATTGCCGCACTTTCCGACTTTTATGGAAACACGGATCAGCCATAGTATTAAGGAAATTTTAAGGGCTGATTTGATCACTTATACATTTTCCAAGCCTTTACATTTCTATTTGGTCCAGGTCGACAGCAGCTCCACTCTTACATTTTATTTGCAAACTCACCCATACCGTAACGGAATACGGTTTGATAGCTCGAAACTCAGTATAAAGAAATAAAATAAAAAGAACTTTATTCAAAAGTAACAAATTTGCTTATTTCAAAAACCTATTTAGAGGGTTAGTGCAACAAAAAGAATATAATTAAATTTGCTTATGTCAAGAATAATATATAGTTTAGTACATTCCTCAGCCTCAGCATTAATGCTGTTTTTCAGTCTCCGCCGGGATTTCCTACACTAATATTCTTTATAAATTAAAAACAGGCATAAAATTCTGCATTAACTTATTTAATGCAGAATTTTATGCAACAAAATTTTTTAATCAGAATAAAAGCATAAACACGGAAATAAGGTACCGGACCAGCCGGTACCACAAGTAAGCATTTTTTTTTTGCAATTTCTTTATTCGCTGACGTTGATAGTCGCAGCAATACTCCAGTTACTGGAAGACTTTTGTACAGATAGGAGCCATATTTTACACTGTTTTTTAAATGTGTAGGTATTTTGATTTTGCGTTTCTTATAGGCGGTGGTAAGTAAGACGTTCTAGTACTTTGAGGCTGCAAAACGAAAACTCTGAACGATTCGCGGTCTCCACTCTAGAACCAGTCTACCCCAGCGGTTATCGGTCCTGCGGCAGATGTGACCGCTACGGGTGCGTTCCGAAAATTGGGTTGCACCGCTGCGTTCGATTTCGACTGCAGGGCGTTCAAATTTTTTGATTTGCTTTTTTTTTGCACTGAGTAATTTGGTGTCCCTCTCTTTTATCCAAAATTTCAAGGCAGTGGGCAAAATCGAAAACTTGCAATTTTGTTCGAAGCCAATTAGACAAATCTCGAATTTGATCGCTGTCGGTTGCGGTACCAAACACTTCATTCATTTTGATAAAGTTCAAGTTCTGGCACGAGAGGACCGTTTCTTGCCTAAAATGATACGCGAGGTAATAGAGATCCGCCGGCATCGAAATTTCAATACAGATAGTGGTTGGAACATAGCTACAACATGGGAACCAGCGCTTAAGTGCATGAGACCCCCTTGCTAGAAGTGTGACTGTAGATTTAATTTTTATTTCAATAACTGGGCATTTCTCCACGGGGTCCGAACTTGACGGCCCGGCGCATAACATGTCCAGATTATCAAAATATACCCCTTCAAAAAATACTACAGTATCCTCTAGGTCCTCGTCTACCTGGAAAACATGCAAACTTTGCTGAAAACCGTTTGCAACTCACAGAAAAAAAATCTGAAATGGCTGAAAATGACCTTCGGTGGCTTGTCCCCAACCCAAAACTTGACAATTTACAATTATTTTTGTAAAACTCAGACTGTTTTCGGGGAATGTATTTATGTTCACATATTCTCAGATAGTTAAAGTACCTCTCATTTAAATACCATAAGAATCTAAACAATAGCTCGCCTACAATAGCAAGATGTTTGAGTGTCCCTTGCTTCTGCCTGAATCCGGTGGCACTTATGAACCAAGCGTTTCTTCGGTCGTAGATTACTCTAGGAATTCGCGGTGTGGATGAGCCATTTTGTCAGTCACGCCGTAGCACCCGAGGTCAACGGACGGGTGATTGAATGAAAGTCTTGGGAAATATCAGGGTAAGTAATTGATTCTTGAGATTTGGTCCAGGGCACACTTTGACTTCGGTGGAGGTGTTATTGGAAAGAATACTTGTTGACTGTAAAATCTAGTGCTTACTGTATAATTTATCTCAGTGACTAATTTCTAGTGCCTTGAGCTGGGGTTGATACGTGTTGTTGTTTAAGAGTGAACTTGAAAAAACATATCTTTTCTGATTTCGGTGTGCCTGATTTCGGTGGCTTTTTGAGCACCGAAGTCAGAAAAACTTCCACCGAAGTCAAATTTGCCTGATTTCAATGTATTTCGTTCGACTATAGAGAACCGAGGTCAGATTCCTTACATGTAAGTTTCAAGAAGGATATGCGCATTTGTTTTTTTTTTAAAAACTAATCGCTAACTGTAAAAGAACACGTCGTGTGCTACTATGAATAGTTTTACACGTGTAGATATTTTCTTTACTGTTAATAATAACGACAAAAATACATGTGTTGTTTCTGTCATAATTGATTTCAGTTAGATTGTTAGTTAACTTGAAAATGCGAAACATGTGTACCTATTCGTGTGTACATTTTTTCATGTGTATATGTGTGCTTATTATGTCTGTATTTGTGAATTATGTGAATGTGTCAACAATGGCAAGTTAAAGTACCTACAAGAAAGAAAGTGGGTGTACATTTCTTTAACATAGTTTTCTTATAGTTTGTGGTCAGTCGGTGTGTACGTTTATGTAGGTATGTACAGTAGGCTCTACATCAACCTACTCTACCTACCAATCTATTCTATTTTAGCTGACCATGGAGCAAATAAAGCAAAAACAAGCTGCAAAAAAAAAACAGGAAAAAAAAGAAAGAAAGAGATTGAAGGAGCGTGCTAGGAAAGTAAAAATCAAGAGTGATCCAGTCCTTTATGAACGACTTAAGGAAAAAGACAGACAGCTTTACTTAAAAAGGAAGATGGCAGGGAAGATTGTAAAGCTATCTTTACCTGTACTTTGTATTACCTCATAAATTAAGTATAAAAGACAATATTTTTAAGAAAGATATATTTTTCTTAGTAAGTTTTATCTTTATGTTAAATAAATATTTTCCGAAGACTGATTTAAGTCTGAAAAAAATTTATGGAAAGTTATGATTGTCGATTTTTTAATCATCTCAATTACTATTATTGACAAGTACAAACCGTAGCATAAAAATTAATAATAAAAACAAATCTTTGAATGTTTACACAACATTTTGTGTTGAATAAGTCCAAAAGACTATTTTGCTAAGTAAGTTTTTATAATAAGGTTATCGACAATGTTAAACAAATATGTTCATAAGACTGATTTAAGTTTAAGGAAAGTTTTGTTTGTAGAATTTTTATTTGATTATTATTAAAACACCTTTTACCTAGGTACGTAGATTATTTTATTCCATTTTATGGCATTTGAAGTTGAGTAATGTTAAATTCGCTTTTCATGAAAAAAAACGTTAAAATGGAATAAAATAAAGTCCGGAAATAAAATTCGCATAGTACGTGTAATTTTATTAAAATCATTTATCTCTTTCAAAACTAATTATGCCATGTTAAAACCAAATAAAGGGTGTCTCGAATTCCTTTTTGTTTTTGGTGTAGTCACTTTATAAAAACAAGGCTATACTGAGACAAAAATGTAGTTTGACTTTATTGCGAGTTTTGATAAAATTTTGCCACTTTTTTTTTGAAGGATTATTATTTTTCGTTCTAGAATAGTTAGCTAGAAATACTTACTACTTACGCAATTCGTGTTAGATTTTTAGCGCTTGCATGACGAGCTGACAGACTGACAGATGAGAAAAACTGACTGAAAAAATGTGATTTTAGGTAAAAGAAGTAGGTACTTTAGAGCTTAATAATGTATGAGAATTACAATAAACAAGTTGATTGATTATATCTGCCCGGTTTTTATTTATTATATCCTCTTTTAATTACTAGACAATGCCTAACATTAATGGTATCAAATTGTGACTTTGGCACGTTAAATGATTATCTGGTCATTTTCTGATTCCAGTTAATTATTTCCTGATGTCGATGCTTACAACCTGATTTCGGTGCAGGTAGTCAGATTTCGGTGTTAGTTTTTCTGATTTCGGTGCTGGTAGTCTGATTCCGGTGTACAGTTTTCTGATTTCGGTGTAGTCTGATTTCGGTGATTTAAATATTTCGTTTTCTAACCGAGAATCTGGCTACCCAAAATATATCATGATTTATAGTTTTTAGCCCTTTATCCAAAACAATCGATAAAATTCCTGAAAGACGAAAAAAAAAACGACCACCGAAGTCAGCCATTTTTGCCTCTTCTGGAGAAATACCCAACTAATAACCAATATTATTGAATTTATGTAAAATAATTGTTTTGTAGATTGAATTTTAATTTGAATAACTAATAATAAATATTATTGAGTTTATATAAAATAATTGTTTTACCAATTAAAATTTAAAAATTTGCCAAAAATATGTTTGTTACTAGTAAACTAACAGTTAATGCTTTCAGAAAGACGCCTGTCACCTCAATCTACCGTGACTACGGAACTTGCAGAAGTACCAAAATGTTGGAAAATTGTAAAATGAAAAAATAAACTAGTAAATATCCATGCAAATTTATTTTTCATTAATTCTGGGTACTTCCAGAAGATATTCTAATGTCTATAGTTTTCTAGCACCTTCGACGTCTTTTTAGGTACTTCCCGAAGTTTCTAGGCTGGTCAAATAGGGTTCTATTATTACGTACTCGATCATTCGGGAACATTCTAGAAACCTCCGAAAGATATCGAACCTTCTCGAAGTGTGTGAGTGAGACAGACATATATGTTAGAGAAGGATAGGTTGCAGTTTTTCATTATTATAGGTGATGATACTGATTCTGAAATTTCAAACGAAGACAGCTCAGAGACAGAAGGAAAGGCTATGAGTGGAGTAGAAGACTTAAGGCTTTATTTATAAAAACACGAGTCCTTTAAAGCACTCCTCAGGGGCAGTTTATTTAATCTATGGTAACGTCTTTTCCTTGTGAAATCTCCACCGCAGACTATTTTAACGCGCGTTTGGAGTATTTTAGGGAATCGTGTTTTTATAAATAAGACCTTTATAAGATTAGCTTTATTTTTATTCTCATTGTGTGCATTAGTTAGTGTCTTTATTTAATATTTTAGTCACATTGGTATTTGCAAAAAAATTAAGTAAGTAACTAATTGATATTATTCATCTGACTGTTTTTCTGACCCTACAAGTTATGACTGTCGCGTAGCGCAACTCCAAGGGTCGTATGTTAACAGCATTTGAATCGGATAATATTATTACGAAGATTTACAAAAGTTTTCATTATACTACCGATTTTATTGAAGTTAAATAAAAGTAACAAAGTGCGACAGTCGGCATCATGCTATCGAACCAGAAATACGCACCTACTACATAACTATCTACTGAACATAACTATCTACTGAACATAACTATGTAGGTACAGTCAACAGCGGATCGTAAGTGATTTTTAGGAGTCACGATTGAGAACCTAATCTCAAAAAACTATGACTAGATAGCATATGTGCTAAAAACAGCTGTTTTCGGATTCAGAACAAATTCCATCTAGTCCCAGGTCCTTGGTCCTTGATTCTCGGTCGCTTGTCCAAAAAATAATGGTTTGGAGAGAGATGACAGAATTGGAACACACTTTTTGCTTTAGCTGCAATATTATTTCTACGTATTAAACGGGTCACGCTGCATAGGTTAAGGAAATCGCGCAGCGGGTTCAGCTGGGATGGGTTGCCTTTGGAAAACTTGCCGAAGTCTTGAAATCGAATATCCCGCAGTATCTGAAGACCAAAGCATTCAACCAGTGTGTTCTGCCAATCCTTATGTGCATAAGCACCCTATTTACGTCCCACTGTAGGGCACAGGCCTTCTCTCAGGGAGAGAGTATGGGCTTAATCACCACGCGTGCCCACCGCGGATTGGCGATTTCAAGCGCTGAGGTATATGAATAGCTCAGACACCTTCCTTATGTACGGGGCTGAAACATGGACGCTCACGAAGCAGAATATGCACCCGGTCAAAGTGGCACAAAGAGTTATGGAGCGAGCTATGCTAGGCCTCAGACTAGTGGATAGAGTACCAAATGTCGTCATCCGACGTCGGACGAAGGTTGATGATATTGGTGACCGAATCTCGAATCTGAAGTGGTGATGGGTGGGACACCTGGTGAGGCGGGAAGACGGCAGGTGGACCAGGGCAGCGAGAGAGTGGCGGCTGAGAGGTAGATCAACAGCCCGAGGGCCCGAGGATGCGAATGGCGAGAGATCGCGAAAGATGGCGTGACGGGGAAAAGGTCTATATCTACAGTTTAAATAAGAAGCAGTTACCAATCTTCCTACTAACGTCCGAAACGTGCCTATACAATATACATAACTACGAAACGTTATATCGGTGATATTCAGGCACACCGCAGTCCGGTGTTCACCGCGCGTGAGTGCAGACGGGCGACGCGTGGGATAGGCTAGCTAGAAGAAAATATCGAAATCACGTCGATACTTCTCGGTGTACGGATGTCCAAACTCGACAATATCAAGACCACAGTTAACTTTTTTTAAATTTCCTGCTCTTTTTTCCGTGAGAATGTATTACAAACTTCGTCTTTCTGTTACATTGTGAGTAGAAACGAGACATATCAACTTATTAGACTTCATACTAAACAAGCACATAATATAAATAATTACCTACAACTCCCGAAAGACCTGGTACATGTGACGACAATATTTAAATGCGGCAGTATCGAATTCGAAACACAAGCGCGTCAACCCTGTCGCGCCTACTCCGATCGAGCGAGCGTAGGTAGTTAAATCCAGCGGACGGCCAACATTACCTACTGGTTTTCATTATACTGTGCCTTTACCCAGCAGTGGGCCGAGGTGGGCTGATGATGACGTATTGAACACCGCTCGTGTAGCGGAGCCGTAGAATGCCGGCTTTAAATCGGGAGGTCGTGGGTTCGACTCTCGGCATGTACTAATGACTTTGTTTTCTAAGTAACGTACATTTGTGAAGATGTAGTAGCAATACCACTCGCTAACTGTGAAGGAAAACAACGTGAGGAAACTTGAGTGTCTGAGGCGTTCACATACCTAAGCGCTTGAAATTGCCAATCTGCACGCGTTCCCGAGACAAAGGGTCTTGACAGACAGACGGACGGACGGACAACAAAGTGATCCTATAAGGGTTCCGTTTTTTTCCTTTTGAGATACAGAACCCTAAAAACGTTTTAAGACCCTCTACAGATATATTTAAGTCAGTACCTTTGTGGCCTGTACATGTTGTTTCACAAAGTCATGCCAATCTATGTAGATTTAACAGTAGCGGACGAATAAAGGGAATTGCGCGTCGATGTGCATTCTCAATCACTTTGATCCGCCCGGATGTCATGATCGTTTGCCATCGCACTGTATATGGTAACCCGCTGTCGCTAATTTTGCGGGCGACGACAAGTCGATAAATAAAAGTTATATTTGGAACGTCTCTTAAGAAATAAATCTTTAGACTGCGGAATGGAAATAGTATGTCCGTGAAACTTACAGTTACATTTTATGTCCGTGAAACATACTCTAAAATATAATTCCCCACAGATACTGCCTCGCTAGTCTAGCGATATGACGTCTGATTACCATGCTGGAGGTCTTGGGTTTGATACCCACTAGGGGCCGCCATACATTTATGCAAATGGACTCAGTCTGGGTGTATTTCTATCATAAACAGATGTCCTTGCCTGGTTACCATAGCACAAGGTATCCTAGTTTGAGACCAGGACAAGTGATTGTGTTGTTTGGAAGTTATTATTATTATACGTTGACCAAATTGGGGACGTGTTAGGGGACGGCATGGCCGCCAAAATTTGTGCCCATTATGATCCGATTTTTGACTCACAAATTTTTATCCTGTCCGTTACTCTTTGGCAACACGCTTCACTTATAAAATTTATACAATACATTTTTTAGAGCAATTAGTACATAAAATTACACTTGCCATCATCCGACCACGACTGATGAATGTTGATGATGGAGCGAAAGAGGTTGGCGGGATCCTGACAAGTGGCAAACCCTGGTCTCTGTCTACCCCTTCTGGATACAGGCGTCAATTTATTTAACCAAAAAAATCAAATGTTTTTTACTAAGAGAAACACTCGCTGACGAAATAGGAATGCAACGACCACTTCTTCCGTCTGCGCCTTAACGCTGTACGCATAGACATACCACGCAAAGACAGAGTGTGTCGAACAAAATTCCGCTGAAAAACGAGGCGACACGCACATATTAACGTTAAATGTGTGTGTCTAAGCGGACTGTAATGAGTGCCATTCGCAGCCACGCATAATATGCGACTGCGGAAGTATCAATTGCTGTATTGATATTCTGGTCGAAAAATTGTGTTCTATATAATTTTTCTTTGATTTTCTTCCTCTATCGGATAGTGTTTTCAGATATTTGATACAAATTTTCGACCAGAATGTCCCTTAAAGCTATTGATACTTCCGCAGTCGATATATTCGCAATAATAGTGCGACAGTGACAACCGACTACGCTAATCATACCAATTTAGCTACCAATTCGTTGACTCACTTTGGAAGCTCGGACTGCGGTCCTAGTTTGTTTTATGTAGCCTTTATTCGTCCCACTGCAGGGCATAGGCCTTCTCTCAGAGAGACTATCACCACCTGTGCTCACCGCGGATTGGCAATTTCAAGCGCTGAGGTATGTGAACACCTCAGACACTCAGGTTTCCTTATGAAGCTTTCCTTCACAGTTAGCGAGTGGTACTGCGCTTCTATACACTACAATAATTCTATGGCTGTGTGTGTGTCACGTCTTGCGTGACTCGTGCGTGCCAGCAATCCGGTGAGACATCGGTGCGGGCCGTTTGGCGACAGCCGCCGCCATTGCATTGGCGACTGATTGCTTAATTGCTTCGTTTAATCAATTGGACTAACAACAACGCAGCGTTTGAACGTTTCAGACCGCTTTGTCATAGTAGCCGATTGGCTAAGTGCGGCTCAGTGCTGCTTGGCGCCATTCTATACTGAAGGGGCGAAGCTAATATAGATATGCCGAGAAAGTGGCTTGACAGTAGTTTTCGACATAGATTCAAGTTTTATTTTAGCCTACAAACCTAGGTCCCATTGCAGGGTAGGCCTTTTCTCAGAGACAGATTATGGGTTTAACTACTACGAGTGCCCAACGCGGTTTGGCAATGGAGATTGTCGGATTGGATTCAATTCAAGTAATTCGCATAAATGTGGCTGGTATAAAATTTGGCCTTTGCATCTATTTATACTTAAACCGTCCAGTGGCACCGTCACTCACACTAGATGGATGAAGGGGCCAGTAGGATGCTGCAGTGCCTGGGACATTGTTTTTTTAAGATGGAGTAGGCTTGCCCAGCACCTATACCATCCTGACAGCTTAGTCGGCACAACCCGCGGGTTTCCTCACAATGTTCTCCTTCACGGTAATCGTGTGGTATTGCTACTACAAATTCGCAGATGTACGTGACTTTGAAAATAAATAGGTACATGCCCGCACTGGTATATAGACATACTTTTTAATTTTTCTGTTAATGTTGTGTTTTATTTATGTGTTTTTATGTGTGCAATAAAGTATACAGAGATGAATGTGTGACGCGGCTTTTAGTGAGTGAGTTAAGTTCGCAGAAGGGCAACATGAATCCTAATTTGGGTAAGATTTCGTTGCTTCACTTTGAAAGCCGGACTGGTGCCCTATACCTACCTTACCCTAAAATTAAACTAAGCGACGTGATTCAAGGTAAATTTTGATGATTTTAACTTTATTCTCCCCTTTTTTCTTTTTAACGCCCCAAAATGTTAAGGCTTGCTGGAAAGAATTTCTGTTGAAAAAAGTCTTCGCACGTAATTTTTATCACATGCCTGTGACTTGAACTTTAAGTTAACATTTTTTTTTGTGCTATAAAGTGTAACAAACAAACAAACGAACAAACAAACGAACCAACAAACAGTCATTCAGCTTATGAAAGCGAGCAGAACAGGCGAGCATAGCATAGCTCTTAGACGAACGTTCGCCTTAGATTCTAGCTCAGTTATTGGTTAGTGGCCTCGAGGGTCAATAAATCCTTCTGTTAGAGGTCGTTTTAATTAAGATCACAGAATCGTTTAACAGTGTTTTTATAAAAACAGGATTTTTCTAAAACACTCCTCATCTGGAGTAAAGATAATCTGTAGTGATAGTCTGTAGTCTCTCCCTTTACCACAAACTATTTAAACTGCATTTGACGAGTTTCAGATAAATCGTGTTTATTGAATATAAAGGGAAGTATTTAACTTTAAAAACCTATTTAGAGGCTAAAAATTCCACCCATGCTGGGACTTGAATCTGCGACCTCTGGCTCACCCTACCAGCTCTCCCAACTGAGCTAATGGGCTAGTGCAGGCATCGGCGAAATTTCGAGCCTCTTTACAAACTTTTATTACGTACAGCCAAGCATGGTTGTTTTAGCTTCTAAATAGGGGTTTCAAATTGTCCTCAGCACGGGTTAGTGCAAAAAAAAATATTTAAGTATATAACTGCAAATAAAAAAAATATTACTTTTTTAAAATGAAAAATGTCACTTTTCCATTAAAAATACTCATTGCACAGCAAAATAGTTATTTGTGACACAAGAGTGCAAAGTTGCTTTTTAAATTAATATATTTAATGAAACACTTAAAATATGCGCCACCGAAAAAACTATTGTTACGTGTTGTTACAAAAATTTTAAATAAAAAATAAAAACCGACTTCGAAACACTACAGTGAAGTGACCCAAAATATATGTGCTGGTCATGAAACTGGGCACCGACTGCAAATTATACTTCTACAAAACCTACATGTCTACATACTTCTAATTATCTATTTAAATTATTTCTAACCTTTTCGTACTGTAGTGTTTCGAAGTCGGTTTTTATTTTTTATTTAAAATTATTTATTTTTCACTTTTTAGTGGGGGAGTGGGAGAAAAATATACGAGTCCCTTATAACTATAATTTACCCCACTTAATTCGTTGCTTTAAAATTTGACGTTCTCAATTTCCATCTCCAAAAGTCTTCACCAGAACATCACCAAATTACCTTGGGACTATTTTTACGCTATTTTATGAAACATACGGATATTACTAAAGGATGGGCCCCATTAGGCCTTATTTACTGCTGTCCATTGGAGAGTTTCGTTCTCCATCTCTGAAAGTCACTAAATTAAAATGGGACCAATGGGACATTATATCTATTCAAACAAAAAAAGAATTGTCGAAATCGTTTAAAATTTGACGGAGTTATGGAGGAACACAGCCAAAAAAATAATAATATACGCGTCGAATTGATAACCTCCTCCCTTTTTGAAGTCAGTTAAAACATTTCTTAAGTATTGTTTGATCCTAGTTTTGGACCAGGACAAATGATTGTGTTGTGTGGAAGTCACTATAATGATTGTTAATACGTATAGAAATAAGTTCACAACCACCTCTCATCATGATACATAGTTTAGAACTAAATTGAAAAAACCGGCCAATTGCGACTCGGAGTCGCGCACGTAGAGTTCCTTGCTATTATCACAGAGGAACTATTATCTATACAACATTTGAATATTTTAAGCGTCTACCTGTTGTCGTTACTAATATCGAGCAAAAAAACGGCAAAAATCACGTTTATTGTATGGGAGCCGCCCTTAAATATGTCGTCATCTGTGAAAATTTCAACTGTCTAGCTATGACAGACAGACAGACAGACAGATAGACAGACAGACAGACAGACAGACAGACAGACAGACAGACAGACAGACAGGCAGGCAGACAGGCAGACAGACAGACAGACAGACAGACAGACAGACAGACAGACAGACAGACAGACAGACAGACGGACGGACAGACGGACGGACAATGGAGTCTTAGTAATAGGGTCCCTTACCCTTTGGGTACGGAAGCCTTAAAATGAACTGAAACGAACGAAATCTACCGGTATATCTACTAAAGCGCTTTTGCGAGGGAAACTTTTCATTCCGCCAATATGTGGTTATGTAGTAGAGATAAGTTTGAGACTACTGTTTGGAATTTAGGTAGCTTGTGTCGTCTATGCCCCGCCATTGTGTGGGCATTATGCTTCCACATTGTTTCAGACAAATTTTATAACAAAATTAATAATTCCTCTTTGACGAACAATGCTACAGTGTTTGTGGGGAACTATTTTACCATGGAGCTCATGTTTTATGCATTTGTTTATTTGCGCTCATTTCAGGATTGGCTGCAGTTTGGAAGAACGCATTTCTTTGACGAAGTTCCGTTCTATCTTAAACATTCATAGCAGGAATGGAATTGCGTGACGAAACTATGAAACTCGAGCCAATTTAAAGTTAGAAGCTACGCTTTATAATGCAAACTAAGGAAATCACAAGGCTGCAATTTGGATATATAATTAAGTTTAAAATAAGAATTCCAATTCAAACATTTTATTCATTATAAAAACCAAATGTTTACTTAATGAACGTCAACGATGTTCGTTTCAGAATTAATAGGTTATGTGGAGAACAAAGATACTCCACATTCATTCCTTACAAAAACGGTTTAACAGAGTTTTAAACTTAAAAAAATATTAGGTACTCATGAATGTATTGCACACTAGACACAATCGTCCTCTAAATACCCATTAACATCAATCAACTTTTTACGATTCTACAATTCCTTAAAACACTCTTCAAATACCAAATAAGATTTAGAGGATTCGCGTCTTATAAATAACACGAAAATTATATTATATTAACTGAATCAATTAATCTTGTACGGAAAAGCGTAGGTTTAATAACGGCGTCGTCACTTTATTATTGCTAGGCCTATGTCCTGGAGTGGGCGTTAAATGGCTGATGATGATGATGATGATATGATGATGATGATTATGATGATGATTGTTTGTTTATGCTTAAGTGCTCAGAGAACTGATGGCCGTTGGGGCGGAAAAGTTCTGACCTGGCGACCACGGACCGAACGATGCAGCGTGGGTAGGACTCCCACCAGACGGTCGGACGACCTGATTACGGTGGCGTGGAGTCGCTGGATGCGGGCGGTACAAGACCGAGAAACTAGGAAAACTATGAGGGAGGCCTATGTCCTGCAGTGGGCGTCAAATACCTATTTACAGACGAGGATAGGCAGTCATACTATGCAGATACAAGACAAGCATACGTTTTGAGCTATTAACATTGCAAATTTATGTATTTACATTATATAAACTCCAAGCCTGTATCCCAGAGGGGTAGGCAGAGACCAGGGTTCGCCACTTGCCACGATACTGACAGATCTCTTTCGCTTCATCAACATTTATTAGTCTTTGGATGCGCGCACGCCGGTTTCGGGTACTTGATGTATTTATTGCTGAAATTTTGTGTAATATTCATTAAAATACCTTCGCCTGTACTTTAATTCTCAAATTTCGACATATGCAAATAAATAAGGCGAACAAGAGGCGCAAATATACGGGGTTAGGACAAAGCTATTATTTGTGCCTTTTGGTGTGGAGTCTCTCGGGCCGGTGGGGCCGGAAGCGTGGCGACTGTTTAAACAGATTTCATCGCGCCTGGTCGATGCGTCAGGTGACCCGAGGGCTGGTGCCTACTTCGGGCAGCGGCTGAGTCTCGCTATTCAGCGAGGTAATGCTGCCAGCCTTCTAGGGACCTTACCGGCCGACGGCAGCGATTTGGCTTCGATTTTCTATTTAAATTATTAGTTATTTTCTTTTTCAATTCTTAGCTTATTATTATTATTTGTATTGTAATAACAAATCAAGTTGTATATTAAATAATTTTTCACAGTAAATGAAATGGGAACTAATTTACTGATTCCTGAAACAAATATTTGATCAGCAACATAAATAAGCTAAAATCGTTCGATCACTCAAAAAATATTTATGTAAGCAGAAAAAATAAATGAGCAGGAAAGCAACAAGTGCTAGGCGGTGGTAGCACATCGATAGAACGATGGTCTTACATTCAAGAGGTTGTGGGTTCGAATCCAGGCATAATAATAAGAAAAAAGTACATTTTGTATGAAACTGTATTGGAAAGATGAGGCGTCTTTTCCGCGCCCTCGCCCCACGTCCTTATTGTGTGTCCAATGCCTTAACAATTATTTCAGTCTACAGAATAAATAAATGAGCCGTAACATCTTTCATCTTTGTGTCACATCTTTATCTTTATCTTATCTTTAACCCGTGGTCAGGAAATAAATCAAACATGGTCACCAAATTAATTTATTAATTTGGGTTTAATACTTACAGCCATTTAAAAGCTGATCATTTTGGTATTTTCTGCTGATCAAATTGGAATTTTTGTCGACCAAAACCGTATTTATTGACGATCGTTTAAGTTGTTCCTAATAGAAATATATCAAAAAGCAATTAAGTACTTTAATTCTTTACTAACAGAATTCCATTGTGTTATTTCAATTCATACTCTTAGGGTAAAAACAAAGGACGCAAAAGAATTTATTAATTGATTCGTCTTTCCTTTGAATAAAAGAATTTTAAGCTTCATGAATATTGAAACCACCGAAAATTATGTAAAATGATCTACGTTTTAATATGTAGTAGGTAGATAAATGCCCGCCAAAAAACTTGACTTTGCTACGCGATGACTACCCAACCAGCAAAAGGTGGTTCTATAAAAGACCATAGAACGTTTCCTAAAAACCAATGGGTGCAATTATATCTCCATTCGGCTCTAAAGTGGAACTATACCGGCATCAAGGCTCACAATTTTGGCCTATACGGTTGATGTAATAGTAACGCAATCTCCATTTGGTGATATACAAGCCACCATAACGCTTCTAAAGTACCTTTTTGTCGTGTAAAAGAGTTTATGATTCCATTACTACACTATTAATTTATCATGATGACTTCCATCGCTTAGCAAATAACACGATTTGACTGTTCCGATACCTATTTGAATACTATTTGAATAACCTGCGAGATTCAAGCATTCAGACTAATGATCGGTCGTTATTCGAAAAATTGTAACAAGACCGCGCAAATATAAACATTTTTCTATAGTACAACGTAAAAACTGTTTATTAAGAGGTGTATTTGTAATTGTCTCTCTTGTAAAAGGGAGGGGGATGATTTGTGCGGTCTTCTTTGCTGAGAAACGCTTTTCACGGACATTTCATGCGTAATCTTCGTGCTTTAGTTTAGTCAAATTAACAAATAATTCTTTCTTACGCATCCATCGCAAATTCTGACTGCGCGGGACGGTTTTGGACGCTATAGTCTAGTCAAAATAGACGAAAAAAGCGCTCAGTTTGCGATTATTCCCGACAAGCTAAATTGTTGTAAAGGTCTTAAATACGTCATTACAAATTCTATGTCAAAAGTCCCTATCGATTCCCCTTGTGCGATGTTTTTTTCGTTAATGGTCACAATTTTTTGTTTTTTGCGTATATGTCTGAAATTATGAGAGCTACTGGAAAAGTAGATGCATAAAATTCACTACAAAAACGGTACCGACACTTTTTTCCTTACAAAGCACCGTTCTCGAGTTGGAAATTAATGCAAACTGAATATCTATTTTGACTAGACTAATTCTTCAAGTTATCAGCCGGGCATTGTACTAAACCCTTCGCCACGATTCTGATAAGCCTCTTTCTCTTCCTCAGCATTTACTACCAGCTGCATGCACGTACGCCAGTTTCGGATACGTTTATCTCCCCGTTTGCTAATATAGATCACACTCCAGTTAGATTATTGACCGGCTTTTCTTTTCTCAATGAAAAAAATACTATCAGAGAATTTTCAGCGAAAATGTAAGCGAAAACGGTAGAAGGAAAAAGATACTTGTAGTTCACTATAATAAGTAGAATAACCTCTCCATCGGTTTTGAACTTTCAACACCATGCTTATTTAAATCTCTTGCTTAAAATTTTAGGTACTAAAGCTCACAAGCAAAACCTTCTTTAACGCCGCTGCCTTACCTCTTATGAGCATGTAGAGTACGGAGGAACGGTAACGTGTTCACACACAACCGTAAACATATTTAGGCTTGTTAATTACCGCTATGTAGCTAATAAATATGCCTTCCTCCACTATGCAAATTACCCGGTGTACAATTTAAGCATAATGTAAGAAGGCAAATTAGGGATGTGTGCTTGCGGCTATAGCTCATTTTAGAGAAGATTAAGTTTCTGTTTTTTTTTTATGTCATACAATATCTGACAGCATTACAGCTTTACAGCATTCATTAAACGTAATGAATATCTATACTTGATTGACCTGGGACATAGTTTTTTTAGGTGGAGTACGCTTGCCCAGCACTTATGCCATCACAGCTTAGGCGGCCTAGCTCACAGGAAAGACAAGTCAATACATGCGGACCCAACCAAGCCACGGGTTTCCTCCTCCTCTGTCCTTCACAGTTAGCGTGTGGTATTGCTACTACAAATTCGCCGACGTAAGTAACTTTGAAAATAAACAAAGTCATAAGTACATGCTCGCACTGGGAATCGAACCTGGGTCTATTGCCTCCGAGTCCATTGTTCTACCCACTGGTATACCACTGCTTCAAATAAAAACAATAAACGAAAATTATCAAAAATGTTTCATCCTTTGCAAAACCTATAACACTCACTGCGTTAGACTACGTATTTATCGTCAAACACATCACCGTTAGGGCCGCGTTTCATAAAACTACAATTCATAGTTTATTATGACAATTCCATGTATATTAATAGAGTTCCGTGTGGCGCCGGATTAAGAATAGCGTCACTCCATTTCCTTCCGTGGATGTCGTAGAAGGCGACTAAGGAAATAAATTACCAAGAAGCGGGCAGCAGCGACTTCCTGAGGTTCCAACCGCATACTGCGATCGCCAACCCGCCTGCCAAGAGTGGCGATTATGGCAAAACCCTTTATGGTTAGGGAAAACCATGAGGGAGGCCTATGCCTTGCAGTGGGCGTAAAATGGCTGATGATGATGATGTATATTAAAAAAAACCAAGTGCGAATCGGACTCCGCACCATTATCTATACATCATTTGAATATTTCAAGCGTTTACTTGTTGCCGTTTTTCATATCGAGCAAGAAACGGCAAAAAAATCACGTTTGTTGTAAGGGAGCCCCCCTTAAACATTTATTATATTCTGTTTTTAGTATTTGTTATTACAGTGACCACAAAATACGTGATCTGTGAAAATTTCAACTGTCTAGCTATCACGGTTCATGAGATATAGCCTGGTGACAGACAGACAGACAGACGGACATTGGAGTCTTAGTAATAGGGTCCCTTACCCTTTGGGTACGGAACCTTAAAAATTTAATAATAATTGTTCTTCTTTTTTTCTTTTAATAAACTATTTGTAATTCTTTCACCTGGTTGTGCAATAAAGTGTTCTCTATCTATCTATTTATCTATCTATATTGCCTAGCCGAGTCTTCTTCCTTGTTAATCTGTGGGTTCATCAGCCATGCATAGACTACGCTTTCCGTGTAGCGCCGGATTAAGAATAGCGTCACTCCATTTCGTCTGCACCAGCCGTGGATGTCGTAGAAGGCGACTGAGGACATCAATTGCGGGCAGCAGCGTCTTCCTGAGATTCCAACCGCATATATATATATATATATATATATATATATATATATATATATAAACACAAATATGATTTCAAACATTATCTATCGAACAGCGACATTACAAATCATAAAAACCATACAAAATATTAATATTTACAAAGTGTTAATATTTAGGACAATAATTTACCGAAGTCTGCGTATAGAGCGTGAATGCGGCTGCTCTATGAAAGTGTAATCAGCAATAGTATGATACATAGACACAACTACATAAATTTAAACCGTCTGTAAGTTGGACAGTGTTACGCAGAAACATTCCAAATCAGAAAAAAATACTTTGAGAAATAAAGTTTCACAGTTTCAAAACTTTTCAATATTATAGTGATTAAAAGTTAAATATAAACCTATTTATATAGGTTCAATCGAGGCCGAGGTTTATGTAGAGTTTTGCTATAAGGGGTAGGATATTAACAAAATAACGGAAAAACTTAAACTGCACTCGAATACTGTTAAGGAATCTTGTTTTGCTCTGCAAACCGTTGTAGCTCTATATCTTAAGTTGAATACTAGTTTGTTACTAAACATCAATTCGCTATAATAGTTGTAGTCTGCGGTTGAGGATAAAATAAGAATAGTCTTTATTCAAAAACATGCTATAATATACACCTACGAGTACATATCATCATCATCATCATCATCAACCCATTATGTCCCCACCGAGGGGCACGGGTCTCTTCCCTGAGGAAGGTATAGGCCATACTCCACCACGGGGGCCAAGTCCGGATTGGTGGAGCCTTGTAGACTAGTGGCTCGAGAGTGTGACGAGTACATATGAAGTGGGTAAATAATAAATAGCAATATAAAGTAGTAATTACAGTAATCCTACTAATATTATAAATGTTTTCGAAGATGTTTGGATGTTTGTTACTCAATCACGCAACGGCTTAACGGATTTAGATGAAGTTTGGTATGGAGATCGTTTGAGTTCCGGGGAGGACATGGGATACTTTTATCCCGGAAATTACTCATTCCATGCGGACGAAGTCGCGGGCACAAGCTAGCAGCTAACAAATAGCCCTAATCAGAAACTGTGGCGTATTGCAAAGTTCGATAACTTGCACCTCTCGCACCATGTTGCATAGAAGCTGTGCAACGTGATAGTGACACAACACAATCACGTGCCCTGCTCCCAAACTTGGATACCCTGTTCTGTCCCTAGGCAAACGAAGGTGTGGTACACAAAGAAAGCATTCTCGAAAAAAGATTATAAAAGTAAAATTTGAGAATTGCTTACCGTTAAAAGCACACAAATCCCCTTAGCTTGATATTTAAATCCAAGATTATTTTATAACACTGCGTCCACGAGAACAATCACAAACTCACACACATCGTCACCGCCGATGAAAATGTTCGGTGGCCAAAGCTTAAAACACGCGTCATCCAAATATTACGTCAAAAGCGTCGCGTAAAACTTTTGATGGCGCGTATAGAGCCCAACCAGCGGACACCCGCCAACTGCCGCCGCTGGCACGCGAATGGCCAGCTCTGAAGGGATGAGACCAGCCAACCAACTAACAGGATACGTGACTCACAGGAAAATAACCCTTACCCGTTTGCAACAAGGCTACTTGAGGGGTATTCGGGACCTTCAATGAAATGGGGAAGTCAATTAAATCAAAAATATTCCGGATCGTTCGGGAGGTTTGCTGCTGTGAACGAAAAAAGCTATTTGTGGGTCATACGACAATTTTTGGCCCATAGCAAATTAACTCAATTATTCTTGTTCGGGAAAAATAACGAATTCGTTATCGACTAATAGTTTAAATAAATTTTCTGAGGAGTAAAAATGTAAAAGATACACAAAAATTAGCTTTCCCATAAATTTTTAAACTTGGTTGTCACTTAATAATTAATGAATAGGCATAGGTACTAGAAAAAGAAACGGGGTTCTTAAGTACCATGATTATTAATTCATTTGTGTTCCCAAGTTGTCATGTCCATGTACAGTCGGCAGCAGGTCAACTTACACATTTTTGTTGCAGTCATCTTTATCGTAACTGATTAGAGTGCACGTACGTAAAGGTTGATGTGCCGTCAACTGTAGTTCATCCATGAAAGTTTTAAAAACATAACTTGATATTATTTCGAATATATGCAGTAAGTGACTCCCTATTATAGTGAACCCGAGTTACTGATATAGCTCGAAGAATTGCTCAGTTGAAGTGGCAGTGGGCGGGGCACATAGCTCGGAGAACTGATGGCCGTTGGGGCGAAAATGTTCTGACCTGGCGACCGCGGACCGGACGACGCAGCGTGGGAAGGCCCCCCACCAGATGGTCTGACGACCTGGTTACGGTGGCGGCGAGTCGCTGGATGCGGGTGGCACAAGAACGGGAAGCTTGGACACCATGAGGGAGGCCTATGTCCTGCAGTCGGCGTCAAATGGCTGATGATGATGATGATGATGATACTATTTGCCTTTATTCTAGTGCACGTTCTAAAGCTAACTTAGTTTTCACTTTCGCTTACCAATTAATATAGGTATTAAGAGATATTAAAAGAGAAGATAAAGATGATTAAAGATTAACGGTAAAGGAAAACATTGTGACGAAACCTGAGGGTCTGAGGTGTTCACACACCTCAGCGCTTGAGCGGTGGGCACGCGTAGTAATTAACCTGAGGAGGTTAATTACTACGCGTGGTTTTCAATGGTTTTCAATTGTTATTTTCAAGGTCAGGACTGAGGAGGATAAGGCCATACTCTCTCTCTGAGAGAAGGCCTCTGCCCTGCAGTGGGATGTACATATATAGGCTTCATAAGAAAAGAGAAGACTAGTCTATTTTAAGGTGGCGGTAGTAGCCTAGTGGGTAGAACATTGGACTCGGAAGCGGGAGACCCAGGTTCGATTCCCAGTGCGGGCATGTACCTATGACTTTGTTTTCTAAGTTATGTACATTTATGAAGTTATAGTAGCAATACCACTTGCTAAAGGTAAAGGAAAACATCGTGAGGAAACCTGAGTGTCTGAGCTATTCACATACCTCAGCGCTTGAAATCGCCAATCCGCGGTGGGCACGCGTGATGATTAAGCCCAACTCTCTCTCTCTGAGAGAAGGCCTGTGTCCTACAGTAGGACCAGTAGTATAACGGACGTTTATAGGCTGCCTATGAGTCTATTTTAAGTCCTCCATATTTGTAGCACTCTATCAAATAATAATTTTATATTTTGTTCTATGATCATATTTTCTGTACGTCAGTAACGCCTATAAATTTACGTATGTACCGACGGTATACTTTATGTAAAATAAACCTGTTGTTTTTGAAATGTGCAATTTCTTAGGCACCCCAATTAGAAACCTATTTAGAGGCTAAAAATTCCACCCATGCCGGGACTTGAACCCGCGACCTCTGGTCCGACTCTCTTTAGCCTCTAAATAGTTTTTTAAAATTGTCCTCAGCACTGGTTAGCGCACCAAAAAGAATATATAACCCCAATAGAGTTCGTGTTTGGCAACAACTTTTGTTCGATTAGTTTTATCCCGGATTTTTATTTTTCGATTTATCTGGGTTTTATAAATTATAATTGTGTTAAATTTACTAAACATTACGCACTCCACCAGTGGCGCAGCCTTAAATGAATCATTGACCTGTGTAACCGTTCTTTTAACACAGACATACATGGTTGTAAGCATCATCTATCAAAAAGCGCCACTACAGAAAAAAACTGTAGAAAATATTATATTTTTTGTGCACATCATTTTTAGAAGTTGTAAATGACAAACTTTAACCAACCGAAACAACCTTATCTAATATATACAAATCTCGTGTCATAGTGTTTGTTATCGAACTTCTCCGAAACGGCTTCATCGATTTTTATCATTTTTTTGTATGTATTTGGTAGGTCTGAGGTAGGTTTGATTAATATGGCAAAACAACGTTTGCCGGGTCAGATAGTTTATATACTAGTATATATATAATCTCTCACTGTTACCACAGAGCTATTGCAAACTGTTGTCCTATTTTTTTATTAATATTTATTTTTAAAACTAAAAAAACTTATTGTAGTACTGTCAGCTAAAAAATAAGATAGATAGATAGATAGATAGATGAATTGTTTATTTGCGTTTACACACACACGCAATAAAAACAATAATACAGTCATAATAACAAGATGACATTCAAGTATCTAATAAACAAAATGCAATAAAATATTTGGTCTTATTGGAGAGGCCATATTACACGATTTTTCATATTTTTGATACCTTTAAATCCATAAAAAAATATGATATTTTTTTTGTGAGTGTCCTATACCATCATAAAGTTTTTTATATTACCCATAGTATGTAATGCTTGAAGACGGTTGGTTGGCATACAGTAAGTTGAACTGCAATCGAAATCTAAAGTAGGTATGAATATTTAACCATACCGCTCGTAACGAGTTTTGACTTTGATTCGGAACTCTAACGGCGGGAACAGAACCGTATAAAGGTTTTAAAGTAAATAATGGCGTGTTTCTGTAAACTTACTCTTACGGATCAGTGAAACTAAACTACCTAGTAGGGACTTAACCATGAGGTATAAAGATTACTGTTCAATGTTAATGAAGCGAAAGAGATCTGTCAAAATCGTGACAAGTCACAAGTGTCAATCCCTGGTCTCTGCCTACCCCTCCAGGATACAGACGTAAGCTTATGTTACGTAATGTTTTTTTTTCAAATTCTTGTACAATACTTTTTGGCTGTTTGGTTTGATTTATTTCATGATTGTTGAGTATTTATTTGACATCGAGATAAAACAATATAGCTAAGTATAACTTGCCAGTTATAGTTCCGTAGTGAACAAGAAATCGTTACAATTTCGCCTTGCTTGGATTGTTCGTATAAATATTGTGGGTGTAGGAACAACAACATATTCAACGAAATATTAGTTTTTGTAAGTGTACCTCTTCCCCGGCTAAACGGTTGTATTTTATGTAAATGTATTTTTTATCCGTATCTTGACACAATACCACTGAGCTATCAAGACACCTCGGTGAATAAAGCAAAACGCGGCCACTTTTTATTTTTAAAGTGATACGTACGCGTGATTAGACTGTGTAGTATAATTTGATAGTAGAAACTATCCTATTCTAGAGCTGTTTATTAATTTATAGCGATATGAATTATTTTGTAATCAGTTGTATTTTTAATATCAATCAATGTCTTCACATCACTAGGTAACATAATTGATGTAAGAACCATTAATTTATAAGTAGTGATTTCGATTATTTTTAAAGAGCTTATTAGTTGGTCCCGTTTCGATATGACAAAGAGGACAGTTTCACACACACCCACACACACACAGTCTCTCTCTCCCTCACACACACGCCCACGCGCGCGCGCACACACCACACACACACACACGCACGCATGCACGCATGCACGCATGCACGCACGCACGCACGCACGCACGCACGCACGCACGCACGCACGCACACGTGCACACATGCACAGACACACACACGCACACACACACACGCACACACACACACGCATACACACACACACACACACACACACACACACACACACACACACACACACATACGCACACACACGCACGCACGCACTCAAGCCTATCAAGGTACAGATGGTGATGGTTTACTCGTTTCACTTTCGAAGGTCTCGCCTCCGGAGTCCCGACCCAGTGGGATGCGAAGCGGAAAATTGATTTGTTTCATTATGTTGTCTACATTATAAATAAACAATGAGTACTAATGGTGTTGGGGACACAGTTTTGACGCTGCCTTTTGAACTTTACCAAACATACGAGTTCGCTGTTTTGTTTGGTTTAAATTAATGCCTATACATAACGTAAAACATCAGCCCCTATATTACGCGCACCAAATCGTGACGGATTCCTGACGTTTGTTATCTGAATTACGAAGTAATCGTAAGGAATTATTCAGGATTTGGTGCGCATTAAAGGAGACCCTGTTTTATAAAAGGTACGATTCAATACTCAATATACTTTATTTAACATAATTCACTGGAACAAATAATTACTTAAGCTAAACAATTATGCATGCTTGATTAAATAACTACATATTAACAATTAACAACATGCTGTAAATTATAATAAATAGAATATTACATTTTATTGATCTCACATAAAGTGGGTGTTATAAAAAAAATGTTTCTGTTTGTTTTGCCTGTGATCTCCACACTAGGCGAACCTGTGGCGTGAGGATCGGCGGTTGCCGGTTTGTGTGTGCCAGAGACGGAGTGCGCGATAATGCGATAGATATAAAATAATACTTATATAATTATGTAGTTGTTGTTTATAACATAGTTGATACGCATATGATACATTTCAGGCAGCTATGCACCTTGAGCAGAAGATTCATAACTGCCTAAAATATATGATTAGTAATACACTTGTAATTGGTCAGTAATTTTCGGCCAAAGTACTAATCGTTGATAGTTTAGTGTATAAGGAAAAACTAAAATATTTTGCAATTTCGGTCCAGCCTTCTAGATACGCCTAAACACCAATTTATTGAATGAATTAACCGACTTGGTATTACGTGGATCTCACAACTTCTAATGGTAGAAGA
This sequence comes from Yponomeuta malinellus, assembly GCA_947308005.1. Classification (NCBI taxonomy): domain Eukaryota; kingdom Metazoa; phylum Arthropoda; class Insecta; order Lepidoptera; family Yponomeutidae; genus Yponomeuta; species Yponomeuta malinellus. The sequence goes on along the minus strand of OX370997.1, from coordinate 6,857,960 downwards.
ACTGAGATGCGAGACTTGGTTTTTTTACAAGTTATGTTTTTAATGGCATAAAAGTTACAATGAAAAAGTACATGGGTGGCCTTATTGCTAACAGCAATTTCCTCCAGGCGACCTTGTGACGGAAAGGTTGCCGAAGGAGACAGAGAGGGTAGATGGTGCAAATACGAATGTTGCTACCCACACAATAACACAGTGGTTTGTCATTTGCATCTGTTTGCGAAATATTGCCAGACGCAGCGTACGACACACACCAGCTCACTTGAGCCACGATGTAAATAAATTTATAAATAATGATAAATTTATATGTAATTCTTTTTTTTAAATAAACAGCCTAATTTTTTTCTATGTAATGCAGATTGCTGGTAGCAGCTGAATGAGGATGGTTGAGACCAGAAAGATGTGGCGTCCATTGGGCAAGCTTATGCCCAACATGAATATTCGCGCTGGAATGATAGATTAGTTCACTTTAGATTAGATTATATTAGATTAATACTTGTCGGAGCGTGGTCAACGCCTTCTACCAGAGGATAGCGATTTCCTATTTTTGATTGTTTACTCTTTGATTTAAAGTCGGTAATGGTAAATAAACCTCATGTTTAATGGGCTCAGTCGCATAATGTACCTTTTGCAAAATGGACCCCATACGCAAAACGTACCATTCTCACAATGCACCTTTCTCATAATGCACCTTTCTGATACTTCGACAGCTATGATTTAGTTTGTTAGTCTGTGCTGTATTCGATTTTCGTTTATGGTTGGAAACGTCTAGTTCTTAGTAGGTACGCGGATAGTCGCACACGATTGAGCGCCCGTAGTCTTATCTTATGTCTATGTTTTGGAAACGTTTAGGTTTTCATAGTGCTGGCATCACTTTCAGTTTGTGGAGTGAATAGGTTGATTTGCCTGTTTGCGTTTAGCTTTGTTAAGTTTTGCTAAGTTAGCAAGCCTGTTTATATTGACCGTTCACGACTTTATCTTTGTTGGGTTGGCAAGTCTGTTTGAGTGGAGCAACCATGATTATTTCAACTTTGTAACCTTTTCTCGTAAACGGAAACTCCGAGGAAAGCCACGAATGAATCGAACGGTATTCTTATTCCAATTCTCATTCGGAGTCTTACTCTTACATCGATATGAAACAGAACTGTAGCCAGCTCCGTGTCAAACTTGCCGCGTTTCCAAGTACCTAATTGCAATAGAGTCGAGAAAGTTAATCGACTTGGCAATTTAGATACATCGAATTTTCATTGTAAATCATGAAATGTAGTTCTATGTAATAGAGCCATTTGTCTATACAAATGGCTCTATTTCTACTCTATTTAGGCTACCGCGAGCGCGTTCTGCGCGCGGTTATGGCAAGCGCCCTCATGGTTATGAAAACCATGAGGGAGGCCTGTGTCCTGCAGTGGACGTCAAGGGGCTGCTGATGATGATGATGATGATGATGATGAGCGCGTTGTGGGCCTGCGAGATGATCAACCGGCGAGGGTAACCTACAAACTCTGGTTTGACAGACATGACAACCCTCAGTTAGGTTGCTGCGCCCCCGTATTACTATGCGTAGCGAAATATCAACAATAACACATTTCAATGATAAATATTGCCAGGCCGTAACCTGTTGGCCTGTCTGAAAGGTCAATAAATAATAGCGATAAAATGAAATCAAATTCCATCGTGAATAAACTGTTCATTTCCGCGCACCCCCGCGCGTGCCGCTCGTGGCCCCCGCTCGATCCGACCCAATTATATCATCGACAAAAGCGATAGCCCATCAAAATGCATGACTTTGTCAACCGTGGAGATATTGCAATCGATTTCTAGACTAGCGTTTTAAATTCATAAATTATAATGAGCTTTCGATGCACAAGCACGACACGATAGCTATTTTTAAATAAGCAATGCATATTCTGATGCCAGTAATCGAACTAATTTCCAGGCTACAAAATGCACTCTGAGAAGATGCGACAGCGAGAGGTAATATTAAAGCGCTCAATTTTAAAATGCAGTTAAAGGTATACGAGCCGAAAAGTTTACGAGCTAATATAATTGTACCGTGGATATTAATGAAGAGACAAATCTAGAAGACTATTAATCTGTCATTAAGTCTTAGACCCGTGTAAGAACTTAGATGCCATGTCATTGCCCAATGAGAACGAAGCATTAAATCAACACTTAAAGAAGCCAATCAACAATCAATATTTCGAACATTCTAAAAAGAACTCGTATCTAGCTAAGTTCTTTGGACGATAGAGATTATTAATATCAGTCTCTTCGCTAATATCCTAAGATTTTGTTAAATAACATAATACATACAACTTTTGTCCTTTTACCCTAATGTTGGATATTAATATTTTAGTCGCAATGTCGCCCGTAATATAAGTGAGCAGAGTGCACGGATAGAAAGGTTGATGTGAGACTGTGCAACTATAAAGAAATGCTTGTGCTCATGCAACTTTCTTTCTCTTTATAAGAAACTAGAATTGCTTTGCATCTTGTCTAGCAAATACTTGAATATCGACAAAACACGCACGTGGGCCTTTGCGGCAGTCGAACCAACGACCTTTGGCATGGTAATCAAACGTGATACCGCAAGACCAACGAGGTTTGAGGTTGCAATGTGGTAGCGGCAGTGTCGCGTGAATGGACTCCGCATTTTGTTGTCGACACGCGCCGGCTGGGCTCACATTACCAAACTAAACAACTCAACTTCGTTGCCAGACGCTCGAGTCTTATCCCCCGGTCGTAGAACTCAAAATTGCTGGACCGCGAGTCGCGACAGATGTTGCGACCGCCACCTGGCGTGACCGGCGGTCGAGGTGCACGCACGCAGCCGCCCACCCATACTGTTTTTTTATCACCTCATCGGACGATAATGTTGTGACTGTCCGGTTTCGTCTTAGTATCCCGTGAACTCTACAAATTTGCAAATAAAAAAACTGATGCTGGACGGATTTATATGGGATGTAAAATTTGCATACAGGCCGTTTGTTAAGTATGGTATGGGAATATTCACCACTGGGTCGATAGTGCCTTATTAGTCCCCACTCCTCGACCCGCTCTAACCTCTCTCTGTATTCGCACTCTGGCCGCCTTGATTCTTCTTCGCTCACAAACTGCAGCGACATATCTTTATTATACAAGGGCGGCTTGCGCCAAATAACTGGATAAGTAAGTGCATACCTAATGCATACATAAACTCACGCCTTTATCACATTGGGGTAGGTAGAGACCAGAGACTACCACTTGCCACGATCCTTACAGATCACTTCCGCTTCCTCAATGTTCATGAGTCGTTGCAAGCACGCACGATAAGTAAGTAAATAAGTAGCTAAAATACATATCCAGGGAAAAATGTTTATACGCATTAAGACCGATATTCAGAAACGATTTTTAGCGTGAGCTCAATGTGAGTCCGGGTCTTCCAACTGTCAAAATGAAAGTTTCAGGGATATTTTGTATTCACAGTTGAGTTTGAGATACCTAAAATTGAGCGCAAGCTAAGCTGAGACTGAGTAGTGGATTTTGGCGACTTAGCTCAGACTCAAGGTGGCTATGACGAAGAAAGTAGCGACACCTGTAAGCAATTCGAGAAATCTAACTAACCTGTGGTGAAAGTAACCTTTTTTTTAATTAACAATTTGACATTCGAGAAATCTAACTAATCTGTGGACTAAAAACGAAAAAATCTTTTCTGCTTATTACAATGGACGAGAACGTTTTCAATTTTATTCGTGAAGTGGACGATTTGGGACATTACGATGTTGAAGAAGATCCAATGGCATCATCATCCATTCCTCGTGAGAGCAATTTATATCTGCGTGACATTGTAGACCTCTTTAGCTTCTACACCGATGATGAATTTGCGGATCGCTATAGGTTCAGGAAGGGTAATGTGATGAATGTCAGAGTAATGAGAAGTCAAATAAAGTAATAAATGCGCGCGTAAAGTTTCGACATTTGTTGCCATCTCATTCACTCCTGTGGATTATTGTATGCCTTTCATGTAGCGTTAACAGATAATATAAACCGGTAACGTCAAAAACTGTACCACAGATTACACGCTCGAGTAAGTTTAGCTTGAGCTGTGGCTTAGCTGAGTTCGAGTCGAGATATTGACTGTGAATACAAAATTCTTGAGTCTTCGTTGAGATTGCTCAACCGATGCTCACCTTAGTTCATGTTAAGTGTAGCTCAACGCTGTGTTTCTGAATATCGGCCTAAGTCCGCCGCTTTGTACGATTTCTTTAAGTGCAATAAAAGTATCAATAAATTAATTAATTAACAGTCACACAATTTGTCTATGGATAGCTCTGCAAATGTCATGGTGAAAGACGTTTTTGGACTTATTCAGTGTATAGCGCTTACCCATGCATAAACAGATAGATAGAGCTGTAAGATACCTTTGGCACACGCCAGTCAGTACAGCGTTAATAGAGAGCTCTATTAAATCTGTAGTAAGCTGTCTCGGTGTGTTATAGGTGATTTTTGAAAGTGTTTAGGCAAGTAGCCTAGGTGTGAGTTGTTACACTTACCTCACCTCTACCGATAACAATCTAATACAACTCTTTTGTATCCGCTTGATTTATTTATTACAAAATCGGTTTCGACCGATTCCGCGTTTAGCTTTGTGTAAACTCACTACCGGTTTCTGAATTATAAGTCGCTTAAATAAATACTTAAGCATCAGTCTGAACCCTCAGATTAAAAAAAAATATCGAGATAAAGCGATATTTAAATATTAACAAAATTATATTCTCAATTTAGAAACAAGCGGTAAATATTTTACCCTATGTACCTAATTTAGGTAAAGGTAGAATGAACGGTTAACTTCCCAGGGGTATAATCGAATAGCAAAAGTTTACAACTTGCTACCAGGCTCATAGATAATGTATGGGCCGTTAACAATTTGCTTACGTATCGATTTAAGTTCCTTGCCTCATAGGAAAAGCTTTTTTATGTTGATTTATACTTTTTTCTCTAAGTTACGCACATTTGTCAAGTTGTTGTAGCAATACCACTCGCTCACTGTGAATGAAAACATCGTGAGGAAACCTGAGTGTCTGAGGTGTTCACATGCCTCGTAGGTTGAAATTGCCAATGCGCGGTGGGCACGCGTGGTAATGAAGCACATACTCTCCCTGAGAGAAGGCCTGTGACCTGTATTGGGATAGGCTACTTAAATTAAAAAAAAAAACAGATTTACAAACCTTAAATAACAGTACATATTTTTCGTCAAACTGCCTGGTCTATTATTAATTCGATGCAAAAAATAAATACTGTCACTTTGACATGTGCCGGGGTCGTACACCATCTCAAAACCCATTACCTACATATTTGAAATCGGATGAGTAGTTTCGGACATCACCCCCTGCAAACTTACAAACATACAAACTTTTCCTCTTTATAATATTATTATAGTGTAGATGTAGATGGTGTAGAAGTGTAGAAGTAGATGTAAATTTACCTATAATCTGTATGTAACCACACCGGATTTGTAAATAAAATTATTTTCTTTTTTAGAGGAAGAGACAGAGAGGGAGCCTTCAAAGAAAGACAAGACGGAAAGGATGAGGTTTTTCCAAAGGGCATCAAAAGGTCCAAATCCAAAGGTCCTTCAAGATGTTTAGGTGTTCACAACGACGTTCTTATTGTCGTCTGGGGGTAATGAAATGATGCGGGATAAGGGCATGAGAGTCCACTCCGACTCCCCAAGGTTTGCTGGCTGAAATCTCTCACAGGGATAAGCTCTCCTTTGCACTTGTTTTTTCTTATGTAACCTTCCCTGCATTGTGTTTTTGCGTGGGGGTTTCCTGAAGACAAAGGTAAGTGAAGCCGGGCTGCTGCGGACGCTGCTCTCCGAGAGCCGTCACCACGCCATCTCCACCAGAGCCTAAAGTATACACAAGTAGTTATTCAATAGAATGATATTAGCACGACGATAGCTGTTAGTTACCTCTACTATGTAGTCTACTAAACATTTATAGAAGTAATGTCAATTCAATAGTATAATCCGCGTAAATTAAATAGGCATCTCTCGCGAAGGCGATCGAATAGCGCGAGGCGCCGAGCTAAGTTTTACGGGTCGTAGATTAGTAGACTACCAATAGTGTCAATGAAACAATAATTACCGTACTAATATCACTTAATTGAACAATTATATTTTTAAGAGACTCTGCCCCTGGAAAAAAAATACATACCTACAGGTTTGTAGCCGCCTTTCCGTTTTCCTTTTTCGTTCAGTCTCCTTCTGCATTATTTCGAAGGAGTTGTTGGAATAAATAAACTTTGTTTCAATCAAGCGGGAGTTGTCTCCCCTTCCGAAGCACTCTCCAAGTCCAATCTCTAAAACAAAAATTCAATTTGTTCACATCTATGCCTGCCGCCTGCCATCGACCGCCCGCCGCTAAGCCGTCACCTAATTCTTTCGCTTTGCAAATAAAATCCTCTGTAATTGATTCTGCTTTACTTCAATTTGTCTTCGTAAGGCCCGCATTAAACTAGACTAGACGTAGGACCAAAATATATAACATTCAAACATATATTTATTTTATTTTTATTTTAGTTTCTAGGAAGACTAACAGCTATTACAAGGTTATAATACATAGAAAAATTAGGACACACTAAGCCAATTAGAAGTCTTCACAGTTAGTTCACCTAATAGTCAAAAGAGGTACTTATATCACTATATAATACTTTATTCATTTATTTGTTTCTCAGCTAAATGGGTTACTGATGGGATGGGATAACGCACGATGTTAATTGTAAATAAACCAATGAGTTTTTATCGTGCCCATCTTCTTATCGTGCCGGTGACCAAACCAGTTAGATTTGATTGACCCAGAACTCAGCCACGCGCACTCCAGCGTCTGTTGCCTCCAGCAAGTTTTCTCGAGTGTATTTGGATTGGCACAAGGGAAACACAGAGAGGTGCTCCATAATCTGAGGGAAGACTCCGCAACAGCAGTGGTTTCGCCCATGCGATGTTACTACCCATGCTAGTAAAATAGAATGGTCAATATAATACAGTGTCTTGTCATTTGGATCTGCTTGCGAAATATTACCAAACGCGGCGTAGGACGCTCACCAGCTTAGTGGACCAACGATGTAAGGCAAGTTGTTGGTAGCGGCTAGATGAGCATGGTCGAGAACAGAATGATGTGGCGGGCAAGCTTATGCCTAATACGAATATTCGCGCTGGATTGATAGACTAGATTGGACTGAGCCACCCAAACATATTAATTAAAACTTCGCTTTTTCTTATACAGCACTTACTTATGCTAGCAAGAAATATAAATTGTCCGCACAATCATAATCATAGTCCACAGAAGAACCCGAGTTACTGATATAGCTCGAAGAATTGCTCAGTTGAAGTGGCAGTGGGCGAGGCGCATAGCTCGGAAAACTGATGGCCGTTGGGGTGTAAAAGTTCTGACCTGGCGACCGCGGACCGGACGACGCAGCGTGGGAAGGCCCTCTACCAGATGGTCTGACGACCTGGTTACGGTGGCGGGGAGTCACTGGATGCGGGCGGCACATGACCGGGAAGCATGGAAAACCATGAGGGAGGCCTACTCGTATGTCCTGCAGTTTGCGTCAAATGACTGATGATGATGATGATCAAGCGTGATAAAGGAACTGAATTATTTATTTAAAGAAAGAAACTAGATTAACTATGAGATGAATTATTTAGAATCAACCTCGGTTTTTAGGGTTTGGTACCTCAAAAGTACTTATAGAATCACTTTGTTGTCCGTCCGTAGCTATATCACTAGCCCACATTGAATTTATCACGTTTAAATTTGTACTATACTAATTTTAAAAGAGCGATTTCTTTTAAAGGATTAATTATGTTTTATCTGTTTATTAATCTGCTAATGTGTAAATGTTACACGTATAGTATGTAAAGGTTGATATATAAGTATATTATTATTAATTATAAATCAATATTCATATTTGTAGACCCGTCTCACTTTTCCTTCAGCAACTCTCCATCGTCGATTGCCTGGAAGAAATGGCTATAAGCGATAAGGCCGCCAATTGTACTGTATTTTTTAATATTTCATGTTTGTGTTTTTCCTGGTACAATAAAGAATATTCTTATCTTATCTTAAATGTGTTGAATTATTGGGCCGTACACATTTGGTCGTACCACACTTTCATTGAAATTGGAAGTTAAACATAATAATTATTTCACCGATAATTTGACTCTTTTATTACTTTTTGACTTAGCATATAAAATTGTTTTTTGTAGCCCTTTATAATTAAGAACAGACAGATAATTAATATAGTTAAGATAATTAATAACAGACATACGTAAAAATAAACTATTTCATCTCGCCAGTGCCCGCAGTTGTATGTTATCAGATTCCCGTAGTACCTGGGGCCCGGCCTAATATCTACATGTTCCCATCACTAGACAATATTGTAAAATGATAACTACAACTACAACAGGATGTACAACTATTATATTTTTTTACGCTTAAGTATCTATTCGAGATACATTGTACTTCTGTTTGTTGTGTCCAATAAGGAAAATGAAAATGAAAATAAACTGCCGTCGTGGCGTCGTGGTAGGGATGAAAATAGACCACGCTCGGTCCCCATACATTTGAGGACACTTGCGGCGTCTATCATGGTATGTGGTTCAACCCGTAATTTTTTTGAGTAGAAGTAACCGTGGTCCCCTCGCTAGGACACCCTGTGTGGAGGAAACCAGTGACACTAATTAAATGATCACTAACAAAGGTTAAATTTAACTTTTGTTACACTGTGTAGGAGGAGACTTTGGTATGAGGTAGAAACTGTTTCCAAATTTCGCTCTGCCTGCCGTCCCCGTTCTGGGCTAGGTAAGTTTTAGGAATAGTTTTCCTTTTAGTTTATCATACCGTGTCGTGTTCGTGTCTATTTGTGTGTGAAATCCATTATAAAATGCCTGAACATCTTTTCTGTTGTTACTGCATTATTCTAGTCATAATTTGTAGTTGTAACACTAGAAGCTTAGCCACCCCGGTCGGTGTAATGGAATGCAAGGGAAAAATTACGAGCCGCGGCACGGTAATTAAGTGTAAATCTGAAAAAAATATGGATTTCCTAAAAAGCTGGTAGATTTATCGAAAGAAAGAATACATTTATGTGAAACAACAGTGTTTTTAAGTACATTATCGATAAAAAGTACTCAAAACATTGTTGTTTTGAGTATCTTATTATAGATAATTGTTAATCCATAACATTAGTGTGATAAATTATTTTTTTTGGTTTAGCAATCTTTCGTTTTTTTTTCTATCGAGGCATTTCGAGAAACACGTCCTCGGCACGAAGATATGTTAACCGAAAATTACGAATCGGAACACATGGTATGGTCGAAGTTCTAGGACGAACTTATATTGTGTTGTTTGTAGCCCTAATAATTCAATTACGCCCTCACTTCCAATCTCGCTCGCTTCGCGCCTAGAACTTTAAAAAAGTCAGGACCGGAAATTATGGAACAGTTGTTTTTACATTAAACTCGAAACGCACAGTCCTTTTATCATAAAAAAGTAAGCTTGGAAGAAAATTAAAAAAACTTTTTTAAACATTACCAACTTAATAACCACAGGGAATAGCCGGTAACAGGGAGGAGTAGAGAGCTAAAGAGGAGGTCATTGCCCAGCAAGACACTAAATAGGCCTGATATTACATTTTTAATTTGAATGTGTTTAATGTCAAATTAGACACATTGGATTTTATTGTCTTGGACTTTCACTCTAGGGCATATCCGAGCCAAAGGATTTCCCTCGCTGTGCAGCGCGGCCTCGCGGGCAGCGTTATGGGGGCTTTTGAGTCGGATGTGGCTCGGAGCGATTAGTTTGTTTTGTGTAATTTTATTCTTTTATATTTTATTGTTAATAAAAACATTGAAAAATGTATTTTGGTATATTTCTCCGGAACTATGTGGGTAAGTAGACCGGAGACCGGACTTGTTTAATCCGGGTCAAACACGGAGGTGGCAGCTCTACTCGCGCCTATAATTTCCTCGCAGCAACAGGTCGCGAGATTGATGGATAAGTCTGTTCACACTTCCAACTACTCCCAAGGTGCGTTGAGTTGTCTTCCAGATAGTAACTAACCAGGACGTCAAAGTGTTGTCGATATCATTGTGTATGTTTACAAATATTCTCCAACGACTGACTGAAACGAGATGCCGCGTGGCCGTCGAGATCCTTTGACTCCCTTTACGTGCAGAATATCCAATTTGCAAAATTCGTCAAGCATTCTCAAAATGTGTAGTTCCTAGAATGAGCAATTTGAAATTTCTTAAAAGACCTATTCGTGTTTTATTATAATCGGATAGACCATGTTAAAAGATAAATAAACGTGGTAACTTTTTTCTCTACGGCTATTACTTTTCATGATACAACCTGTCGAAAAGTCAATATTGTCACGTGGTACAAAAACGCGCCATACAAATCAAACTATGACGTTACAACTTGCACGTAACGCCTTATGTAATGTATGAAGCGTTTATCAATATTCGAGTTATCTCGTCAAATAATGTTTTTATTTATGTACACCATTATAAGAAAACGTTCAAAATACAGTGAAAAAACTAAATCTTATAAGGTTTTTGTTACTAGAGTAACTTTAATCTTCGCAATTTGTGTGATCCCGAAAAAAACATTTTTGTTAAAGAGAATTTGTATCGGCCTGGCAACTCACCGGTCTCCGCACCTTAACTCTAGCGCGATCGGGCTCGCTGCTCTGCGTCAGTCCTTGTCGGGCGTTTTCCAGGCACCACAAATTATTCTTCAACGTCCATAGGGCATAATGAAGCTCGTTAGCACATTTAAGATCTTCAACTTTGAATGATTACAAATAAATCACGAAACAACACATAGAGCGCAACTCCTCTCACGTTTTAATTTTTATCAATGTGAAGAGTGTGCCACGTCGCCGATAGAAGCGCGACGATCACCCGGAAGGCACCAATGCGAGTATTTAGATTGGATCACGGATCGTCACCAGTACAAAAAACTTTTATTATCTAAAATACGCGAACCATTCCAGAATGTGTTGTTTGTAAGAAAACAAATAAAAATATAATTTAAAACTCGTATTACAGTACGAAAAAATTTTATTGTGTTATTTTTAAAAAAATTCTAAGTTTTTACGTCTTCTATGGTATCAAAGCAATGTCACTTCAATCTAAGCTACATTTTTATTCCACTATTTATTGTGGACACCAATCTAAAATCATAAATCTTACTATAATAAATAGTTCTAGTTATAAAGGGTGTAATTAACCGTACTTTGTTTTAATTAATGCAATTAACTACAATTAATGCAATTAACTATAATTAATGTAATTAATTACATGTAATTAATTACATGTAATTAACTAACCCGCGAACTTTCTTCATCTTATACAGGATTTTTTCTAAAATGCGGAATTCTGGAAGAAATTGCTATAAGCAATAAGGCCGCCAATTGTACTGCATTTTTGTAAACATTTCATGTTTGTGTTTTTCCTGGTACAATAAAGAATATTCTTATCTTATCTTATCTTGAAACATGTCGATTAGAATTTTCACTTTCGTAAAACCTTTTTTGTTCTACGACTTTTGAAAACTTTTTGTTCAATTTTCCATTTTTCGAAACAAAAACGAAAATATTTTTTACAGTTTATCATTATAAACATATCATGTGTTAAATGACATGGACGGTCTCCTATGAATGAAAATTATTTACGTTGCGGTCATTGGTAAGACGTGGAAAGCGCCAATTTATACATACATACATAAAATTACGCCTATATCCCAGAGGGGTAAGCAGAGACCAGGGACTGCCACTTGCCACGATCCTGACAGATCACTAAAATTATAAAACTATTATAATTTTATATTATATTATTATATAATATTATCATTATTATAAAATTATAATGATAAAATTATACACAACCCGATATTTCGAAAAAGAAGTCTGCAAAAACTCATAGAACAAAAGTTGATGCCGAAAATGAATTCTAACTGGAGTGTATTTTACGAATAACCCTGTGTACGTATGTACCTATTAGAATATAACGGTCTTATATATTAACTTACTTCCCAATTTTTTGTAACTTTTGGAATAATTTCTATTCAATTTCTAATTAATAATTAAATAATAAGGCGACTAAGGAAATCAATTACCAGGAGACGGGCAGCAGCGTCTTCCTGAGATTCCAACCGTATTCTGCGATTGCCAACCCGCCTGCCAAGCGTGGCGATTATGGCAAAACCCTTCATGGTTAAAAACCATGAGGGAGGCCTATGTCCTGCAGTGGGCGTCAAATGGCTGATGATGATGATGAATTAAATAATTCATATTAATTAAGTATTAATTATACATATTAGTAATAGTTTATATTAATTAGTTTATAGAGTCGTTTTCATACTAACTTAAGTTTATATTATATTATTTAGTTTTACGAGATAGCTCAAATGACCTGCTTTCATTATTTTGTCTCACAAAATTACCCTGTTTCCAACCGGATGGTAGTATCCTCTAGGTACATACACCAAGCGACTTTCTTTAGGGATCTTCGTAAAATCTCGTTTAGACAAAAAACAATAGTAAGATAAGATAAGAATATTCTTTATTGTACCAGGAAAAACACATACATAGTATTACTGCATCTAAAATTTACAATACTGGTTATATTGAATAGGTAAATAATTATCTATTTATTGATAACGTCAGTTTGATTATAATTGTTGTACTATATTCGCACACAGTGCATGTGTGGAAATGCAGTTCTCTACTCTGTTAGTGCTCTTCCCTACTATGATAAGTACAGGAAAATTTGCAATGAGAATCAAATATACAGGTTGACCAGCTCTCGACTGTACAATCGTACATAGTAACTGAAATTAAAAGATAACTCATAGTACACCGAAGTCGGGTCCGGGGTCCTCGAAGTTCTTCCGTCGCCGGCGAGATCAAGCACTGCCGGGTGGGACTCCGTTGGGAGAAGCCCAGCAGGCGATGCTCAGCCGACGACTCTTCGGTGTCTCGTCTAGGTCGTCTTCACGCCGCCGGCAAGGTCGAGCCCGACTGGCGGCCACAGGGAGCGGGCCAGCGGGCGCCCATCAGCCGGCGGCGCCAGGGTAGAAGGTCCGAGGGGGGTGGCGGCCGCGGTGACGCCACTCGGGGAGCAGCATCCGCGGCAGCCCGGCTTCTCGTCCCCGTTCTCTTCCCCAGAGGGCCCCCGCGCATTAAGCGCAGAGGTCTGCCATCCCTCTGAGGATGATGGGGACGGGGTTGTGGCCATTCTGGATGGCCACCAAGACCTCTTGAAGGACCTTGATGGCCCTCGCGAGGACTTTGTCCTTCTCGTCTTGGGTTTCCGGGGCTCTCTCTCGCTTCGCCTTCTTCCCCTGGGTCGGGGCGGCGACCGCTGGTAGAGAGGCCCCGGGGGCCACGGGCGCGGGCTGCTGCACTCGTTGGGGTTGAGGCTGCTCCTCCGGTGTGGCGTTCTTCTTGCCCCGCTTCCGCCGGCGACGGCGAGGGGGCTTTGGGGCGTCCGGGTGGTTGGCGGCCGCCATCAGCGACCTGGCTGCATCTTGCTCCCCGGCGTCAGCTCGGGGAGGGGGAGGGGGCTCCGCGACGGCGATGGTGCGCGCCGTGGTGCCCGCCCTCTTGTTCCGCGTTTCCTTGCGGAACACGGGACACTCTGTGCTATTCGCCGTGTGTGCGCCATGGCAGTTGGCGCACGTCGGCAGGTCCTCCAGAGGGCGGAGGCAGTTCCGGGCGGCGTGTTCCTCGCCGCACCGCACGCAGGCTAGCCGCCTGTGGCATTGGTGCGACGAGTGCCGGAACTGCTGGCACCGGTGACACTGCGCGGGTCCCCTCTTTCCGCGCCAGGCTTCGATCCTCACCCCCGGCATGTTGAGGAGTTCGCACACCTCATATATACCGGGGATGGGGCTGGGGGTCCTCTCCACCTGGGCGAAGAAGATGCAGCCGGGCCTTCCGTGTCTCGCGTGGATGGGACTGACTCGCGGCACGCGTCGTCCCCGCTTAGATACCGTTTGAGGTGTTCTCGAAAACTCCATCAAGTCGTGGAAGGTTCTGCCGTCTCGCTCGATCGTGATGTCTCTGTCACACCTTTCCGAAATGTTCGGACTATAGCTATCCCTCTCTAACAGTGCTATCTCTTTCACTCCTACTGAAAATTTCGTCATATACTGAAATATACTTCAAGGGCCCATAAGGGGTCCTGAAAATGCCTAAAAACGGGTTTTCAGGTTATGACGTCATCGGATAGAGGGTGGCCTGAAACGGACTGAAAACATGTTTCAGGCGCCTGAAAACCATGGTAAGTTGGGTGAAATTTTGATAAACTAGTATGTGACAGAGCACCCTCTGAAACGGCCTGAAACGGTATTTCAGCCTGCTGAAAACACCTCCAAGGCATGGAAAAACGCGTTCAAAGTTTTACCTCCTATCCACCGTCGTAACATTATTATAGAAGAATATTCATTACATAACGTCACTGGCTCCAAACGGGAGTCCGGATGAGTCAATCTAAATTACCGGGAAAGTTTGAAACAGACAGACACAGCACTTTTCACTTTCCCGCGGATTTAAAATGTGAACAAATATACGTTCCTATATTCAGGTAAATCTGTAATGAATAAATTTATTGTGCTAGAACATGGGTTCTAGCACAAGAAACGTATTCATTACATAATAGCGGTTGTGGTTGCTTATAATTATATCCGCATTGTATGTCTGTTTATTCAGGGATAACTTCACGGATAGAGACTCTTGAATAGTCTAAAAACTTCTTACACTATAACGTTGCAGTGCTGTCCATGCATATATTATGTGAATCAGCGATTTATTAGTTTATGTTATGGTCTTGTTCTTATAGCTGCGACAACCTTTGGTAAGCTGAGTTTGGAGGGAACGCGGTCTAAATCTTCATACTAAGATGCTTGTATATAAAGCAATTTTTTTACCTCTCTTGCTTTATGCGTCGGAGACGTGGTGCCTTTACAGAGGTAATATTCGACGCCTTGACGTCTTCCACATGAAATGCCTTCGGGCAATTTTACGTGTGAGCTGGGAGGACCGTGTTCCCAATACCGAAATTCTACGCCGTACCAAATTGACTGGTATGGAGTGCCTCCTAATGAAAGGACAACTAAGATGGTGCGGACACGTGGTGCGGATGGACTCTTCAAGACTGCCGAAAGCTGTTTTCTATTCCCAACTTAGCTGCGGAAAACGCAAAGTAGGTGGTCAATACCTATGGTTTAAAGATGTCCTAAGCGCCACCTACTCTCAAGCAATATAGCCCTCAACGAGTGGGAGGAACTTGCACAACAAAAGCTTGAATGGCGAAAAGCTATTAGCTCAGGCACCATCGCCTTTGAACACGCGCGTCTTCAGGAACTCGACGCCAAACGCCAGTTTCGGAAAACTCGTCCTAAGCCCTCTTACAATTATACATATAACTCCAGCGGTCAACTGTATTGCGGCAGCTGTGACCGTGTGTTTAAGAGCAAATTCGGTTTTGCATCACACGCTCGAGCGCACGCTCGGGTCTAAGATGGGTCCTTGTCGGGGTGTCGCCGTCGACGGAATCGTTGTGGAGGACATCATCATCATCATTATTAATAAACAAACAAATTACAATCACAAACTAAAATTAACTACAGTTTCAAAAAGAGCGGGTAGATGTGAAACTGAGATCCCCACACTAGCTAAGCCTGTATCGCGGCATATTTGTCTATGATCGCGGGGACCGGATAAAGTTGTGGCCACGAACAGAGCGATTTGTCGTTAATGTTTGTGTTGTGAGTAGATATTTGAAAATAATTTAATGTAGAAAATGCTATGTAAAATACACAAATATACTTACATGCATGCATAAATATCTACATACATACGTACACACACGAATACATACATATATATATTGTAACTTAAACTTAAACCTTCCTCATCCAACAAAGAGAATAATAATGATAAGGACATTGTTTTTCACTTAAGTTCACTGATATTAAAACTTTTTCACGATTTGAAAGACCTCGCGACCACTCTCAATTGTAACGCCTACTCAATTAGATTTGACAGCTAAATCGCGCTAACTTGCGTTCGAGTATACGAATTTTTCGCTGAGTGATTTAACTAAAAGTTATTTTGTGTTCCACTTAAATTTAACAGAAGCTTTTAACTAACGTTTGTGTATACGAATTTTGTGTTTTAACGGCTTGTCAGTTGTTTAAGATGCCTTTAAATATTTGAATGACGTTTGAGTACGTATGACTTGGTAAGTTGATATATTATAATAAATATTATTATTTAATATTAGATTTTTTATCTCAAATTAAACTTTAGAGCCGTCATTGTGTGTGCCGCAATGAAGTGAAAACCAGGATATTGGCTCTTGTTTTTCTTAATAGTTTAACAAGAAGTGATAAATCAAACCGTTCAGACATAATCAAGAAATGCGTCTGTACGGATAACATTCTGAAGGAGGTTGTCCTAACGCCCACTGACCACCTCTGCTTGTGATTGGTTCTCGATGGAACTCTGGTGGATCCTTCGCTAACTTAATTGCAAATTAGTAATAATAGACCTTCTTTAATAAATAGCTCACCAGATTACGGAGTTTTTTTTATATTATGTGATAAGGATCTCATTTGTAAAATGTCACAGAAATGGAAAAAAATATATGTAGATTGTTTTGTTATGCTAAAGCTACTTTTCTTACTGGAATGAATTCATAATGCCTGAGCCATTGTAAATTCATTTTGAGTTATTGCCAGCATGATGGCTACTATGGCACTTTGTTACTTTTAAATCATTTCCATGCTATCTCCATACAGGACGCCGCCCCTTGCCCACTTTTTTAATATAGCGCTTTCTGATCATGCTGCCTAGAAATCAAAATGTCTATGACAATTTTTAAATAAACATTATATTGTCTAAGAAGCAAAATGCCTACCTTCCAATATGACTATGCAACATTGGAACTAAACTTTATGTTGACTATGAAGCAAAAAAGCTACTTTGCAAGGCTTGCTGCTTTCTAACATCACGCTTTCTCACCGCATGGGCTGCATGAGTCAAAACTGCGAGGCAAAAGGTAAATTCTAAATATGAACCATATTGGTTTAACTGTCACGCATTTAGCATTTGATTTCCTTGAAGTTATATGAGCAGAGGCTTTTTTCCACATCAGGCCTCGTTGGGCTTTGTGTTGTAAAAAAGAGGATGAATATTTTGATGTACCTAATTTACCGCTTAGAATAAGCATTTTGTTGGTAGACATCTTGATCTATTGACGATTTATTACCTAGGAAACATTGCATTTAAGGCATTTTACTTGGTAGACGTTTTATTCTCTAGCCGATTTACAGCTTAAGTAATTTGCTTCGTAGATATTTTGCTTCGCAGACGAATTGAAAGTTAGACACTCTGATCAAGATTGATATAAGTAATTGAATATTTTTCACAAAGTACTCTCTTACAACGTTACTAATATCATGGATTCTGAAATCTTCATAATCGGAGATAACTACTTGCCTACATAGAACCCGATTGTGATTGTAACAATAGCGAGCAATCTACAGAGTCACGTATGTGGCGACCCTTTTACCCTTATCCGGAACCAATCTGGTACCCCATCGGGGCCTGCGTATAGATTATGAATAAACGAGGCCAAATTAGCTCTCAAACAGCCAGTTATGTCGGACAATCAACATTGCCAGTTCACGCATCGGATTGTTGTAATAATACTGAGCTTTGATCTTTTGTCTCTCGTAAGCTTTGATTGGGAGGACATTGATACGCGGCTTTCCGTATCGTATAAGTACCTTTGTAATAATAATAATAACTTCCACATAACACAATCACTTGTCCTGGTCCCAAACTAGGATACCCTGTGCTATGGTAGCCAAGCAAGGACAAATCACCAACATGAAAATTCACCCAGACTAAGGCCATTTGTATATACGAGTATGTTGGGAGTTTTCAGTATTCTTCTTGCTGACCTTTTTCCCACCAGTTTACCAGCCTCACTTCTTTGGGCTCCGCACACCGTTCACGCTGGGTTTCGGCAGAATACCAGCGCTGGAGTTTTCTTATTAAACTCTCAGCACATGCGGAGTCGGAACCCATTTGCATTTGCCACACAAGGAAGGAAAACATCGTGAGGAAACCTGAGTGTCTGAGGTGTTCACATACCTCAACGCTTGAAATCGCCAATCCGCGGTGGGCACGCGTGGTGATTAAGCCCATACTCTCTCCATGAGAGAAGGTCTGTGCCCTACAGTGGGACGTATATAGGCTGCTTATGATGATTTAAGTCAAGAGGAGAATTTTCCCGCACCGGTTATTTAGCTTCAACAACAGTTCCAAAAATTAATATTACCTATAAAAAATAATTCCAGCGTTGAGCGGTTGTTCAGTGTCTTTCATGATATTGAAAAGCCGAGAGAGTGCCACGGCAGTTTTGATCTAGCAAGAAGACAAAGTCGCGCGGACTTAAGGTGTCTAGTTAGGAAAGTCAGCGCGCGTTGCTGTTTTAATGAGTTTTGGGCTAATGCCTTCCTCGCATAGCAATTTTATGTCATGAATAATAAGAAGCGGCGAACGCGTTCAAATCCCGCCGCGATACATCCGTCGGGCGGCTGTAATCCCTTGAAAGATATTAATAAATGCGCAAGTTTACTGACAGTCTGCATTTAAGGCCCAATCGATAGTATTGCTTGCTTATCGCTCTCTGTCACTCACATCTCCATCGATAGTGTCAGCGACCGGAATTGTCGATCAGATGACAACTCTACGTAAATTACGAAAGGTAATAGGAGGAGACATTTTTTACGCTTGAACTTGTTTAAAAGTTTAAATATACAGGGTTGTCTCTGACCCAATTTGCACAGAAAAAGCAGGCCCTGTGTTAAAACCAAATGGGCAGCATACAACTCGGCTGAAAACAATGCACCTCTTAGGGATAACACAGAGAAATTACAAAGAAGAAGAAGAACATTTATTTCAACAACAGAAACACACACATACATTAACAAGTTACAACATAAAATATTAAATTACAATACAAAAGGTAAAAAAGAAAAAAAAAACAATAAAACACTTTATATTAACATAAGTTGCGGTATGTCCCTGTTGCTGGAAAAGGCAGCTGGCTCAGCATTGTGCTGAAGGTATTCACCCAAAGCGCTGATTTTCAGCCAGTGCCTGTACGTCTCACAAATATACTAGGTTGCGGTGCAGTGCATAACAATAATAACATAGTTGAATAAATGAATGAATAGATGATTAAATAAATAAGTAAATTAATAAAATTACATAAAATACAAATAAAGTTAATGACTTACAAGGTTAATGATTATGATGCGATCACATTGTCAGTCACTTGCGGCGAGAAGTTGGGACAGGATGGGAAAGTCTCTGCTGCTCAAGTAAAATATGCCCTGAGCTTGCGCCCAAAGGCAAATCCACAAGGCGCTTCACGGACTGGAGGAGGAATATCATTCCAACACTTGGACGCCGCATACCTAAAGCTACCACGGAATGCCATAGTTCGGTGCGCGGAGACAATAAAGATAGTCCGGTGATTTGGAACGGACTACACCAAAAAGCAGTTTGGCAAGGTGAAGTCGTCGCCGAGCCTCCATGTTTAGGAGCTTTGCAGCGTTTAAGTATGGGGTGACATGGGATCTAGGTGGGACTTTGAAACAAAACCGAGCGCATACGTTTTGCACTCGTTGTATTAATCTCTTTGTCCGGCCAAGTATACAACTACCTACCATAGACAGAATCACAATAGTTTAATCTAGATAATATCAACGATTCACTCAGCCTGACACGCAAATCAGTGCTGAGGTAATCGCGAATATTATATAAAATCTTAAGGCGGTAGAAGCAGTTGCTAACAACATTTCTAATGTGGTTTTCAACACTGAGCTCACCGTCCATTAACACACCAAGATTTTTGATTTCTACCACCCTTTCCACTGGTACGCCCATGATGGCTATATTATTGGCAGTGAGAGCTTGCACCGTATTATGGATTTGATTTTTAGTCCCGAGCACTATGTACTTGGACTTGCTGGGGTTCAGCACCAGACAGCTCCTGTCAGACCATGATGCAATACGATCCAGATCCCTGTTGATCAAGCTGGCTGCATCAACTGCATTTGATGGCAAAGTGGATAGGTACAACTGTGTGTCATCAGCATAAAGGTGGCACTGGCTGTTTTTGATCCCACTCACGATATCCGCGCTATAGAGAATGAACAACAAGGGCCCCAGTATGAAACTCTGCGGCACACCTCTACATAGTGGCTTCGTCGATGAAAACTGCGTTGTGCCGTTACCTTTTTGTATCCCTACTATTTGTGTACGGCCCGACAGGTAGCCGTCAAACCACCGAACCGCAGCACTGTCAAATCCATAATACGACATCTTCGATAATAGGCGTCAAAGCGTCTGATCTGTCGTTAACATCGCTGAATTGTTACTTAGATCCATTTGCAGTCAACAGATTGCTAGTGTTAGGCATCTGCGTATGTAGGGGGGGGGGGGGGTAGAAGGTCCAGATACCAACCTTCGTATACACGGAAAAAATAAAATTCGCGGAATATTGACCTTTGGTATCCGTGCTACCAAATCAAGGTGCACAGAAAACTTCAGGCCAAGTTCTTGGCCGGCCCGCACTGTGCGTATGCCTATATTAGCACGAAACTATTCGAGCGCTTTTCAACCTCCTGTATCTTCGAAGCCAGTTATTAAATGTTACAGAATTTAAAATTTCCAGAGGCTACCGAAAAGAAAAATTGCTCCCGAGTTAATGCATCTATCTAATACAATTTACGAGATGCGGGGTGTCCAAAAATATTTGCAATTTTGTGTACTCACTAACTCTCTTACTTACTTATAGATAATCAAAAGAAGTCTGGGAAACTTCTTACTGGAATGGGGCTTTGCAGTTAAGAACGTAAATAGCGCTTACTAACCGTAGTTATTTTCAATCAGTTACGGAGTTGATAACAGGAATCAACGAAAACCATTGAAAATATGCAGAGAATTATCCCGTCAGAAAGATTACTTTTATACTTTTTAATAAACAGGAACACAGAGGGTTGTAGTTTAAGACAGTATGGGAAACTATGTACCTAATCCGTTGTAGATAGAGAAAAAGTTTGTTAGGAGAATTCGCCTAATATTAAAGTTATCCGTATTTTATGCAGATAATGTAACGTAAATAATTTAAGAGAAGTCTCCTAACAAACTTTTTCTCGTAAGTTTCATAAGTATTTAAAAACTATACAACATCCTATGTAAACTTGCGAAATTTGGTCTATAAATTTAAAAGTTACACATCGCCCGTGTTTATTTAAACTCTATGCTAATTTGCGTGCAACCACTTGGCGCTGATCAGTGACGTTGGGGGCGAAAATACTTAGGCTGGATGGGAAGCCCTCGAAGTCACCGCTCGAGACCGCAGCAAGTAGAGATCGTTTATAAAGGCCCTGACGAGGGACAATAGAATATAAGCAAATAAGTATTTAATTCGCGTAGATAAGGAACTTAGTAATTTTTAACACATCATATATTTTTGACACAAGAAGTTGGCTACTTTTTTTACACATATGTTTTGGTGTTATAAATTGAAGGGGCCATTCCATAGCCAATTTGCAACGAATTCAGTCTGCAATAGTCACTACTGCCAGATTAGGCAATTCGTCTCCATTTGTGCTACTATCTCGGAGAGAGAAATGTCGACTGGTCGCTATTTGCGCTCAATTTTTTTTGACGCCTTCTGTGCTCTTCTTTTTACCTCACAATAAGTAATCCACAATAAGAAACTTTCGAAATAAACATAGTTTCGCTATGTCCCTCCATCTATCGTCCGTAGCTAGAAAGATAGCAAGCGACAAGTACTAGAAAGCTAAAATTTGGCATAGATATACATAATATTAATCACGCCGACGAAACTTTATTTTTAAAGTCCATTTAAAAAGGGCCCATTTCATAGACATGACTTTAAAATGGGAACTTTCTCCCTTCTATCGTAACAACGAATGGTAGATGCGAGAAATAGGATTTCTAACCGACTCACATTGTGAGATTACCTTTTTCAGCGTAAAGTCACGGGAAAAAAACTTGTTTATCGTCTTATTAAAAATATACCACGTTCAAAATTATGTGGAATTTAGTAAAATGCATGGTTTACAAAGAGAAAATAGAGCAAAAAAAACACTTAAAACACTGAATGAAGTACTGTAAATTGTGATTCAGTTTACTTAAAAATGTATATGTGATGAACAAAGTTAAACTTTGCTAATTTAAAGAATATCCACTTTGTATTAAATTAAACACTGGACTCAATTTTTTGAGATATTGATTAAGATTATTAACGTCATTCATTTTATTTTCTGCAATAGTATACCAAAAAGAAATGTTCTATTAGTTAGAATTAATTTGACTTAAATATAGCTTATATAGTGAAATATGTTAATGTTTCTTTTTTTGTGGGACTCCACGGGGTTCCATTTTTAGAGTTCCGTAGTCAACAAGGAACCCTTATAGTTTTGCCATGTCCGTCTGTCTGTCCGCTTAGTTAAGAGACGATTGCTACTAGAAAGCTGAAATTTGGCATAGATATACATCATTATTAATCACGCCGATAAACCGGTAGAATAAAATCTAATGATTTTGATTTGAAAATACAGAATTCAGAATGTTTACTATGCCTGTATAGGGTAAGGTACCCTTAGTCGTACCAGCACTTAAGTCGTACCACGTCGATATCTGCGCACCCGTCTTGAAAAGGTGACATCTGGCAGTGCAATATGGTTCTACTCAGTCGCAAAGGTATACTGCAACACGCGGCAGATTGCTGGATTTCGCGATCGAAAAATAATGAAACAGTAAGTTTTTTTGCTCAGTTTTCACTAATATTTTTAGATCAGTCGTAAGCCATTTCACCAAAGATTATGATGAAATTGTTATTTTTTTGACTCATGTCGGTTTTTGTAGTGTTTTTTGATTGATATGAGCAAGGTCAAACGGTAAACGGTTTTTAAGTTATGTTATTAATTTTGATTTATAACTTTGTACACCCCGCTGCCTAAGTCGTACTTGCAGAAATTCCCTAAATCGTACTGGTACGACTCAGGTATTACGGGAATCTTTTTCCCAATTTCAATTCTAAAGAGAATTTATAAAACTTGGAAGCAAAATGAGATGGTTGAAGCTCTGCAGAAGCATCGGGATGATGAAACTGGATTCAACGAAGCATGTAGACTACATGCTGTACCAAAACCTGCTTTGCGGCGTCATTTAAAGGGTTTGAAAAAAACGAGTAAGTTCGGAAGACCAAAAGATATAACAACAGAAATGGAAAACGAATTAGCACAGCATATACTCGACATGGAGTCTGCGTTCTTTGGTTTAACCGTGACCGATGCCAGAAAACTTGCACACGAACTTGCTGAAAAATATAAATTACCTCATCGCTTCAAGTCGTACCTATATTCAATTTAAAAAAACATTAAAAAAGAAAAGGATCACAAGGAACTAATAAAAAAAGAAAGACAGATAGAAAATCTGACAAGGATAAAGAAGGAAACGTTGAAGAAACTTGATTGTGCAAACTTTGTAACGACGATTGCAAAGAAAACATGATCCAATGTATAAAATGCAAAGGATGGGTACATGACCTATGTGCAGATGTCGGAAGTAAGATAAAGAAATATATTTGTGATAATTATGTGTTTCAACTGATTGATTTCTGTACCAAATGATTATAACCTAAGAATGTTAGTTTTGTTTCGTAAGAATGAGTACTTTTAATTGTTATTATAATAATGAAGACTAAAATTGATCCCGTAGCATAGTCGCATCATTTTAAATAGTCAAATGACTTCTACTTGAAAAAAGATATTATTACTCTAAGTACGACTTAGGCCATGGGTGGTACGATTAAGGCAACCGGTTGCCTAAGTCGTACCGATGGAAGATTTTTGTAAAACGTTTAAAATACAATTTTATTAAAAGATTTTTAAATGTCTAATAAGGTTATCTGATCCGTTAATAAATGAACATTGTATAGGTGCAAAGATTTTTCTTTTATTTAAATTACAGTAGAAATTATAGCGGTTTTCCCTGAAGTGGTACGACTAAGGCGACCTTACTAGAAACCATTACTTATCAATAAAAAAAACCACAGAATATTCAGTCGGCTATCATAAAACACTAAATATCCGAGTATATTCATTGTTTTAAGTTTGTTGCTATGATAATCAGTGTTATTAGCTAGTTTATTGGAATGTTGTTTAGATATCCTGTGTTTTCCATTATTGAAATTATTAGAATAATTTGGTCGCACAAAAGAAAGGGTCTTTGATCCAGATAGAAAATAACGTGGAGAATGCAGAAATGCAAAAAAAAAACATTTTGAAAAGAATGTCGCATTCAGTGCAGCCGTATGGCTTCGCTATGGCATCAACAAAGCTGAATAAAAACAAAAGATTATCGGTCTTACACCAATGCTCCACGTTCCACAATGTGGACACAAAGGAATGCCCCGTTGCTGAACCAAAATGTTCATTATTGTACATTTCGAAGCAAGATATGGCGGGTCGTATTTCAATTAAAATTTCAGCATGCTTCATTTTGTTTGAAATCCAACAAAAGATTTACGTTATAATCTTGGTTATACGTATAGAAATTTTGCCGAGAATTGAGCTCCACAGTCTGCCTATGTAAGGTAGGTCGACAATGGTTTATGGCGAAGTTCATCCCACCGAAATCGTATTCTCTTCTATAATCGCTTTAGCGATTAAATCTTAAATCTTTAAATCTTTCAATTATGTAAGTAGTGTTATGTAGGACCACGACGGAGATTCTGGGATCAACGATCTGGGTTAGTATTTATGAAAAAAACTACTATTTTAGTGGAAATGCTATCGAGTCCTAATTTACTTGATTGAGAAATTTGTAAGACTCTTTTCGCAAAAACCTTCTGTAAAACAAAATAGGGGTAATAAAGCCGATACTCTCCCTCCCTCTCTGAGAGAATGCCTGTACCCTGCAGGGGGATGTATACAGGCTACACATAAAAAAAATATTGGTGACGCTGGTAAGCTTGAAGCTAGTCTTTTATCTCCTGGTAATTTATCTCCAAAATATAACGTCAAATGGATAAAAATATGCCATGTGTGGAAATGCATGTCTGCTTATGCTCTTTTTGATAACAATGTTTGAGCGTTATAAATTATTCAGAAAGAGACAAACTTACATAAACTCACGCCTGCACCCCGGAGGGGTAACAGAGACCAAATTAGCTAACAATTAGTACCGCCTGTCCATCTATCAGAACTTTAATCCGCGGACTGCGGCCACGGCACGACTACTAATCATTCTAATAGATTCGAGTTTGAGTCGAAATATTTTTGTAAAGTGCCTTTAAGAAAAATCATGCGTATTGCGGATTGTATTTTTCTATGGCTTTCAAACCACCCAAAATTTATCACACAGCTGCACGCTGACCTCCTGCAAAACAATTTATTACATCTCTATTTTATATATGCTTAGGTCAGAATTTGCATAACTGAAACACACAGTCATCACCAACTCTTGTAGATTGCTTAACATTTTAAACTCCCACCGCTCTGCTTTAAACAAAATATGCTATTGTAAGCTCGCCTACAAAGGAATTTTTAAGGCTATTTTAATTAGGTAGCGAAACTCCTTCGGATTAAACGCTAGCCCTAATTAATAATGTGGAGTAGATACATAAAAATACCCCTAGGTAATACTACAAAACCTACTTAGATTAGATTAAAACTCTTTATTGCTCTTTATTCTTTCTTGGTTTAGTGAAAATTACATATGTTTTATAGATGCATTCCAATTTATTAGAGAAGATTTATATTGTCTTAAAAAGGGAGCAATTTAATGAACAAGACAGTGTAAAAAACAGCCTGTTTTTACAATGGGATAAATGGTATGGGTATTTCTTAGGCTTGCTCGCGCCAATCCTATCTGACAGGAATATCTGTCTGTTTATCCATGGGTAAGCTATATGCAGTGAATAAGTAGAAAAACGTCTTGCTCCATGACATTTGCAGACCAATCCGTAGACAATTTGTACGACTGACTACCCTGTCAATCAGATAATTTATCCCTGGATTATTATTAGTATTCATTTATTTTCTTACTTATCCAGTGATTTGGCGCAAGCCACTATTTATTTCAAAACGATCTGTAAAGAAGATACCTTTACAGATCGTTTTGAAACAAATTGGGGGCGATGGTGATCCTCATGAAGCCTCTTAAGATATTGTGTGGAGTAATTTGATACAGACGAACGTTTTAACTAACGCTTTGGACAAATCCAGTTACGCTTTTGTTCTTCGTCTTTTATAGGACCACCTACACAAATACCTTGCACGGAAAAGTTTATTATAGTTCTCGAATGCGTAAATAAAAGTGCTGGTTTTCTCGTAGAGCGGCGATATTCGTTTCGTTAAAGACATAATTGAGTTTGTTGTAACCACTGAGTGGAAGGAAGACAGCACAGTGTGAGATTTGCTATGTTTAAACTTTCAAGAGTGCAGTAACAGCAAATCGTTGCTCTTCGTTTTACGTAGGCGTTAGTGACACCATGAGCCATTGTTATCGCACACTAATCAGACTATCCTCCATCTACAGAAAAAAAATGTGTACAAACTCTGATAATAGGGGCTAGTGTCAAGTTTAAAAAATTGGCTACCTTTTGCCTTCATCAACATCAGCCTATGCTTGTCCACTGCCTGGACATAGGCCTCTCCTATTGCACGCCACTGAGCACGGTCCTCGGAACTTTCATCTACCTCCTCTCTGTCTTCTCTGCCAGTCGCCCTGCGAAACAAATACGTTACGTTTCCAACGTATTTTTTTCACACAAGTATTGGTGTCGGTGGTGGTGTGTTTGTTTCTTGCTTCTGCTTGAAAACGTGGGAGGGAGGGCGGTGCATTAATTAACTGCATATGGTGCTTGTGGGATTTTGACGGGATTTAGCAAAGTAATTTTCACATTTTAATGCTATTATGGATTTCCGCAAAGTAACGCCCGCTTCAATACAATACTTTTTGCCTTTTTGCCTAAAACGGTTGTTTTAGCGGAAAGAAAACAAGTACGTCTCTTTTCATTGGTTGCGCGCTAGTTGGCTTCGGTAGGCCGCTTTGGGGTGCCAAATTTATGTGCAAAGTAAATAGGGATATAAATACGTAGGTACATAAGGTGTTTAATAAAAGGTATGAACGAAAGTCGTCGAAATGTAAGAAGCCCGTTTTGACAGCTACACAATAGTACATTGTTCACCGAGAGGCGAAAGTGACCGATTACCGTCGAGGGTGTCGTTTGAAGCCCGAGCCGTAGGCGAGGGCTTTAAAAGACCCGAGATCGGGAATCGCAGTTTCTCTCGAGTGATACATAGTGCTTTATACTACACCTACAAGGAAAATAAAAAACGAAATCTTTACTAATTGAAATTTATATTGAAATTGTTGCAGTTAGCCGCAGGGTCGCACTGCCAGCCCGACACCATCCAACACACAGCTAGTGGCCAGTGTCATTTTGCGAACTTGGAGATAAAAACTCACTGTAAAAACTTTTTGGCTTTTGATATTTAGGTTACCGGCGCATAGTGTTACCCAAAATTAAAAAAGAAAAAACACGTAAGAAATGGATTTTCATACACTTTTCTCTCCCGCTCAGATGCGTTTTCTCCCCGCATATTTGTTCGATGTGCAATGACGTACTTTCTACCGTAAATTTGATAAAGTATCAAGGTACTTTCCAAGCAGGTGTAGTATAAAATTGCATTTTACTTTGGATTTACTTGAACAAATACATAAAAATACACATCCTCTGGCATATTATTTAACGCTCGAAAGAAAAGGAGGTTTTGTAGCCCGAAAAGTTACTCGTAGTTTAGATTTTTAATGTTTTTGATCTCAAACTAGGTTAGATTCTGTTGTTTTTGTAGCTGTCAAAACGGACTTCTTATATTTTGACGACTTTAATTGTCAGTGTTGTCAGTGACAGGTACAATTTAATCTATTGATAGCTACAAACTATATAAAATAGTTTTTATACTTAATACCTAACTGGATAGAACTTACCTCTGCATTAATGGTCTTGCGGTGTTGTCGTAAGCCGGCCTTAACACCTCTTCTACTTTATACTTACCTACTAAGTACTAGTTCTGCCAAGTACTTACCTACTAAATATACCCGCGCAGTTCTAAATAGAACTGCTCATATTTATTAAGGTATAGGTACAATTTTGCTAAGAAAATAGTATCTGTCCGTAAATAGCCCCTTTTTTCCGGCTTACTGCGAGAGTTACAAATCTAAATGTATTCACAATATATTACTAAAAATTTACATATTGTTGGGTATTCCCATGGCAGCATCCCGAAATATCTTTCACGAGGCCCGAATCCCTAGAACGCACAGTATGCTAACTAGAAGCAAACATAAACTATGATAACTTCCCCCATATTAAATAGCCAACCCACTACAAAGCCTTCGTCGCTTTTAAACCTTGAAACAAACTATCATGAGGTTTATTACTAAAAATATCGAGCAATATTGGTGGAAGGGAGCGGACATACTTCGACCAAATAGAGGATTTATTAGGTAAGGGCAAGATAAAAAATATCTGAAACCTGCGTGCTTGCAGCGACTAATGAATTTTGATAAAGTAAAAGAGGTTTGTCAGGCTCGTAGCAAGTGGCAAACCCTGAATACAGGCGTGAGTTTATGTAATTTATCAATCAATCAATCAATCAGCCCGTATTCGTCCACTGGACATAGGCCTTCCCCAAGGCACGCCACTTCCCTCTATCCTCAGCCATCCTCATCCAGCCACTGCCAGCGATCTGCCTCAGAACGTCGCTCCAGCGAGCCGGTGGGCGTCCCACGCTGCGCTGGCTAGCTCGTGGTCTGTAATCTGGAACCTTTGCACCCCATCGACGATCTGTTCTTCGGCATATGTGACCAGCCCACTGCCACATCAGCTTGCTAATCCTAATGTAATGTATGTTTTACTAAAACTTAATCGCTACGCATTATTAACGTAATTCATGATTTTGTTACTAGAATTTAACAAGTAATTAAATCCGGGGTTAAGTTACTAAAGTTTATTACTCATCCACATAGTCGATGTTTTGAAAAGTTTGTGCCTACGATTCGTTTCAACTTTGTTTTATAAATGGACGTTTTGTAACATCAGTGTTATCAGCTGACAGTAAGGACTCCGCTACCTTCTGTAATGTACTGTCGACAGCGCATCCACCTTTGGTTGCATTTTCATTTTAGTTGAAAGAAAGAAAGACAGAAAGAAGACTTTTGTTTAAATTGTCACAGAAACACAAAGTAAACACGAAGGTACACAAACAAAGTTGCAAAGTCTTCTGTGGCGTAACTGAATTGAGTACACGCGTGTAAAGGTTCATGTGCTGTCAACTATACGTTGCCGCGAAGGTTATTTATAAATTTAGGACCATTGCGCTTGGTCTTCGTTTTATTTCTGACACTACGTTGTTTAGCAAAAAATAATCCTTATGATTAAGCCTTTCGATCGGTATGATTAAGCTACAGGGTAAATTTTTTCTCGTGTAGCGGGTTCAATTCCTGGTTCAACCATGTAATTATTTAAAAATCTATGAATGCAGTTCAGTTCATTTCTGAAGACCTGGTTACGGTGGCGGGGAGTCGCTGGATGCGGGCGGCACAAGACCGGGAAGCTTGGAAAACCATAAGGGAGACCTATGTCCTGCAGTGGGCGTCGAATGGCTGATGATGATTATGATGAATGCAGTTTAAGTAGTTTTTTAAATTAATATAATGTCTCCTTTCAGTAAAATGTTCCATCTACAATATTCAAGGTACTTTCCCACCATGTGGCATAGCCGTGGGACACCCTGTATACAACTGTATTACGTCAAGGGGGCCTAGAAAAGCTTAACTTGAAATTGTTGACCATGATTTCCTATGTGCATTTTCCGCCATCTTGAAAAAAGGGTTAATATTCTTACCCCACTGTGAATACGAAGGAGAGTAAATTTATGATACTAACATAAAAGGGTAAAATATGCACTGAAATATTCTAAAGATTCCTTTGTTAAGGTGCAGAACCCGAAGCAAGTGAAATACCACCATGAGCAGTCCAACTAAAATACGCAATGTATGTATGCACAGGCGAATGAAGAAAAATGTGCGGACAGCGGGCCTCCCGCCCTGAGCCATCTGAATAGAGATTTATTAAAACGGAACGTCGTCGTGCCCCGTTTAGATATATTTGGCGCTAGCGGTTATTTCGCGTAGCTTCCAATCACTACAAGCTATCAACATCAGCCATTTGACGCCCACTGCAGGGCATAAGCCTCCCTCATGGTTTTCCTAACCATGAAGGGATAGGAAAGCCATGAGGGAGGCTTATGGCTATGCCGTTACCTATTTCGTTCACATAGAACTAGGATCCGGATGAACAGAATAACGACCCGTGGTATATCTGCTTTAGCAGGATGATGGGAACTTCGACATATTCCTTGAAAGGGGCGATTGCATAGCAGCAATAAATTAGTCCACGTGAACCTATGAAAATAACCGGTTGGGGAGTAATTCTGATTTTAAGAGTTTTCAGATATTTTGTGACTTCCTATTATGCCATGACTAGAGTAATAAGAAATACTTCTGGTGCCGTTGTTAAAATACTTTTTCAATAACGAAAATTGAAAAAGACGGAAAAGATTCGTCTCTTTAAAACATATATAAAAAAGGTTTAAAAGCTATATAAAAATTAATTGAAATCGAAGGCAATAGCTATAAAAAAGTTAAAAAATACGTATATTATTGTTTTATAACATATCCAAAAACGTAAAAACGTACAATAAAAATAACAGTGGTAGAGTTTTTCCACCTTAAGCTCTTTTTCAGCAACCAGTTACATTGTAAAGTTGGTTAAGCCACAGATTAACAAAACTACTTTGCTGCACAATGTTCGCCGAATGGTCATAATAAACTACAAATAGTAGTTTTATGAAACTCGGCCTAGGAGTTCAAGATGGTACCTAGCACGGGAAAACACAGTCAGTGAAGAAATTAGGTTTGTTTTTTTCGGTTGATTTCACAAGGTTTGTACGGTTTAAAACCGTTAAAAATCTTAAAACCTTTTTAAATATTGGCATTTTAATTACATAAATAAATTAAGTTACATATTTGCATGTTGGATCATAACTAACAGATTGTGAGATCGTATTTTTAATAATTATTAGATCATACTGTCCTAAGCAAGTTAATTTATTTTATTTATTTCATTTTTGGGGTTACGTGTCCGAAAGTTACTGATGGGACCCTATTTCTCTGTCTCCGCTGTCTGTCTGTCCGTCCGACCGACCTTTATACCTTTAGAACCGTAATAGACAACCTGTTGCAATTTTCACAGAATGTAACTAATGAAAAATAAGGGGAGTTTCGATATAAAAATAGTGTTTTTTCGCCGTTTCAGGGTTCTGTAGTCAACAAGGAACCCTTATAGTTTCTTTATGTCAGTCCGTCAATCTGTCTGTTTGTTTGTCTTTCTGTACGCGGCCTAGCTCAAAGACGATTAGTAATAGAAAGCTGAAACTTGGCATAGACATACATATTAATTACGCCGACAAAACGGTAGAATAAACCTTAAAAAAAAAATATTTTCCTTCCCTTACACGTAAATTAGGGATGCATTTTTTGTCGCTTATACCATAGTATGGGATTGGTCGTTTAAAAATATTGTGGGTGTAGGAAGATCATTTTTTTATTTAGCGTTCCGTTTGCGAAATTTAATATTAAAGCGCAAATTTTTGTCCGAGTAGGCGTAAAAAATATTCAAAACCTTCACTACACTATTCCCGCGCATGCTCACTTCCACGCACGCGTTGCATGCTGAATGTAAGTGATGTAAACGGTGTAAGCCTCCCGCCGCTGCTGTCAACCGGTTAGCGTCGGAAATATTACCTTTCTGTAGACAATTACTGACACCTTCCCTCGTTTTTATTAACACTTTCAAGCGCAGCTAGTTACTTACCGCCAGCTTCTGAATTGCGAATTTCACTATATTTCAAGTACCTATATTTCCGGATAAGTTAATAATGTGTAGTGTAGTTTTCGTTGTTTAAAAAAAAAAAACAGCCAAGTGTGTGTCGGGCCACACACAGTGTAGGGTTCCGTAGAAAGAGATGGTTTTATCTGCTTTAGGGAACTAACAACTTTATCAACGTAATTTTCAATGGATTTTGTACGAAATTTTCCTTTTATTTGGTCGCCTGTTACTCTTTAACTTGTAAAGCCTACTTAGCCGTGATAGTTTTCCTTTTAAGTTCATTATATGCGGTATTGCCCTGAATTTTTCACGTTTTTTACAATCAACTGTTTATCCAAAATGGCGTTTTAAAGTTTAATATTTCGCAAACGGAACCCTAAATCAAAAAAATATTTTCCTACACCCACAATATTTTTAAACGACCAATCCAACGATAGTCCGATAGTTCATATTATGGTGTAGGCAAGAAAATTCCTAATTTAGATGTAGGTGCAGTACGCTGAATTTTTTTTTAAGATTTTATTCTACCCTTATGTCATTTTGTGATTAATATGTACGTCTCTGGCAAATTTCAGCTTTCCTGTACTAACCGTCTCTGAGCTAGGCCACGAACAGACAGACGGACAGACAGACACTCGGACGGACATGACGAAACTAAAAGGGTTGCTTGTCGACTACGGAACAAAACAATTATACAAAATTTACAAATGTTTTATAGATAATGGTACCCTTCGTGCGTGAGTCCGACTCGCACTTGTCCCGTTTATTTTATTTTACGTTTACGCTTAAAAGTAATAGTCCAACGATCTTATTTATAAAAACACGATTCCTCTAAAGCACTCCTGAGAGGCAGTGTATACAATTAAAATCTGTGGTTACGACTTTTCCTTATAAAATCTCCACCACACCCTATTTTAATCGGCGTTTTAAGGAATCGTGTTTTTTATAAATAAGACCGTTAATATGTAAATGAAATGTTTAATTACATAACCGCGGCTCTTCAACCACCCAAGATTTCAGTGTGTATAGAAGAATTTTCAAACTTCATTACTATCCACAGTATTTTGAATAGCGTTCAAAATTGAATTTATAATAGGATTTACGGATAAAATAATTATTCTACAATTGTACTGTATCTTTATAAATATTTTATGTTGTGTTATTCTTGGTACAATAAAGAACATTCTTGTATATAAATAACTTATCTTATAAATATGTTATAAAAAAATTATAAAATGCGTCTAAAAAGTACTTAATTTTGTTTTCTAGTGTGGTAAAACCGAAATTAACGTGACAATGTTATATTTAACACCTTAATAATGCATGTTATTGTACTATTATTGACACAAGTTTATGCAAATAAATTATCTTTACCTTTATCTTTACATTTGTCAAGAAATACTTATTTTTTGCAATACAAAAATATATACAGCAGCCGATATTTTCAAGTTCAAAACCAGCATCAGTATTCATTATTGTGTAAGCACACAGGCGTTCCCATAAATTTCTATCAAAAACTCTCGGCCGCACTTCTTTTGAGAGGTCTTTTCCATTTGGGTGCCCCCGGGCCTTTTAGTAAACATACATTTATTTATAACTTAGAAACTGACTGAATAAATGTAGCTTATAGCATGTTTCAAAGCAGTTTTCTGCGGTGATTCGGTCTGGTATTGTAAGATTAAAAGAATTGGATGTGGTTTTGTCATCGATATGGAAGAAACGGTTTTGAGGATTAGTGTTATTTGAATAACTCGTATTGAGGCGTAAAACTCAGGTTTCCTCGCGATGCTTTCCTTAACCGTTAGTGAGTGGTATTGCTAATAAAAATGAGGGCCCCGTTGGTCTAGCGCCTAACATGCTTGAATAGATGATATTATATGTTTTGGGTGGTCCAGATCACCCTTCCTCCCCGGTGTATGCGTCCATGCGTGCGTGCGTGTGCGTGTGCGTGTGCGTGTGTAAGCTTCGCGAACTTGCACAAAAAATGTGTTCATCTCTCTGAAGAGATATTTTGTTAAAAAAAATGCTTTTATTTAGGGTTCCGTACCCGAAGGGTGCCAAACGGGACCCTATTACTAAGACTTCACTGTCCGTCTGTCTGTCTGTCAGTCCGTCTGTCTGTCTGTCACCAGGCCGTATCTCATGAGCCGTGATAGCTAGGCAGTTAAAATTTTCATAAATAATGTATTTCTGTTGCGGCGCTATAACAACAAATACTAAAAACAGAATAAAATAAATATTTAAGGGGACTCCCATACAACAAACGTATTTTTTGCCGTTTTTTGCTTGATATTAATAACGGCAACAGGTAGACGCTTGAAATATTCACAGAATATTTAGTTCTATATTCGCATCCAAAAAAAAAAAAAAAAATAGAATAAATATTTAAAGAGGGCTCCCATACAACAAACGCGACTTTTTTGTCGTTTTTTCTCGATATTTGTGTCTAAGATTGTATAGATAATGGTACGGAACCCTTCATGCGCGAGTCCGACACGCACTTGGCCGGTTTTCTCTCTGCGTCTGTCTATTACTTTTCATAATATTTATTCCCGTGAATAATCTCAACATTACTCGCAGCAAGCAACCACGCCATAACCTCACTGCCTGCTAAAAGGTACGCGAAGGGACTTCACGAGTCGGAGGTCCCCCCGCGTAAGCCACTAGTATAGCGAGCCTTCGGCCTAGAAACTTCGCCCCTACGCCGAGTGACTACGAACCGCTACGTACCGCCTACCTGCCTGACTACGCATCTTCGCGTAGCGAGCCTACCGCGTAGTAGCTACGCTGGGGTAATACTCTTTTCCACGCTAGGTAATCTAGAAAAAAATGAGCAGAAAGGCGCGAGCGCAGCCGCAGCCTCATTTCGCTTCGCGTTAGTACACGCCTCTCGTACACATAGGCAAATATCGCGTGTTACCAGTGGTCTTCACACGGGTCGCCCAATGCGCCCGACCGGTACGCCGAGCCCGGTTTCATTCAACTTGCGACTTGCATATGACCTGCACGCATGTCGCTCAAACAAGACTATTGGCGAGATGGAACTCAGTTATTACTAGGTGTATGGTTGCCTCAACAATAGCGAGAAGAAAACATTATTAAATTCAACGCACCCCGAGAAAAGGTCATATAAGTACCGTAGATAGTTGTTTGTAACATGGAGGTGGAAATAAATAGGTAGTTATGAACGGTAAATTACAAATAAAAAAATTGCCAAGTACGAGTCAGCCTCGCGCACGAAGAGTTCCGTACCATTATCTATACAACATTTAAATATTTCAAGCGTCTACCTGTTGCCGTTATTAATATCGAGCAAAAGACGGCAAAAAAATCACATTTGTTGTATGTGAGCCCCCCTTAAATATTTATTTTATTCTGTTTTTAGTATTTGTTGTTATAGTGGCAACAGAAATACATCATCTGTGAAAATTTCAACTGTCTTAATATCACGGTTCATGAGATACAGCGTGGTGACAGACGGACAGACAGCGGAGTCTTAGTAATAGGGTCTTTTGGGTACGGAACTCAAGAAATGGTACAATTTCACTGAGATTTTCTATTCAATCATATCACTTAATGCAGTGGGCTCTCAGTACGAGCGATTACAATTCTTTGTGGATATTGTATAATCATTCATTTGAATTTACTTACTCGCTAAGTACTCGGCAGGTTTAGGATTCCGTTAGGTGTTTGAGTCAAAATTTTATCAGCACCGTAGGGTAACATAGTAAATCTTGTGTCATACCGCAAGTAGAGTCAAAGATAACTACCAGTCAACGGACATTATCCTAAATATTGACAATAGTTCCAAATGTATAAGGACGGTGAATATAATGCTACAATTATGTAAAATATAAAAATCTCGTGTCACAGTGTTTGCTATCGAACTCCTCCGATTTTTATGTTAGCAGTTCTGAGAATAGGTCGTAGGCTAATTAATATGGCAAAACAACGTTTGCCGAGTTAACCATTAAATTAATCATATTCACTGATTTCTTGTATTTTTGTGCATAAGCGTGTGACTAATTCGACCTTCTAAAGTACAAATAAATTATTATCTATCTGTTTGGCGTTCGTTTCACACATGAGTGAAAGAACCTTTATTATTGAATGAAAAACGCCATGCTATTGCCATCTCGGTATTTCGAAAAATTGCAAGTGGGTATAACATATCTTTATTTTATTTTTTATTTTTATTTTTTGATAGGGAAATCAACAGCGAAACTAAACAATATATTACATACAAAGGTACTTAGAGTAAGGCCAGTTATAGATTTCCACGGAATTACTAGAGAATAGGTTTCTTACTAGCACAAGGAACAAGTGTAAAATCTTAAAGACTAGAGAACAAACAATTTTGACTACTAGATGCCTGACAAGGTACAGTTTTTAATTGCTTACTTAATCTAAATTTATATATAACATGAAGTTCGAAGTTTATACTATTTACGTACACATTCACAAAACAAAAATATATATATATATATTTATATATTATACGATAGGTAGGTAATAAAAAAGTATATACCACCGCTAATCAAAGAAAGAGACCGGACAACCCACCCACCTCTCCCTCACACAATACTGAATTCTATATTGTATGAGCGAGAGCCAAACCGCCACCCAACCTCCCCTTCAACCAACTGCGTTTTCCCGCATCGTGTCAGCTGAAAGGTAGCTAATTATTTTTTATACAGAAATATAAAATATTTATGAGAGGGTATTTGTGTGTATGTGTGTGTGTGTGTGCGGTTGTGTTTTTGCTTGTGTTTGTGCGTGTGCGTGTGAGTGTGCGTGCGTGTGCGTGTGCGTGTGCGTGTGTGCGTGTGTTTTAGTGTGTGTGCTCTGTGGCCTAATTACGCTCACCAAATCCTGAGCAACTCCAATCGTCCAACTGTCAAACTCCATACTAATTTGACAGTTAAACGATTGGAATCGCTCAGGACCCGGTGAGCGCAATATAGGGGCTGCTCAGCCTTACGACCGTGGTCATGGCTTCGGGTGAGCAGCGAACGGCTACCTGCCGCTGTTACGCTTTTACGTCATGTTATATTATTAAATTATGTAACTAATTTGATAACGTTGCTGCTGGCCTATACATGATAGGTACTTTACCGTGCAGCAACTAGCGGCCATGCGCGCCGCTCTCGCTGCATGGACATTGCACTTGTGGAGCCCCTCGCATTCGCGCGCTCGCCCGTCGCTGAGCGAATCAATCTTCCCTGCCCTAACACACATCGTAAATTCCTTTCTTTCCTCTGGTTCCTTTCCCTCGCAATGGAAAAAGGCGTATATGGTGCCTATCCCAAAAATTGCTGTTCTTGTGGAATTCAAACACTATCGGCCCATTTCCATTCTACAATTCCTATCCAAAATCCTGGAACGTGTGGTGAATCGAACTATTGGCTTTTCTCCACACCAATCAAACCCTGAACCCCTTCTAGTCCGGTTTCCGTCCATCTCATAGCACATCCTCAGCTCTCATCAAAATAACAGACGACGTGTGTATTATAGGTTTTTTATGTATGTATGTAGTTATGTGTGTTTCATGTTTATATAATTACGACCTAGTCTTAATCTATTATCCCCATCACCAAATGTTAGCTGGAAGAATGTTTTATTTTATTTATTTATTTATTTATTTATTGGGTTTTAGGAAAACCATCGACTAAAAGTAACATGATGAAAGGTACATTGTACATTATAGTAAATGAGAGTCATTAAAAGGTTTTCTCTTATAGCGACACTGTAGTTCAGACACACAAAAATTTACAATATCGAAAACAAATCCACACTTAATTAAGTTTAGCAAAACAGTCAAATCTAACCATCACCTATATAATAAACAAACAATGTAAAAGAACCAAGCCCATCACCCAGTAGTAGGCAACTCACTTATTGTGCAATGAAGGATTTTCAATCAACAATATTTTAATTGAGACGTAAATAATACGACAACAATTGGGAACTCTGCTGGCAGGAACCGAATCAATTTCGTCTAGGGGAAATTTTCTTGGATTTGGTTCGTTCGGCAATTCTCCTTGTTGAGTTGATACATTGGGCCTAATAAATAACCCGCGGCTGTCAGCTTTACCTTCCCTATACGAGATACCTTTAACACCTGTCTTAGTCGTTTGGCTAAAGGAGCATTTACATAGTACAACGAGACGACAACCTTTATACAGGACTTACAGTATATCTTAGAGTGCTGTCCATCCAAAACAAACGTAGGTATACAAATATATGTATAATAATATTTGTGACGTGGCAACACTGCTTGTGGATGGAGTTTGCTCTGGATTTAATTGCTTTTATAGAAGTTCTATTCGTTAATGAGTGTTAAAGTAAAGTGCAAACCGATCTGTTACTGTTGGATTAATAATGGATTAATCCCTATGTTTTAGGGATTCATATGAAAATTACAATGGATAAAAGTGTAAATTGAACATTTGTGGCCGTAAATCTGTGTAAAAGCTAAATGCGAGCGCGAAGTTGCGTCGCTTTCGCTCGTCGCGCCAATCGATCGCTCTGTCTCGCAAAACAATGAATTGTGTAAGTCGCAAAGTTCAAATTGGACGTTCAGACCTACAGTGGATGCAATGAATCTTGCCATTATAGCTGCTTAAACATCCAGTCAGCTGGTTTTAGAGAAAAAGACATTGAACTTAAGCGCACTGTTAAATGCGAGGGTTGTGCAAATGACGATACGCCAGTTGGCGCATGCGCAGGAGCCGAGGCCGCCGCCGCCGCTGCCTAGGCGGCTTCGTCGGCGGTCAGAGCCGGGGAGACAGCTCATGCGGCTGACGCTATGCAATATACGGCTTCGGGAGAAAAGTTCGAAATATTGACGTTTATGAAGGCGGTAAACGAGTCCCTCGAAAAGTGTTTGGCTTTAGAAGCCCAAGTCCAGACTCTGAGGAAACAAACGACAGCCGACGCCAGCGCCGCCCGCGCGAGCCCACACGAAACTAAATTGACGACGATTAGCTATTACTAATTATTTGTTTTCACTTCAACCCAATCTTGCTGTTCCTCTTTGTCCGCGATTTTTGTGCTCATGGGGGTGGCCATGAGCACAAAAATCGCGGACAAAGAGGAACAGCAAGATTGGGTTGAAGTGAAAACAAATAAAAATCATATTAAATTAGAATAAGAATACTATTAAAAAAGTAGGAAACACGCCCGCTATTCAAATAAAAGCATGAAGTCGAAGTAAGATGGACGTCGCTTACTTCGACTTTAGAAAAGCCGTCGACACTGTCGACAACAACATCTTGCTCGCAAAGTTGGCTAGGGTGGGCAGCCAAGCCACACACTCTTACTTTTTTCGCCAGCTACTTGCGGGACAGACGGCAGTACGTTGACTGTAGCGGACACCGGTCGGAGCCCTACTACACAAGGTCAGGAGTCAGCCAAGGGAGCAACTTAGGACGCCTTCAATTTATCATTATGCTAAATGATTTACCAAAGATAGTCAAGGGAACTTCACAAGAATAAATGCGGCCAAATGCATGTACAGCGATATCATTCCGATGTGAAAACCTAACTGCAAAGTGGGTGACTGCAAGTGATAAAAATTGCTTCGGCCTGGCGTCGCTGCCTGTACGTAATACAGAGAAGTTTGTAAATAGGCTCTAAATTTCACTGATGCCTGCACTTGCCATTAGCTCAGTTGGGAGAGCGCTGGCACGATTAGCCAGAGGTCAAGGGTTCAAGTCCCGGCATGAGTGGAATTTTTAGGCTCTAAATAAGTTTTTTAAAATGGTCCTCAGCACGGGTTAGTGCAACAAAAAGAATATAATCGGTTTTAATTAACTATTGTTATATTATTGGGACCATACCAAAATTTTAATCGACTGCCTCGTTAGTCTAGCGGTTAACACGCTTGTCTACCAAAGCAGAGGTCGTGGTTTCGATTCCCACTGGAGGCCACCGTACTTGATTTGTAGAAATGACCTCAGTCTGGGTGTATTTCCATGTTTGTATTTCCATGTCTGGACCAGGACAATTGATTGTGTTGTCTTGTATGAAAGTTATCTAGTTATTTAGTCAGTTATCAGTTATTTTATCATTTAACGGGTTGAGTGGTGAAAACGGGCACAATATAATATTTTACCTCACAGGACTTGACTTAAAATCAAGTTAAAATGGAACACGTCCATAGTTTTAGTTTTATAAATTGTTTTATCTACACTAATTTTGTAACATTCTACTTATGTTTTCAATACTTGACTTATAATTACTACTGTTATAGCGCAGACAACAAAACACTCAATTTAAGCAATTTCACATGATGGTATAATATTCACATCGATATCGTAAAATCTCATTATAACATCAATAAAACGCGACCAACTTGATTGCAGGGCCAATCAGGTTGGTCGCGTTTTATTGAAGCGCGCAGCTGCGCTCTCATTGGTTAAATTTTAATGGCGGCAAAATCACTGTGATTATACACGTACGCGTGAATTTAATTTTAATTGCATTAGTGAAGATAAAGTAGTGTATGCAACTGCATATAACACGGGTATTAAAACACTCGTTACTATTATGAAACTCGCTGCGCTCGTTTCATAAACTCACACTCGTGTTTTAATACCCTTCATTATATGACAGTTGCATAAACTACTATTATACAATTGATTATGATATGAATTATTATTAATGTGTGTATGTGTGTATATTTATATATTTTTTTGGCGACTGCTGAAAATCAGGGTCATGGTCTTCACCAATCATGGCAAAATGCTGAGCGGCGGCTATTTTGAGTGCCATTTTATACTTTTTTTAATGG
This sequence comes from Yponomeuta malinellus, assembly GCA_947308005.1. Lineage (NCBI taxonomy): Eukaryota > Metazoa > Arthropoda > Insecta > Lepidoptera > Yponomeutidae > Yponomeuta > Yponomeuta malinellus. The sequence goes on along the minus strand of OX370997.1, from coordinate 6,817,038 downwards.
TAGTAAGGGAAATTATGTAAACCTAATTTACAGGCTAAACCATAGTTGTTTTTAGTTTGATTGTGTTGGTACCAAATAAACGTTTTCTATTCTATTCTAAAGCGTTTTCTGAACTTAAAAGTTAAAATGTGTATCTATGACTTTGTTTTCTAAGTTACGTGCATTTGTGAAGTTATAGTAGGAATACCACGCGCTAACTGTGAAGGAAAAAATCGTAAGGGAACTTTAGTGTCTGAGCTATTTACATAATATCTCAGCGCTTGCAATCGCCAATCCACGGTGGGCACGCGTGGTGTTTAAGCCCCATACTCTCTCCCTGAGAGAAGGTCTGTGCCCTACAGTGGGACGTATATAGGCTGCTTGTGTATGTATAAATTTGTTCTGAAAAGAATAAACGTGGAGTTTCTTTGGTAGCTTCTTCTCCACATACTCGTAAAGTACTAATTCTGAAACTAACAGCCTTACGTTAATTAAGTGAACATTTTGGTTTTATAATGAATAAAAAATTCGAATTGAAATATACATTTCTGCCTTTCAGATTATTAATTAGCTTTTACTCGAGTCAGCTCATGTGTGTAGGCTCACGGATGGAGTAAGCAAAGGCTTACGGGCGTAAGTCCACGGTGACATTTTGACAACAAAATGAAATCGTTGCAAATAAACCGGTGGCAGGGCCGAGTTTCACGCACAAACGGTTTCAGTCGGGACCATACGCTCGATAACTTCACGGACGTGAAAAGTCTTTGAGTACGTTAGAAGGGGGTCACTTGCTAAAACCGCATGCAAAGAAAAGGTGTTGCGTCGGCGAAGGCTGTAACTATGTAGCTACTTGTCTAATGCAATTCATTATACAACGTGTTGATTTGTAAAGTAACGCCCGATTCAGGGTACTTTCTACTCATCAACACGAACCACTTTTGCTATCGGGTCGACCTTGAACTCGCGAAAAAAAAAACAGCTGTGCCATACTTAAATTCGATACCTCCTGAACAAAATATATAAACATAAACATTTACATACAGGCACATACATTGCTTCTGGCCCCACACTAGGATACCCGGTGTCGTGGGAACCAGAAACAACGACATCACAAACATGTAAACGTCCAAGACCTGGGGTTTTTTTTTTGTCCCCTGCCGGGATTCAAACCCGGGACCTTCCGCATGGTATGCAGATGCACTACCGCTGCGCCACGAGGTCGTCAAATATGGAACAACTGTTTTTTTTAAAGATTTTAGAGTTGGTCCAATAGTAAAAGTTGTTCTTATTGATGAGAAGAAAGTACCCTGAGTGAGGCGTTGCTATACAAATCAACACCTTGTACCCGTCGTTGAGCAAAGCAAAGTGGGTAACCACTAACGCTGTTATATAGTTGAGTAGAGCAAAGTAACCATCACTCAGATCATCTTGAGCTAAAAATTAACGCTTAATTAAAGACGTTTTTGTCACACAAAAATGCCCGTCTCTTAGTAATTGATTTCCTTAGTCGCCTTCTACGACATCCACGGAAGGAAATTGACACTATTCTTAATCCGGTGCCACACGGAAACTTATAACCATTCTTATAACTCTTATAACTATTCAGGAGCAACCAACAATAACTTCACAAATGTACGTAACTTCGAAAGCAAAGTTATAGGTACATGCCCGCACTGGGAATCGAACCTGGGTCTCTCGCTTCCGAGTCCAATGTTCTACCCATTAGGCTACCACCGCTCTAGGTCTTTGTCGTCCTTTCATCATTCTATCGAAAAACTATGCGGGTATTAGACTCTAGGGCCAGATTGTGTTGTGTGGAAGTTATTTGAAATTTATAAGTGTTTGTATCATTCAACAAATTTTATTTAATTTGAGCTTTGCGTGCTCTACCAATGTTGCAGCCTTCAGTAAATGCTTGTCCTACATAGAACAATGTCCTCCGTTACAAGCAACAGATATGCATTTAGGCATTATCTATCAAACCACGCCTCTACAGAGCGGAAAAACCGCGGAAATCCATAAAAAAAATTAAAACAAAATTTGTCAAACTCTCACGACTCGTTCACGAACTGCACATCGAAATAACCCTGTATACTGTTCACCTTAACAAAAACAACACTCCCTTAATAACTTCACGCTATAATTTGTGCATGAAAGTACAAGAAGCTAACCGCATCAAATAATAAAAGCCAAAATCTTACCAGAGGTAAAAGCCAACTGAAGAGAAATTTCTTTTCGAGGCGGCTTTGTAGCGTTGACGAACTAAGCTGGAGAATTAATAATAAACAATGTAAGTCTTCACCCATTTACAGGAAAATCTAAGAGAAAACCATAATTTCATTTTCAGGGGAAACGTGAAAAATGGGCTCGTGTTGCAAAACGTAACAAGTCAAAATGGCTTCAGTCACGCACGGAGGATACAAATTCGATTTCCGGTGAGAGCGTCACAACTGTTTTTACTTTTTTTTATATAATTTTTATAAAGGTGTCTATTTTTTTATTTATTTATGGTCTGACTAACCATGGTCTAGCTAGAAGATTAATTTTATCGTTGTTGGTTATATACCGTCCTAGAGTCTAAGGGCCAGTTTCCGAATTGAGAATTTCACTAACCAAATACTTAGTAACGTAACGTTCTGTCACGCTCTTTTCTGAGAAATTCGAAGAGTCAGCACTACAGTTAACTATTTACTTAGCGAAATTCTCAATTCAGAAACTGGCCCTAATAATCGTAAATAGTAAATAATAGAATTATATAAGCACGATAATAACAGTTATTTGCCTCTGTTTGGTAGTCTACAAAACAATAGCAGTATAATGTCCTTCCAACGTTATAACCGGCGCAAATTAAATAAGTCTCGCGAAGAAGATCGCATCGCGCGAGGCGGCGAGTTAAGTTGCACGGGTTATCCAATTGGAATATTTTCAAGACATTGACGATTTGCAGATCTTTGTAACGAGACATTTATTGCTTTTATTGAGATAATTGGGAAAAATGAACATACCTTGTGTACGACAATAGATTATCAACTTTTTTTATGGAATGTCACGTAAGAAACATGTTTCTTATAACACTATTTTAACTAATTAAAGTGTGTTCCAAATTTGGAACATCATGCAGTACCTAAAGGTGGTTTTAACGAGACAAATTTGGAACAACATGCTCTAACATCTGAATACAAATTTGGAACACCATGCAAAAGGGGTTACATAATGTTAATTAATAAATAATAAATATTTCCTTCCGTGGATGTCGTAGGAGGCGACTAAGGAAATAAATTACCAAGAGACGGGCAGCAGCGTCTTCCTGAGATTCCAACCGCATACTGCGATCGCCAACCCGCCTGCCAAGCGTGGCGATTATGGCAAACCCCTTCATGTTTAGAAAACCATGAGGGAGGCAGGACATAGCCTGCAGTGAGCGTCAAATACCTGATGATGATGATGAAATATTTTCAATGTAGAAAATACCTAGTTTGTCAACACCAACACTTAACCAGTACTTACATCCATGAGTTCCATATTCATCGATAAGAGCTCTTACAGTTCCATGGCATTCCGTATATTCCGGTAGATTGTCTAACGCGTCAGTAGGCATGTAAATGCTCATCACAATTAATTAAGGGACGATCACTTGCAATTAATTTTAACGCTATAAGTATCGCCACAAAGAAGGCTCAAGGTCGCCCAATGAGCAATGGAGAGAGCAGGATCGAATCAGGAATGAGGAGATCCGCAGAAGAACCCGAGTTACTTATATAGATCGAAGAATTGCTCAGTTGAAGTGGCAGTGGGCGGGGTACATATCTCGGAGAACTGATGGCCGTTGGGGCGAAAAAGTTCTGACCTGGTGACCGCGGACCGGATGACGCAGCGTGGGAAGGCCCCCCACCAGATGGTCTGACGGTTTGAGGGTATTACATTTTTACAATTAAAACTAGAAAAACTATGAAGTCGGTTCCCACAATTCCAACTGTTAAGACCGTTCACAGAAATAGCTCCGTTTGTGTCTTTGTATACAAAGTTCACAAATCACCTGAAAAGTATGACTTGAGGCCATAATTTCTCATCCGAGTATACCGACAACGTTCTCTCTGGAACGAAATCCCAAGCATTGTGATCCTTTTGCTTTTTAATATTAATTTTCTGCAAGGACAGGGTTTGTTGCGTTTTCCAAGAACATATTTAATTATGTCCTACTCCTTGGTGTCTTTATAGACATTCGTAATAAAAACCGGCTTAGTACGTGTCGGGCCACGCGCGGTGTAGGGTTCCGTAGAAAGAGGGGGTTTTATCTGCTTTACAGAACTAAAAACTTCATTAACGTAATTTTCAATGGATTTTGTATGAAATTTTCCTTTTATAAGATGGTCGCCTATTACTCGTTAACGTGTAAAGCCTACTTAGCCGTGATAGTTCTCCTTTTAAGTTCATTATGTCTCCTACTACCCTGAATTTTTTCACGTTTCTGCAATCAACCGTTTAGCCAGGAGAGGGGGGACCCTACTCGGACAAAAATTTGCACTTTAAAGCTTAATATTTCGCAAACGGAACCATAAATCAAAATATTCTCTCAAAACCCACAATATTTTATAACGACCGATACAGCGATACGCCAAACTATGGTATAGGCGAGATAAAAAATTCTACCGCTTTGTGAGCGTGATTAATATGTATGTCTATTTTTAAAACCTACTTAGACGCTAAAAATTCCGCCCATGCCGGGACTTGAACCCGCGACCTCTGGCTAACCGTGCCAACGATCTCCTAACTGAGCCGATGGGCAAATGCAGGCATCGGTGAAATTTCGAACCTCTTCACAAACTTCTCTGTATTACGTACAGGCAGCGACATCTGGCTGACGTAATTTACATCACTTGCAGGCCCAAGTACCCACTTTGCAGATAGGTTTTACATCGGAATGATATCGCTGTACCAACATGATTATACAAGATACATTAAAAGGCTGTAAATTACTTCAGCCAGATATAGCTGCCCGTACGTAATACAGAGAAGTTTGTGAAGAGGTTCGAAATTTCGCCGATGCTTGCACTTGCCCATTAGCTCAGCTGGGAAAGCGCTGGCACGGTTAGCCAGAGGTCGCGGGTTTTAGGTTTTTGAAATTGCCCTTAGCACGGATTAGTGTAACAAAGAATATAATCTATGTCTATGCCAAATTTCAGCTTTCTCGTACTAATCGCGTCTAAGCTTGGCCGCGGACAGACAGTCAAACAGACAGGCAGACGGATATGGCGAAACTATGAGGGGCTCCTTATTGACTACGGAACCTTAAAAACAGGTAGCTTGTTATCCGCGGCTTTGAAATTGCATTTTAAATCCCTCACCGCCACTCCGGATTTGCCTGGAAACCGTGATTTCTTTGTTTTCTTACGATTCGTCACCTTTTGCCAGCCTTCGTTACACTGTGTTGTTGTGAACACAGATTATAAAGTAATGTGAGTGTGACTTTTCGCAACCACAGATTAGAAAGAAAAAAATACATTCGCAACCCAGGAGAACTTTCAGCGCGTGCACTTTCATTGCATATCACCGTATTGTTTACATCAGTTCAGCTGGACTCTCGTTACGTTACAACGAAGTACGTTACAGCGAAAGTTCGTAGCAGCGAAGTGCGTTACAGCGAATGTTCACTTCAGCGAATTTTCACTGCAGCGAATTACGTTATAGCGAATGTACGTTGCAGCATAAGCAATGGATAAAATTATAGCTTCACGAGAAACTGAAAGTAGACCTTTAATTAATTAATTGGGTGGGATGATTAGGGTAGTCTTAAAAAATTATCAACAATCAGAAGGTTTTTTTTGCGCGTAAGCGTTTGCTGTCCGTGTGGCGCCGGATTAAGAGAAGCGTCACTCCATTTCCTTCCGTGGATGTCGTAGAAGGCGACTAAGGAAATACATTACCAGGAGACGGGCAGCAGCGTTTTCCTGAGATTGCAACCGCATCTGCGATCGCCAACCCGCCTGCCAAGCGTAGCGATTATGGCAAAACCCCTCATGGTTAGGAAAACCATAAGGGAGGCCTATGTCCTGCAGTGGGCGTCAAATGGCTGATGATGATGATCATGATGAAGCGTTTGATGTAAGTATGTATGTACGTACGTACGTAAAAAGAAAAATATAAAGAATTTAAAAAAAACATCTACATCGCTTTCGTTGACTAAAGCATTTGATACCATATCACATAATGCAATATGGTCCGCTTTACAAGCTCATGGAATAGACGATACTTATATTACAATACTCCAAAATATTTACAAATACTGCGAAAGTAGAGTCAAACTAGAAAAACCTGGACCCTTCTTTAAAAGAGCAAGAGAGGCCCGCCAAGGTGACCCTCTCTCTCCAAAGCTATTTATAGCAGTTTTGGAACACGTGATTGCAAAAATTGACTGGAGTGACATGGGCATACGCGTTCACGATGGAAAACTAAATCACTTACGCTTCGCAGACGATATTGTTCTCTTCGCAAATACACCTGTACAATTAGAAAAGAATCGCTCGTAGCCCCGGCTGCCTGAGTGATCTTAAACGATCACGAAGGTTAAGCAACACAGGGCGCGTTCAGTGCATGGATGGGTCGCCGTCTATGCCTAACGCTAGTGGCATTTTTCCGAGCGGTTCCGTGCTTCGCAAGGCACGTTAAGCTGTTGGTGCCGGCTGCCGTCGATAGATGGCAGTCGTTAAGCCAAGTCAGAGGCCTTAGGGCGGCTTGACAACTTCTGACAGTAGACGAGCCACTAGTCTACAAGCCTCCACCAATCCGGACTTGGCCCCCGTGGTGGAGTATGGCCTATACCTTCCTCAGGGAAGAGACCCGTGCCCCTCGGTGGGGACATAATGGGTTGATGATGATGAATTAGAAAACATGCTACAAACTCTACATAGAGAAAGTGAAAAAGTGGGGTTGCTAATGAATCTAGAAAAAACAAAAATAATCACGAATCATATTCAAACATCAATAAAAATAAACGACAATACACTGGAATACATCAATGAGTACATTTATCTAGGCAAATTAATATTATTTACAGATGTGAGTGCCGATGAAATCGAGAGAAGAATTAATATTTCTAGAAGTCCTAAAGAGTAATTTACCGATGCACTATTTAATTTACAGAAAAAAATTATGGATACTTACTAACTTACGGCTGTCAGACATGGTCTCTCACAGAAAAAAATATAGAGAAACTTGCAGTATGCCAAAGAGCCATGGAACGCAGTATCCTTAAGGTAGAACTTAAAGATAAGATTTGTGACACAAATATAAGAGATCGCACCAATATTAAAAAAAAATGGAAATGGGCCGGCCACATCGTAAGTATGGAAGACCAAAGATAGACAAAGAAAATAACTGTAGGAAGAGAATAACTGTATAACATTTAAGCCTTTTAATGTATTTTGTTTTCTGGTGTGTACAATAAAGTGTTCTAATCTAATCTAATCTAAAATCTGGAGGAGGCCTTTACCCAACAAGGGGCATTTAAGGGGGTGTATAATTTTTTTTAATACTTACTTATTTAATTTATTTGTATCTTATAATTTTTAGTTTCTTATTCTCTTACTTTGTTTGCTTAAGATGCATTAAAGGCTATTTTATTTTTATTTGTTTATTTAAATTTATTTTATTTTCTGTGCGTGCTGCTCGTATGTGGAACGGTCTACCCAAGTCTATCAGGGAGAGTCCATCTGTTGCTGTCTTCAAGGCCAAACTGAAAGAGCACTTCCTTTTTTTCATTATCGCAATAGGTTTATTTAGTTTATTTATTTAGTTAATTTATTTACTTAGGTATTTATTTATTTATTTATTTACGTATTCTAGTTATTTATCATCTTATAAGTAAGTTTATGTAACTGTTTAATTTTATATAAATAAATATATCTTACGTATGTATGATTGTACTGGGTTGTAATATAGTACGTAATAATTATTGTACACTTTCCTCCCTTTTTTATAATGTTCGTATCACCACATCCAGGGTTGGCTGGAAGAGATTTCTGCTGAAATAAGCTCGCCATGTACACTTTTTAATTCTGTAAATGTTTTGTTTTATTCGTGTAATTTTATGTGTGCAATAAAGTATAAAGTAAAGTATAAAGTATAAAAGCAAAAAAATATATCGGAGAGTAAGATATTGTCAAAGATATTTTTTATGTTCCCTATATACGTCCCACTGCAGGACACCGGCTTTCTATCAGAGAGAGAGTAAGGTTTTAGTTACCACGCATAGTATTGGCAATTTAGAAGAAGAATTCTACCAATAAAACACATCACAGAAACAGAATAATCAGATAATTAACATAATATTCACAACAACAGAAAGAAAACTAAATACACCACAGACAAATTAAAGAAATAAAACAGGACCATAGATGTAGCCTGTGGTGTGTCAGTTGCCACTAAAGGCAGCTGACTCAGCGTTGTGCTGAGGAAGTGAACCCTCAGCGCTGATTTTCAGTCAGTGCCCACGGTAACTCAAAATTGTACTACGGAGTGAGTGCCGTGATGCATTTAACATTTAATTTTTAAATTCTTTGCATTTCAAGTACTGAGGTATGTGAACACCTCAGACACGGAGGTCAAGGTTGTGAGAGAGGCGTGTATGAAAAATAAGTGTACAATCAAGCTGGTTTATTGGTTTGTCATGCGTACAATAGTAGGTACGTTGACAAAGGTTTCCTCACTATGTTTTCCTTCACAGTTAGCGAGTGGAATTGCTACAAGTTCACAAATCCACTTAGAAACCAAAGTCATTAGGTACAAGCCTGGATACAAACCCACGGCCTCCCGAATGTGAGGTCGGCATTCCACCGCTGCGCTACCATCGCTCTAAGAAATTATTTTAAACACAGATTATAATGAGCGCACTTGCGATGCGACGCCTTTCTTGGTCTGTGATTTTAAAGAGATTTTAAATTAAAAATTTGGTATCCCGCTGGCCACACAAACGGAGTGCCCGCGCCCGCAAGAAAACGCGGAAATTCGCACGTCCCGCGCTAACAAACATATCGCCGGGACGTGCCACGCTGTAAGCGACGATTACTTACGTGCTATTTGCTTGGCCGGCTTTGTTGCCCACTCATCCTGCCCTCATATCCGGCTCGCAAGACCGTTCCTGTTCACAAAACTTCTTCAGAAATACTTCACTGAATAAATCTGCCAAAGCTGCTAGGCACCCGCTAGGATTTCGAATATTTGTTTTATTCGAATTGATTGGCTTTTCCAATATTTTAGTTATGTCCGTTCTACTAACGGCGGGCGGTAGCATAGAAAATTATTCGATAACGCGCATTTTATTCAGCATTCGTACTATTTGAGTCGATATTAATCCCTCAACTACCCTCGCGGAATGGAATGTATAGGTGGTCCATACAAACTTGGGCACAGATCTGTGACAAGGCAGACGAGCGGTACTGTATTAAATTTCTATATTGTTATATTCGAATATTTCAAATATTAAATCAAATTAAGGAACAATTCCCATACAAACGTAGTATAATTTATTTATTTATTGCGTAGCCAAGTCTGCCTGTTTATAAATCGACTTTGCAATGTACATAGTATGGGGAACTTGCGTCTAACTTAGATTGGAGTGACATTGCTTTTACACAATAAAAATCATATAAAAAATTAGAATGAAAATTAAATAAACAGAGTTTTAGATTGGTTCTAAAGGAATCGTATTTTTATAAATAAGGCCGTTAATGTATAACAAGACCATAATTATTTCAATTCTCTTAACCCACAAAGGAACAAGACAAGAGATAAATTGAAAACTCAAAGAAAATCACTCTCATTGAAATGGTGGCTTGGAAATCAGATTACTTCTAGGCTTGCGTAGACTTGTCCTTTCAAAATCTGGATCCAAGGGAGCAACAGTTGCTTAATTAATTCAACATACTTAATGTGAATGTCTGTGACATAATTTTAGGGTGACTTCTAAAGCATGAGCTCAACAGTAACAGTTGAAAATAGACAAATTGACGCTCGTGCTATACGCGTAGCATTTAATATTAAAAATAAAATTGCGATTTATCGCAAAATTATATTTTTTTATATTATTGGTAATGGAAATCTATCGAATTGAACCTCTAGGTAATTTAGGTTAAGTGAAAAAAGTTCCCTTACTGTCTTATTACGTAACCGTCCACTGTATTGACTTATCCATTTTCACGATTCCGAAGAGTCAAAAACTATCTTGTATTTGAGAGTTAAATCGGACGATTCCATATAGTCGAGGAGTTAGGCAGTCATCATCATCATCATCAGCCATTTGACGCCCCCTGCAGGACATAGGCCTCCTTCGTGGTTTTCATAACTATGAGGGGTTTTACCATAATCGCCACGCTTGGCAGGCGGGTTGGCGATCGCAGTATGCGGTTGGAATCTCAGGAAGACGCTGCTGCCCGTCTCCTGGTATTTGATTTCCTTAGTCGCCTTCTACGACATCCACGGAAGGAAATTCGAGTGACGCTATTATTAATCCGGCGCCCCACGGAACCAATCTAGAATTCTATAAAATACCTTTTGTGTTACATTCATTCATTGAAGAACAAACGCTTGTCACACGCACTTATCGATCCAAAAAACGCTAATGTCGTTTCATCTCGTGTTCTTCTTCTTATTAGCGTGTCGATGGCAAAACAATTATCATTAGTCTTTATTAAACAGTTGCGGCCCAGAACTTATTAGCGACGCTGACTGCGTTAACACTTGCAATTATTGGGTCCTCCTTAGTGCAGCTGTTAGGGCACGCAGGGCACGATGGAAGAGGATCCATCGTCTACCTACCACACAAACCGTTCAAATTATCGCTTTTGCGTCAACGAACTCCCACCTGGGCATGTTATCCTTACATCGGCCGACACGGGTCCGCAGCCGGTTCAGGGAACTACATATTGCCCAGGGCATATTGCTTCGGCAGTGGCACAAAGGTAGGCAAAAAAACGTCCGCGCCCGTGGCCTGCGCTGGTCTCGTGGTCAATGGGTTGATTTTAGAAAGGTACTTCGGCTTGGCAGCCTTTGCCACACTGGGCCGTGCAAGTAGTGTCATGCGTCAGTGTCCATTTTAGATCTTTCCGTGGAGCTCCCCACAGCCCTGCGGATGTTTGATCTCGAGTTGTATAAAGCTTACAAGCGGTCGGGTGAGAAGCCGTAAGTAACTGATTGCTGACTCGGTACATTTACAACTTGTTCCAATCTCGGCTGGATGTAGCAGCGGCCCGCTTTAAAAATCAACCAGGAACGGTCCGAGTACCATTATAATGTAAGACTGTAACCGAGGGCTATTCAGAGGTCATATTCGATAGATAGATCTCTCTCTCCGGTCATGGGTTCGATTCTTAGTGGGGGCCGCCTTATATTTGTACAAATTGCCTCAGTGTGGGCGTAATTCCATTATTGTGATGTCCTTTGCTGGTCACCACAGTACAAGGTATTCTAGTTTGAGACCTTGACATGTGATTGTGTTGTGTGGAACTTATTATTATTAAATGTTCTTAAGAGATATTAAAAATAAAAAACTTTTTACATATGATAACTAGTGATCGAATAATCGGATGCATATTTACCTAAAGTTATTTTTTGGCTCAGAAATTATGGAAGCGGCTTCTTAAAACATATTTTTTGAATATAAATCCGGGGATTTCAGAAAATTCGGGAATGCAAAGCTAATCGCATACGTAGCATGGAGACGACTTATTTAGCGTGTAGTATTATGAATTTAAAAAACCCGGGACTCTGGTATCACATAATTATTTATATGTGTCTTTGATTAAAGTTTATTTTAGCCTCCGATGCAAGTATGTATGTGTGTGTATGTAGGGTGTAACAGGAAAAGTAGTGTGTTAGTTAAAAAAAAACATTACTATAAAATTATATTCACCCGACTTAATTCTATAACCAAAACACTGTATTCGTCGATTCCGGAATCCCGAGATTTTTCGATACAAAAGTGCATTCCATGACAGCCAACACCTCAACTTTAGTTAAATATGCATCCGATTATTCGATCACTGATGATAACGTACAAACTGTAACTTAATTCTAGGGTCGGTGGACTAAAGCACATATTTCCAGAACACAAATTTTTGAGGCAGTAAAAATCCTTTTGTAAAATCGCGCTGTAATATTTTTATTATCTTTATTACGTTATAACGGAGAGCTGTCATGAAAACACTAATTGAACTTACATGTTTTTACAAAAATTAAGAAAACTATTATTTTAATCACATATATTGTACAAAACCATAATAAAGTTCGCCGACCCTAGAATTAAAGTTTCAAATTAAACATAGGTGTAAAGCAACATCTTGTGTTTTATGGCGAAAAAATGCAGATAAACTTCAAACTTCCTAAATAGCTCTGAAGAATTTTGGAGGCTGCATTCTCCGACCGTACCCCTAAAACAGGGTGTTTAATAATACAAGTTACTCTCTAATGGTACTAACCACTACGGACTACGGTGGGAAAAAAATATATAGTACTTTTCAATGTCCTATCGTCGGTCGTCACAGATTTAATTATTATATATTCTTTTTGTTGCACTAACCCGTGCTGAGGACAATTTAAAATTTTTTTAGCCTCTAAATAGGTTTTTGAGATTTAATGATTTTTCAAATTTCGCTGTATCAAAAAAAAATCGCGTACGAGTATAAAAAATAACTAAATATGGTTTTATTTGAGCTATACTGAGTGTTGACAATAAAAATATACCAAAATTATTATCCCTTAATGCGTTAGTGACAAATTGTATTAATTAAGTGTATGTGCATTTGCGTGATGCAAAAATGCCTACCTTTTCCCCTACTCGCGCAGCGCGATGAGTCCAATAGAAATTGTGCGCTAGGAGAACCTGGCCTTAAATGCTATTTGAGCTACATTTAAGAAGATGATGCAATGCAAGTCAGCAAGTTTTTCAATGCAAATTTTTCTTTTGTCTTGACTTGTCTTTTTTAATTTCGCCCTTATTAACTATATTTAAATAGGACGTTATCCTTCCGTGTGGCGCCGGATTAAGAATACCGCCACTCCATTTCCTTCCGTGGATGTCGTAGAAGGCGACTAAGGAAATCAATTACCAGGCGACGGGCAGCAGTGTCTTCCTGAGATTCCAACCGCATACTGCGATCGCCAACCCGCCTGCCAAGCGTGGCAAGTAATGTAAAGCGCTGGTAAGGTAACGTGATAAAAGTACTACCTACTCGATACGTTATTTCGGTGTCTGAATAGGGGACTCGACTATTTAATTGGGTCACGATCCGACCGATGTCGGACATGGAGCTCATTAACTGGACGACTTCCCACCTTATCTAGTTCGGGCCATGGCGACTGTAAAAATAATTGTTCTCAATTTATTTGAATCTGTCAATGAGATTGGCCGGGGCGGGCGACAGTCCCGCGCCGTGACGGTGTCGTGTGAGCCTTGATTAGGGAATGTCAATATAAAATTTTTCGGTTTCGCATTGGTTGGGATATAGTATCAAAACAAAAGTATCGATAATATGATTGGTATCGCAACAAAGGTAATCGATACCGGAATCGTACTCGCATCAAAAGCACGGGTATCGAGTACTTTTTGTAGTCTAAATGAAAACACGTAATTTCGTTATATGTAAATCTGTAGATGTAAAATGATGATTCAATGAGTGGTTTGCTTCGATTTTAACGAACAGGTTACCTACCTGTTCGTTCTCAGGGTGAGTTTTCAGGTGAATTGAATGTACATATTTCTATTGACAATAAATCTTGAAACCGTTCTTGCATGTTGCTAATTTCCCTTTTTAGGGTTCCGTAGTCAACAGGAAACCCTTATAGTTTCGCCATGTTCGTCCATCTGTCAGTAGCACATATGAACTTAAAAGGAAAACTATCACGGCTAAGTAGGCTTTACAAGTTAACGAGTCTAATAGGCGATCAACTTATAAAAGGATCGTACAAACTCCATTGAAAATTACTTCAATGGAGGTTGTACGAAACATTTTTTCAAAGTTTCGAACCAAAGGTAGAAAATCACGAATATATACAAATATTACCGTTACATCATTTATAATACGGTTTATTTATCATAACGAAAAGAACATTCCCTCAAAATATTGTTAACTTTAACATAAATTGTCATTTCCACTATTTAGACTTGCAAAGGTTAACACATCCTTTATGGGGCACTGTATAAGGTTCTACAACAAAATTCCTCAAGATATATTAGAGTTACCTCCAACGCGATTTAAAAAATGTGTTAAGCACATTTTGTGCAAAAAGGCTTACTATAACATCAAGGATTATTTAGAAGACATTAAACAGTAAATTAATATTATTTAAAGGACGATTGTGACTAGTGTTCAACACATTCATGACTAATATTTTAAGTTGAAAACTCTGTTAATTAAGTTAAAACGTGTTTTGAAAAGAATAAATGTGGAGTTTCTTTGTTAGCTTCTTCTCCACATAATCCATTAATTGTGAAACTAACAACTTTGACGTTCATTAAGTAAACATTCTGTTTTTACAATGAATAAAAATATTTGAATTGAATTGAAATCACGCTGTTACCACAGCGTGATTTTTAAAACGTAAACGAATCCACAGCTGTTTTTATCCAATGAGGGCAAAGTAAGTATAAAATGTCACACCGCAAAATCACACATGATGTCACGATGACACAATGGATGTCAGGAGGACGCGGACGGCGGCAGTCGGCGCCTGTCGCAACGCCAACTAATTTAGTCGGATTACTCTGTCGCCCCGCGAACAACTTTTAATGTGTTCCGAACAAAATTATATTACGCCGAGAGCCGCCGGTAATTAGAAACGTTGCCGTTGGTTTGTAATCTTTTGAAAATTATGTTTCGCTTTACCTGACTCCGGCAGCGCCAAAAGGGAGGGTTATGACTTTGGCAGTGTGTGTAAGTTTGCATGTATGTATGTAACACATAATGTTGTGTGTGTATATTTTATGTATAAATGTATGTAATGTTATGTAACCTGTCAAAAAGTAATTCTAGTGGCGTGAGGCGTTTTTGTCCCGTACAAATCGAGCTCAAGGTAAGACTTATAATTTGTCAAGAAACGCCTTATAATGAAAACGTTTGGAAATCAATGAAAAAACTGAATTATTTTTTTTATTGTTGTACTTGTACTTTTCCAATTGTTCTGTACTATATTATTATTTAATTCTCATATGTAATTCCTGGTGTACATACAACAAAAAATGTTCTAGCTACCTATCTATCCATCTATTGTTTTATATTTTCCATTTTTTTTAAGACCAGTAAAATCCCGAAAACAATATTTTTTAGGTTATACATAGTTTATCTGAGATTTTCTATTTCTATGTATTTTTCTATATCTTCTATGGCATGAAAACAATATTACTCCAATCTAAGTTTGGCGCAAGTTCCCCATTGATGTCAATTGATTCGTTATTATGTTCAGAGTAGTCACCTCATAGGCTAGGCTACATTTTAAACAAATAAAATCAATATAGCTATCGACCCGTCAGGCGACCCAGGCGCTAGTAGTTACCTCGATCAACTCATCGGACTGCCCATCGGGGGAAATACTGCCAGCATCTTGCGAACTCTGCCCATCGGCAGCGGTCTAGAGATTTTTTTTTTTTGTTTCTAAAACTTATTGTATACTAGATAGCCCCACGAACTTCCTATCACCCATATCTATCAATTTATTTATTTTTTGTTTTCTACATTTAAACTTTCCCTGGACTTCCACAAATATTATATAAAAAAAATTGCTAAGTCGGTCCAGCGATTCCCGAGTTTTAGCGAGACCAACGAACAGCAATTCATTTTTATATCTAAGAAGAAGAAATACAATATATTCTTATTTCTTCTTTCTTTCATTTTCAAGAAATATAGTATATTTCTTCTTATAAATAAAATGAAATTAATATTATAAATAAAATGGACAAGTGCGAGTGGGACTCGCGCACGAAGAGTTCCGTACCATTATCTATACAACATCAGACACAAAGATCGAGAAAAAAAACGGCAAAAAATCATTTTTGTTGTATCGGAGCCCCTTAAATATTTATTTTATTTTAATTTAATTATTGATTTTTTAAGCTAATATAGAACTAAATATTCTGTGAACTTTTTTCCGTAGTCTGGTTATAGTTTTTTTCTACTTTTGCTTATTCTTTCTCCTCTTTTCTCTCTCTTTGCGATAAAGCGCGGGATTAATGGAGTGGTTCAAGTAATTATGAAAACTGGAATTGTACAATAACAAGTGGGCTCTGCTATTTTAGGGGTTCGCAGTGCAAGAGACTTTAAACTTCGCTGTGTTTATTCTTACTTAGTAAAGTTTATCATATGGAGAGGATGAAATAAGAATGATTGACGAAAGAAATATATCGAGAGAATATGGATGGAAGGGCCGGCAAGGGATATCCCAAGCGGACATAAGGGCGAGTCTTTAAAACGTAAAATGGTTCAATAGAGTCGTACGGTAATGGTTATTTCATTGACACTAGTTAGTTAGTTAGACCTGAAATTTCCGCACTTAAGCCTCATGGTTGGGCTATTGTACGTTGCAAAGCGGTGAGTTCACTCCAGCCAGCCTATCTCTTTCCAGAAAGCCAGCAGTGCTCTAATGTCAATGCAGGCCTCCTGAAGGGATCCCAGCTTCCCAATGATGGCGGTCCGTTGCTTTTCAACCTTCACAGTAAATGGTCACGTGGGCTGGTGTTTTCACCTTTGTGTTGTCGGTTAGTCTCATGTTGTGGAAATGCGTATTCAGTGAGCAGTGGCCTGTCAGGATTGCCACAGTTATTGTTAACATATTCATTGACACTATTGGTAGTCAAGAGATTCCAATGGTAAACCTATAATCCGTACAACTTAACTCGGGTGATTGGATCTTGAGATGCCTATTTAATTTGTGCGGGCTATACCTACTATTGGGTTGACGTTGTACTGCTGTTGTTTAGTAGACTACCAATTCGACTCTAGGACCTGGTCTCTGCCTGCCTCTTTGGGATACAGACAACAACAATATTTGAAAATATTAATAACAAAAACTTAAAGTTTGATTTGAAAATATTGTTGCACAAGAAATAAATCTGCACAAAGGCGAGCTTAATACTAAAAAGTATGTTCTTTCAGTTAATTTATGAGTGATGTGGATAGAGGAAGAGGTAAATAGAGTTTATGCGTGACGTATACTTTTACTGAAAGTAATTCAGTACATTAATTAATTAGTATTTTTTACAAAAAAAATGTAGACAGTTTAGTTGTATACAAAATGTTTGATATCCATAAGCCGGTACCGGAACAAAGCCGATATAATACGTATGTTCGTATGTATTCGACTTCGTCCCCTTAGTAAAATCGGTTTGTATTAATAAGTAGAATATCCCCTTTCAGGAAATATAAGAGGATTTTGATGCACCCTGTATATAAGTAGTATTTTAGAAGGCCGCCAATAGGGAACTTGCGTCTAAGTTAGATTGGAGCAACATTGCCTTTAGGTATACCATAGAATATTGTATGGAAACTAAGGAAAAATTTAAAAATAAAACCTTAAAAATATTTTACTACGGTTTTTTGGGATATGAAAAAGACGAAAAAAAAAGTAGGTAACCACAGAAATAAAAAAATGATTATATTCTTTTAGTTGCACTATTCCGTGCCGAGGACACAATGCCCATTAGCTCAGTTGGGAGAGCGCTGGCAGGGTTAGCCAGAGGTCGCGGGTTCAAGTCCCGGCATGGGTGGAAGGTTTAGCCTCTAAATAGGTTTTTAAAGTTGTCCTCAGCACGGATTAGTACAACAAAAAGAATTTAATCGATTGCGACTATTTTTAGCCAAATGGATCTAAAATTTGCTCAGAATAGACTTCGTACAAAATAGACCGTACAAAATATTTGCATTCCAAAAACCGGTTTTGAATAAACCTAATACTATTTCGGTATTTTCGGTATTACTCTTGAATCTCTTCATTGTGTCGAACATTAAAAATACGGGCGCGCCCGAGCGAGTCAACGTCCTGATCAACTCTACATCCAAATAATAAATTCATGATGTAAAACATATTAGGACTTTTCCAGAGTTTCAATCTCGCTTTACCAGATTTTTCTGTACAGTCTAAATATAGAACTCATTATTTTGTACCTATTAGAACTACCTACTAAAGCTTAGATAGACTTTTTAAGATTACAGTTCATTTTTGTTGATCGCGGTGTCCCAGAAGACCTAGTCTTGGTCCCCTGCTCTAATCTACAGTCACACTTCTAGCAGGTTCCCATGCTGTAGCTATGTTCCAACCACGATCCCTATTGAAATTTGGATGCCGGCAGATCTATTGCCTTGAGAGGCAATCGGTCCTCTCGCTTGAACTTGAACTTTATAAAGTTGTTGGTACCGCTGAGTGTATGTTCACTGACTGCAGCATCTCTTATGTTTCACGTTCGCGATATATTCCTTCACCCGTTCAGCGTACCCGTTGTACCTACGTTTGGTTTGACCAATGTACAAACGTAATAATTGTTTTGTAGATTGAATTTTAATTTGAATGATTATAAATCAGTATTTTTGAGTTTGTATAAAATTATTTAAATTGAAAAATTTGCCAAAATATCTTTGGTAGGTACGTAACTCAATATTTTTTTGCCGAGGGTAGTAAACTAACAGTTAATGCTTTCAAAAGGCGCCTGTCACCTCAGTCGAGACCACGGCACTTGCAAAAGTACCGAAACGTCGGAAAATTGTAAAATTAAAAACTAAACGAGTAAATATCCGTTCAAATTCAATTTTTATCAGTTATGTTCACAAAACACATGTTAGTCGAATGTACCCGGCAGTGTTGCCGTTATAGCGCTTTTATCGCTAGATCTAGCGCCTTTCTAGGCTTTTCAGCGCTTCTATTCCAACAATAACGCGCTAAAAAAAATTTGTGGAATCTGGTGGAAAAATTAAAAAGATATCGGCAGCCTTCAATTAGGCCAAAAAGTTGGTATCCAGAGCTGCAAAACAAAAAAAACCTACGAGTTCATTCGGGGAATCCCCAAGAATAGGTAATGTTCAGTCTAGTTTATTGTTTTGTCTCTTTTTACAGTAAAGGATTTTACACTGTAAACAGAAAAGAACTGGTTTGTCTTACTTACTACGTACTAAAGCGGTGCATGGTTAATTTCTTGTTAGAATTTTAGTTTGCAATTCGTGAAAATCTTAAATGGAAGTTCATCTAAAGAAGACGGCTTATAGCCAGATATAGGTATGGTTATTTTTTAATTATAGGCAAAATTTAACCACCATTTTACCCATGCTAAAATCTAGTGGAATTTAGCCCTTTTTTTAGCCCCGTTTTTACAAAAAATAGCGCTTTTCCGACAATTTTTTGGTTTAGGTTTTATTTTCTTCCGAACGGCAACACTGGCACCCAGATAGGCGGGCGAGTGTCGCCACCGAATGGGTTTCACAAGACGGACATTCAAGTTGAGGTCATCCTAAGAGATCGATCAACATCCTGCTGCAATGATCTCCCACATCGGTCCAAGTTTTTGGATCTGGGCCACCTTGAAAGCCCAGTAGGATAAAAACATAGAGGTTACGTAAATAATCTGTTTTTCAATTAAGTATTTAATTAAAATTTAATGCCGACAATATACCGGAATACCGGAATTCCGGTATTCACGTCACTTAATTTTTAAATTAAGACACAAGAAAATAATCTTGATGATGCAAACAATGCTCTCTCGCAATGTAAAAAAAAAAAAAATGTGCTTGTCTACAAGCCATATTTCTAGGTATCGATTCAAAATTACAATGGGATCCTCATACTGTAAAACTAGCACACAGGCTTAGCTCTGTAGCATATGTAGTCAAAAGAGTATTAGAGAGCTCACTGACGTTGCCACTGCTAGGCTTGTTTATTTTAGTTACTTCCATAGTTATGTCCTATGGTATACTACTGTGGGGTCGGGCAGCAGACATTGAAACGATCTTCATCTTACAGAAGAGAGCGATCCGATTTATTTACAAGCTAGGTATTAGGAACTCGCTAAGGGATTTCTTTAATAAACAGTTGCAAGTCAATACATTTATGAAAATACTAGATATTGCCCGCGACTTCGTTCGCGTGGTAATTTTGATGATACACATTTGATGCGTATTTTTCCGGGATCAAAAATAGCCTATGTGCTAATCCAGACTATAATTCATTTCTGTGCAAAATTTCAGCCGGATCCGTTCAGCCGTTTTTGCGTGAAAGAGTAACAAACATCCATCCATACATACAAACTTTCGCGTTTATAATATTAGTAAGGATAATGTATGGAAGGAACAATATCAGCAATTTCGAAAATATTGGCAGCCATCATAATATTGATACTAGGAATAAACATAAATCGTCACTTCCACGTTTTGGACTTGCATAAGTTAATATATCCTTTGGGGCACTGTATACGGTTCTACAATAAAATTCCTTAATATTATAATAATATTAGACTTACCACCGACGGGGCTTAAAAAATGTGTTGAGCATACTCTATGCAAAAAAGCCTATTATAACATTAAGGATTATTTGGAAGACAAAGATGTGTGGTGTTTAAATAATGTTAACGGGGACGATTGTATCTAGTGTAGTGTAACTTTAAATCGAAAACTCTATTAATTAAGCAAACCTAGACAGGTTAAATGTGTAGTTTCTTTGTCAGCTTCTTCTCCGCATAATCTATTAATGTGACACTAACAGCTTTGACGTTCATTAAGTAAACATTTTGTTTTTATAGTGAATACAATTTTGGACTTTGACTTAAAATATTGATACCGAAACAATAGATACCGATTTTAGAAAAAGGGTCCGGTAGCCTAGCCCTCTCTCGATGAAAACAAAACACGATCATGGCTGCCCTGCCACCGAGATGTTATCAAATAACAATCAGCGTGAGAGAGGACGGTCAGATGTGGGCTTGTGTGCATAGTATAGGATGTAATTAAGAGATCCTCCGCCCGTGAGTTCGCAGTTCACACCTGTGAATGCGCTGTTAAGGCCCAGTCACGTCTCCTTGTACTATGTCTGGACACGAGTAGAAGGCGACCAGATATATTTGGATAATACAAATCAACTGGAACTAAAGTTCCTCTGTGAACCGTCTAAGTCATATTTTTTTAGGTAGGGTTCGTAGAGTAAGGGCTTGTATATTTAGGGCCTGGAGTGTAAGGGCACAGTAAAAATAATGATAGAACGTAAGTAATCTTCGGCCCCCATTAGCTCAAACAAAATCAGAAACAACATTAATATAACCAAGAAATCTAACTTTGTGACCACGAAACATAATACGAAGAAAAATATTATACCTATAAGGTAAAGATAAATATAAAGATGTTTATTTGTCAAACATGAGTTTTCAAGAAGATGGTACACAGTCGGATATTTGTCCTGCATGCTTTGCCATTGTAGACGTAAAAATTTCGTTGTGAGAGAGCGCCTTTAAATTGTCTTAGTTTTATTAGAAGCGAAATTAATTTTAAGTAAGTAAGGTAACCTCAAGTATTGTGTCTTCGTTATATCTCAGAGATATCAACCCAAACTCACTCATTCATTCGGAGTAGGATATAATTGAAATAAAAGCTAACTTTATTTCTATTTACTTTATTTCTTTAGCTTACTTCGGAATTATTTTCCATCGAAAAATAGTACCGAATCGCGTTCATTTTTAGGGTTCCGTACCTCAAAAGGAAAAAACGGAACCCTTATAGGATCACTTTGTTGTCCGTCTGTCCGTCCGTCCGTCCGTCTGTCAAGACCCTTTTTCTCAGGAACGCGTGGAGGTATGAAGCTGAAATTTATATCAATTACTCAGGTCTACTGTCCCTTGAAGCTGTGAAAAAATCAAACTTCTAAGCCAACGCAATCAAAAGATACAGCCGTTTATGTCGCAAATTTTCGACACTTGCAAGGGAATCAAAACCTACAGGGTGCTTCCCGTGAACTCAGAATCTTGAAATTTGGTACGAAGCAACGTCTTATAGCATAGATAAAGGAAAAATTACGAAAACCATAAATTTTTAGTTACATCACAAAATATATTTTTTTTTAATAATTTTAAACTTACTACCCATTTCCTCATAAACGCGTAGAGGTATTAAATTGAAATTCATACCAAATACTCAGGTCTATAATACCTTTAAGCTGTAACAAAATCTAACTTCTATGTCAACGCAATCAAAAGAAACAGCAATTTAAGCTGCATATTTTGAAACTCGCAAGTACTCGCAAGGGAATCAAAACCTAAAGGGTACTTCCAGTCGACCTAGAATCTTGAAATTTGGCATGAAGCAACGTTTTATAGCACACATAAAGGGAAAATTCCGAAAACCTTAAATTTTTAGTTACATTACAAAATATATATTTTTTAATAAATATAAACTTATTACTTTTTTCCTCATGTTTTGCAATAAAAATACCATAGTTATGACTCGATTGTCGTAATGAACGAACTTTGTAAACCTTGCAGGTTTGTACGGAACCCTCGGTGCGCGAGTCCGACTCGCACTTGGCCGGTTTTTTTTTAACAATATATAACTGTGTGGACAAGATTTAAGCTTCGGTCGCACAAAGCGACTAGTACTAGTCGGAGCGCTAGTTCTACACGAGAAGTTCGCAGCGAATAAAATTGAACATGCTCAATTCTAGTCGCAGCTACTTCAACTCGCGGCAAGTGAATATATTCGCAGCGATTAGCCTGTCACACATAGCGAATACTCCCGGGGAGTAGGCACTCGCAACGATTAGTTGCTGTGTATGACCGAAGCATTAGAACTGTACAAAAGTATTCCTTCGCCCGGTACCTACGTAGCTGCGCCTTAAGGGAAAGGCTCTAAATAAATATTTTCCGACGAAAAGGCCGGCCCTCGTAACTTGCGGGGCCCACACACCACACACCACACTACGTGCCCGTCCAAGCGACACCCCGCAACATATAAACCGTAAAGTAATTTCTGCTCTTTGCAGACTAAAGTTTGATAAAATTGTTTTTCATTACTCATACTCGGAAAGTAGGTTTGAAGTTGCCTGAGGAGCGGGTTGAAACTTTGAAAGTCATACTTTAAAGCCCTAGGAGAATCGTTTTCTACTGACAGCAGTCAACTTATAAAAAAAAAACTAGTTCTATTTTCACATTTCTGTTGAACAATGTTCCAACTTTCTAATGTAAAATTGAAATAATATAAAGATACTAAGTGGTTATTAAAGAATATACTTTTTTAAATGTTTTTATTATAATTTTCTTTCAACAAATTCTTTAAAATAACATAGATTTGGGCAAATTATTTACCATTTTTTTCAAAATGAAAAATAATGCCTAAATAGCTCTGGCCAGCCACAGAAAAAAAGAAATTGGCGGGAAAGCGGCGGCAGTCCGATCTTATTTTGTTTTTCCGAGTTGTAGGTACTCAGAGTTTTGTTTATACTCTAGTGTATAATAAAGAATATCTTATCTTAATTGTGATGCAATTTCAACACAATAACTTCGAGAGTAGAGTGGCAGCACGTTGTTTCGCATAGAATTCATAAACTACTGGTTCAAATTGAATGAAATTTGAAATATACCGTGTTTATACAATGCCTGCTTGGTTATTGAAAATTTAGGCTTCTAGTTTTATCCACAACGAAGTTATAGGGGGTCGAAAATGGCCTGAACTGCTTCGAGAAGAGGATGATACGGCCGTGCCACTTTTTTGCTCAACTTGGCGGATGCCGTGCCCCCAGATTTATTAACAGCAACCTCTAACGTTTTCACCTGAATTTCAGAGAACTATTGACGCCCCGCTGTTTCTCCTGTGAAGCGGGCTGAGCTGGCTGACTGATGTGTTAATGCATGGCCGTTGGCTTCCCGCCCCCGCATCCAATGAATGTATATTTGTGTTCATTCGGCTTTGGTCTGGGTGTAAACAAAAATAAAAATTAAATGCGGTCAAAGTCAAGAGATTGAAATATTTCTTTAATAATTGATAGATTAATGGATAGTTATTCATTAGTTATTCATAGGACGAGCAAACAACTTGATATATATTATTACTTTATTACTTCCCGTACTTTAAAGACTTTATAGACTTGAACTGTCTCGTTTGTCTAGCGGTATCACCTCTGATTACCTTGCCGGAGGTCACGGGTTCGATTCCCACTGGCAACTACCGTATACATTAGTATTATTATACTTTATTGCACGCGAAACATTTAACAGGACATTGCATAAGAAATAACACATACAAAGGAGAGCTTACCTCTGTAAGAGATTTCTGTCAGCGAACCTTGGAGTCGGAGAGCAGTAAAAAACGGGTCTATATACGTGTACAAAGTAAACTACAAAATCTTAAGTAACCTACTTACAGCAAAAACAAAGAAACTGCATAAACTAAATACCTGAAAAAATAAATACATAAATAGGTCAAAGTTATGTCAGATACCTTTGTCCTTTCAACCGCTTCTTAAATATGCCAATCGTGGGACTAGCACATTATATTCTGCGGCAGTGCGTTCCACAGCCTAACCGAATGGACCGTGAAGGAGTCACCGTAAGCTCCAGTATCGGGAGCAGGGATTTTAAGCAGGTGGGAGTTGACAGAATTCGCCTTTGTACACAGTGTATGATCTGAAACCTTTCTCTGAGGTAAGCGGGAGATGAGGGATTTTATATAATAAGGAGAGCATAATGTAAATTCCAGAAACTAATTGGGAACCATTTTAACTCATGACGGAAACGAGACACGTGATCAAATTTTCGTAATCCGTATATGAAACGGCTACCCAAATTTTGTAATCGTTTGAGTTTGTCTTTTCAACAGCTCGTCATTGGCGTCCAAGTAGCAAACATCCGCATGGTCGAGAAGAGGAAGAAGAAGAGATTGGGCAAGAGATATTCTAGTTTTAAATGGGAGAACGCTTTGGAGGCGCCAAAAGCGAATGGAAAGCTGTGAAGACGCGCCAACTGACTTCACTGACATGCGTGGACTAAGAGATGACAGTCAAAGAGCACTCCTTTGAGATTCTTTCTTGGTCTTGGCCGTTGTCGTATAGACAATGGGCATGCCGTTGAAAACGACTACACGAACCGATTATACCGATTGCTTTATCAGCAACCAAGTGTGGACTGCCAATAAGCAGAAGTTACTGAAGTTAGCAGATCATTGTCCAGCAGATAATAAATAAATGAGACTTCTTGTCGCATGCAGCAGAGTTCTACAGTTCCTGAGACTTTTGAGAAATAGTTCTGGCGTTTTTACCTTGAAAAAAGTCAATAGAAAAAATTATCTGCTAAAATTGCCGCAGCATATCATTTCGCAGCAGATCAAAAATAAATGTAAGTAAATGTGGGCAGTACATTTGTACCAATGGCCACAGTCCGGGTGTATGTAGGTATTCCATGTTTGTGATGTCCTTGCCTGGTTACCATAACACAGGCTATCCTAGTTCAGGACAAGAGATTGTTTTAAATACGTGGAAGTTATAATTATTAATATAAGTTACTTTATTGCTTCCCATACTTCAGCGATTACTGTCAACGGTTTGTTTACATTTAGACCAAAGCTGAATTAAATATAATTATGTACCATCCCGCGCGGGCTTTACGCTTTCCGCACTGTTGCCTGATTTGGCCTGATTGTTGATTTTGTCGATGTGTCGATGAGGAGGTCACGCTCATTAACCAATGGGCGCACATGGACGATTTTCTTTGGGAGCTTTCGTGGAATGGATTTTCTAGTTCTAGTTTGACAGGAGATTTCCCCACTTAGCCTCATAATTGGGCAACCGTACGTAGCAAGTGCTGAGTTATGTAAATACCTCAGACACTAGGGTTTCCTCACGATGTTTTCCTTCACGGATAGCGAGTGGTATTGCTACTATAACTTCACAAATGTACGTAACTTAGAAACAAAGTCATTAGTACATGCCGGGATTCGGACCCGTGACCTCCCGAATGAGAAGCCGGCGTTCTACCGCTCTACTACCACCGCTTGTGGAATGGAGTTTAGGAGATGTTGAGTATCTCAATCAAACTTCTTAGAGTTCCGTAGTCAACATGAAACCCTTATAGTTTCGCCATGTCCGTCCGTCTGTCTGTCTGTCACTCCGCGGCAAAACTGTGGCCGTGATAATAGGTACATGTGATTAATCATTATTATTAATTCTTTATTGTACAAAAGGTGGACTTAATGCTAATCACATTTTCTACCAGTCAAGCCGCGTTTTGTCAAGGCCCTAAAACTGTATTATAAAAACTTAAAATACTTATATTTTTTAGGGTTCCTCACCTACACCTAAATTAGGGATGCACGGTATACCGAGCGCTATCAGTAGAGGCACAGGAAGAGCGAAAGTACACTTTGGATAAACGTCGTTACTGTCGATATGTAGGTATATGTCGTCGCCAACTGGCAAAATTAGCCGTCGAATTAACTGCCTAGGACGTTCATTAAACGTCATTCAGCCTTGTAATTGAACGAAACGTTCTATAACCTGGTTAGCCAAGTGGTTAATACTAGACGGCGGCGTCTGCTTTGCTAGGATGACCAAGATACATACTTCAATTAATTCGTGACCACGACAACTGCAACATCGCCGAAACGTCGGAAATTAAGCTAATTTAGTTTAGCCCATAAATAATGAGATTATTCCCGTTAAGTGTATAACTATGCAAGTAATTTAAAACTGAACCGTTAGGGGAAATGGCAAATCACGTTTATAAAATAAAACAGTTGCTTAACCAATACAAAATAACTAATAACAGGTTATAACACTGTTCTGTGGGCTAGGAGGTAATCTGAATAATCTAAACTGCAGAAAAATATACAAAATTTTTATTCAATAAATTATTCATTTATGAAGGATAATTTATGTAGCCAAGCAATTTTTTTAAACAGGTGATTTAAAATAAATAAAAAAAATGCCTTTTTAATATCTACTTTCAGTTTAGTTTCAACCAAATATGACGTAAACAACTAAACCAACCAAACCACCCTACCGAAGCTGACTTAGGTAAAGCAAATTAGCTGTTGCGTTGACGCCATCTTGAAAAATGGCACTTCAAACTCTTCATTCAACCTTTTAATAAAGAGGCTAGATTTTGATCAGCCAGGTAGTCAAACGTTTTAAACAGTGCATGTTCACAATTAAAAGGCTAGCCATATAATTGAATGCCGCCACCTAATAAACTTCCTAGGCGTTGTATTGGACGGCTGATTTGATCAGTTGGCAGCGACAAATATACATATATTATACCTACCTAAGTTAGGTATCTTTATTACACGTTATTGCACACAAAATATTTAACATGACATTACACAAGAAATAACATGTATAATGGCGAGCTTATCTGTGTGAAAGACTAGATATCCCACCGATAGATTCATTGTGATCTCAAGAACATTGAATGACCTTATGACGAGAAATAGGGAACGGGCCATAATGTAAGTACATATCTCTCTCAAAAGGCATAAGAAGCTTACAATTAAAAACCGGAGGTTTTTCTGGGGTTTTTTATTTGAGAATATATGACGCGAAGTAATAATTAAGCCAGTTTTTTGAAAAACTCGTAAATTGAACAATATTTGTTTGCAGGGAGCTCTACCTCTGCATTAGTTATGGGGGTTGTTTCTATAGGATTGAATTCACCCAGCGCCTTCCTTTGGTAGGAATAACAGAACACTTCATAACCACAGTGCTTGAGAATCCAATCCGAAGTTCTAAATTAAGGCACGTCCAAAGCAGATGGCAAGGTTAGGTATATTATGAGTAATTTTGAATGGAGCTCGGAGTGTGCCGTCGAAATTTATCACCATTCAATTGATCGTCGTTGACTAGGTACCTACTAGCGATTGGAGAACTCCACCTTTTGTTAAAAGTGAGTTTGTAGAGATGTTTGTGATTAACAAGTCTTAAATTAGATCACTTACACAAGACCTGCTGTTTATTTATTTATTTATTTAATACGGAGATATTACAGAAATATGCCACTTATTCTAAACTTAGATGATAATGATGTTCGATCTCGTGTTTTAATAAATAAGCCCTAACGCTGGTTTGTGTTATGTTATGTTGAATAAAAACATGTAGTAAGCCATTTTACGGCACGCGTGGTGATTAAGCCCATACTCTCTCTCTCTGAGAGAAGGCTTGTACCCTGCAGTGGGACGTTTAGGCGGTTCAAGTCCCGGCATGGGTGGAATTTTTAGCCTCTAAAATAGGTTTTTACAAAACTGTTTCCTTGTTTATGTCCTTTGAAGGTAAGGAACCCTAAAAACGAAGTACCTATATATAGAAAGCGTCTAGAAAATATTTAGCATACTCGTACCTTCTATTAGACGTTTAGCAGCTAATTTAGAAGATATCTATAATGCACTCTAGAATATGTCTAGAGTATACATAGGTATTTTGCTAACCTTCCATTCGATATTTGGTAGATCATTTAGAAGATATCCTAATATTTACTAACTAGCAGACATGGCTAGTAGACGCAAAATAGACATGCATTTCATGACAGGCAGGTGTAGAAGACATTTGGAAGGCGGACATAGAGTCATCTTCTAGATATCTCCTAGACTACTTTTAAATATCGCCAGATGTCTCCTTGAGGTTTTTTCAAATATTTAAAAGATATTTATTAAATTTTCTGCAGATATTATGTGCTGTGCGGGTGGTAGTTTCATTGCGATCTGTAAGATGTAAGTTTGTAAAAAAAAACTACCTACCAAGTACGATTGCATGGGAATTTCCGCTTGAGGCACTCCATTAAGTAGATGGGAAGATAATCTGTGAATATGAGTACCTATAAGAGTCTTTGTGGACCGAGGGACCACTTCTGGGATTCGCTATTTCGCGAATCCAAAGGTTACCAACATTTAATAGTCTTAAAACAATTGTAGAACGATACCAGGAATTTGTATAACCCATATAATTTAAAAAAATACAACTTAAATAACAAATTATAGATAGATAGAGAAGACTTCATTGCACAACTATCCAAAAAAAATAAGAAATAGTTTCTTATATCTAATAGTTTATTATATACTTACCTAATATACGAAAAAATTACATTACGTATACCTACCTAAGTATTTTAGCAATTTAATAAATGCTCATTACATTTGAAGGCAGTTTCTTCCCTTCAGTCAGCCGAATCATGTGAAACCGGGTTTCTGATTGTCCTAATTTTTTAAGTTCCCAGGACCATTGTAATATAATAGGTAGGCACATAAAAATAAAAATAAATGATTAAAAACAATTCTAGTTTTGCGTTATTTCAACGACACGTTATAACAATGCCTAACATTCAGAAATTGTCATCTTCAGATAAGTACATCAAAAGCACAATATGGCCAAAAAATGCTTAAGTATTTTTTATTTTTCTTACCTGCAGGTGTTGATTATGGACTCAAATTACCAAAGACTTCCGTGTTTGAGAAACTCTGGTTTTCTCTCTAAGAGCCGTCGGAGTCGGACACACTCGTTCAGTTTCGCAATTTCGCCTCATTTGACGGAGGTTGACACTGTTTTGGGGTTTTGTCGTAGTTTTATCAACCAGTAGGTACAGTCACAGAGGAAAAATACAGAGTACCTACTGTGATACAGTAGCTAGGTCTGTGATCCTCACACCGTACTTCCCACCGCACTAGCTCATATCTGCGCATTATACCTTATAAGAACGAGGTTTGAACACAAACTTACCTACCAGTCGCATGACTGTACCTATCGATAGCCCTCTAAAGCAACTGGAAGAGTTATTCAAAAATACCTCCAAAGGCTCTTAAGAGAAGCTATAGGTACTGACTTACGGTCAAGGTACTGACTGACTCTTCCGAAGACGGTATCGGAAAAACATCGCCCCTATAAAGCAAACTTAAAAAGGCAACTAGCACAGTCTAGTGCTAGTCTATGGCCTGAGTAGGCGAAAGCTCTCAAGCTCGCCCGTAGGAGCATCCAAAGTACACTTCAAGCGGCCGTCCCTGCATTGAAGCGCAGTTTAAAGCTCTGAACGTACAGTCAAAGGCAGATCAACCTTTACATTTTAGTTGCTAAGTCGCCCGTAACGTAAAACTGAGTAGAGCGCACGGAAGTAAAGGTTGATGTGCTGTTGACTGTACTATCAGTCGGACGTGCCCGATCATTTCCATCTGCCACCAGGAGGTTTGCCCCCAATGGGGGTCGTTGACATAAACGCAGTTTAAATAAGAATCAGTTACCAATCTTTTTACTAACGTCCGAAACGCGCCAATACAATATACATAACTACGAAACGCGAGATCTCGGTGAGCTTCGGTCCTACCGCAGTCCGGTGTTCACCGCGCGTGTTTGCAGACGGGCGACGCGTCGGATCGGCTAGCTAGACAAAAATGTCGGAATCACGTCGACTATATTGGTCGGTGTACGGATGTTTAAACTCGACAGTATAAAAACCTGAGTTAACTCTTTTTCCTGCTCTTTTTTCCATGAGAATGTATTACAAACTTCGCCTTTCTGTTACATTGTGAGTAGAAACGAGACATATTATTTCGTATCAACTTATGGGACTTCATACTAAACAAGCACATAATATAAATAATTACCTACCCACAACTCTCGAAAGACCTAGTAAGAGACAATATTGAAATGTGGCAGTATCGAATTCGAAACACAAGCGCGTTAACCCTGTCGCGCCTACTCCGATCGAGCGAGCGTAGATAGTTAAATCTATAAAAAAATACTCTGTGGTTAAATCCAGCGGACGGCCAACGTTGACTACTGGTGTTCATTATACTGTGACACAAATAAAAATAAACCCCAACCACGCCCGGCAGCGCAGCGCGACGCGATCGGTCGCCAGGCGACAGAGACGATTGGAAATGTTCAGAATTTGGTGCGCGTAAGGCGCGAGACACACAGATGGGACCTACGTCCCTACGGCGAGGGCGCGGTAAGAAGTACAGGGCCGGTTTCTGAATTGAGAATTTCACTAAGTAAATACGTAAGTTACGTTCTGTCACGCTCTTTTCTGAGAAATTCAAAGAGACAGTACTACAGTTAACTAGGTATTTACTTAGCGAAATTCTCGATTCAGAAACTAGCCATATTAGAGTCACAGACCACAGCCCTTGATCTGCGGTCGCTCTTGGTCTGTGACTCTATACATCTTACCGCCCTCGCCCCACGCCCCATCTGTGTGTCTCTATCTGTCAATTCCATACTAATTGCTATCGCAAACGTCAGGATTCCGACAGGATTTGGTGTGCACAATCAGGCCAAAGGTCGTGGTGCTTATTATTATGTACCTAACTGTCAAGCTCGAACTACGGACAAGACAAGTGGCTGTTATACCTGACATGCTGTCTCGCTCGCACATTCTAACATTTTTAATTATTGTAATCAAATGCATGAATAGATTTAGGTTTGATAGATAAAAAAATTACGGACATTCAAGACATATTTTTCTTATCTTATTCTTATCTTATAATTATACTAAAGTTAATAAGTTTGGAAACAACTTTTCGGAAAACAGAAATGTAAGTATTTACATTTTATTATCTATCAAACCCTCGTAGTATTAAGCCGTAGTAGCTAGCATAGTTCAATCAGACACATGGAAATTCAAATTAAAACGACAACCCTTTTATTCGTTGTTTTATTTTCTTGGTAACTAGGTACAAGTAGTCAGATAAAAAAAAACTCTAGTTAGGTAAGTATGACATTATGCGAAATATTATGCGAATTGACAATTTATTAGTAACAGTATCAAACAAAAGTTATATGTAACTAGTAAAATCAATATCAATAAAAATTACAGTAACATATTACAAATTACATAGTAATTAATCACGGATTTTCACCAACACAACCAATGCTTGGAATTATTTCTCATTCGATGTAACCAAATAAGTATGTTAACGAATTGGCGCCTCGAGAGCTAAATAGAGCTAAAACAAGCACTAGATATACGAGGTTCAATAGCGCCACGAATGAAAAAGTGCTTTCAATTTTTTTTTATCTCTATCATGGTAATAGGTCCTAGTTTTACTATCACTGCCTAGACCGAATTGGGGCAGCAATTCTAGGTTTTTGTTTTTATGTTCTAGGATTTAGGATTTAAAAACTACTATTACTTGCCATTCGAAAAGTTTTTCGAAAAGCACTTTTAGGTAAACCGTTGTAAGTAGAAATTTTCAGTGGTGGCCTTGGTGAACCTCGTGGAGCCTTCATGACCAATGACATTGAAATCTTTTATGGAACCACAGTATAAAATTAACCGGAGCCCCTAAGAGAAAGTTTTGAAAAAATACAATAGACCATTCTTAAAACACTGTCTATGACATAATATGCCTTTAACACGTTGCCTTCTTGGCCCTAACCAGTTTAGAGTAATGGGGGCCCAGTCTATGGTTTTCCACTAGATTACTGCACTTTCATCTCAAGAGAGTTAGTCCCGAATAACAAAACAGCCCCTCTGCTCTCGACACGCAACGATGAATGATGAACGATGATTTATACGCATTGACGCTTGTCTTTTAGTCATAGTTATAAAAGCATTGCACAATTGATATTAAGAATTATTGGCAGATGAATTATTAAATCGTAATGGTGGATAGGTGAGGTCATGCCCTTTTTACCCTTCCGGGACATGGCTGTTCACGTGACGGAATGTCTAAAGGGTTCAAATGTGTAAGTGTCAAAATGTCTAAAGTTTAATGGTTAAAATGGTGCGGACACGAAGTCTCATATTCAAATTTCTTTAGTTTTTTTTTAGAAATCACTTACATACTGTTCTCCTCTTATACTTTCTCATGATTTTATATAATGCGGTTATCGGGCCAAGTTTTTTTTTATTTACAATTTTTATGTCACCGCCAACTGATTGAATTAGCTGTCCAATTCGAAGCCTAGGAAGTTGCTATGCGGAGGAATTCAATTACATGTCTAGTCTTTTCATTATAATCAAGTAGGTATTGTCTAAAACGTGTAACTACCCGACTGACCGAAAGATACCCTTTCAGTAAAAAGCTGAATCAACGCAACAGCTGATTAATTTCACCCCACTGACTGCTTCGGTAGAATGACAGATCAGATATTTGAATGAAATTAAACTAAACGTTTTTATTGTGAGTTTGTTTATTTACAATTTAAAAATAATAAAAGGCATCCATTTTTTTTTAATGAGTTCAGTATCATCGAAGATGAAAATAGCTCATTGAAACGACTTTTTAACTTGGTTTAAAGAAAAATTTGGTAGCTACAGATAAAAGATCAAATCCTGGGCGATTTCAAATATTATAGCTAAGAACTACTATCTCAAAAACTGTGAGTTTTGGGAGATGTGTATTGGCCTAAATAGCTTCTAAAGTGGCCTCACTTATCCATTATTACCACTGATAATAATTTGTCTAACAAACTCCCTGTACAGGAATAGTTAGATCAATGACAAGATGTGCCGAATGCCTCAATTGTGATGAATTTAAAGGTAAATTAAAATAATTAAAAGTACAGTAGACTATACCTACAGTAAACATTCATGGCACAATTTCTAAGTAGGTATAGAATTCGGAATGGAAGTCTTAAAATAAAGTAAAAGTTATCCCTGCAAGCGCTTACATGGAATGATTTCATTGCGATACTTCTTAGTGATTTCACTATTGCTCACTTCAAGCTGTCAACAATCATACAACACTACAATTGTATAAGAAAACGGCGACATTTTGTGGTTCCCACAGTTTACGTAACTATGTTCTTATGAATGAGCATTAAAACACTATAAAAGAAAAATGCGTAGATAAATATATTTTTCAATCATATTTTAGTAAAAAGGTCGGTAGGTAACTAAAAATTTAAATCGAAAAATTGGTCAGCGGTTTCCTGACAGCTGTCACTGGCGCTGCAGTAGTTTTAGGGCTTTCAGTAAGTATATCAAATATACTTATGCAGGTACCATCACTTTAGAGAATAATTTAAAAGTTCATGTAAAATACATTAATCACCACTCGTACTCACCACGCTAATCGCCAATTCGCGGTGGGCACGAATGGTGATAAAGCCCATACTCTCACTTCGAGAGAACGCCTGTGCCTTGCAGTGAGACGTTTACAGTGTTACCTGTAAAATACGCAATTTTTGAAGCAACCCAATTAGAGTTTATGTTATAACAACTTTCCTCTTTGAGTTTTTTAACGACTGCGTATGAGACCAAACCGTGCATAACAAAAAAAAAACTTTGACCCTATTACATAAATTATATATAGTCGATAACAAAATAAATAACATTTCGATCGTTTCCTATCACTTGATAATATTGCCACGTCTACTTACAACTATTTTATAACAGAAACACCATTTTTAACGAAAAATACATGCACTCTGAAATTGTAGTGACGTCGGCGTAAATCACCAGAACAACAAAAACCTTTCCACTTTAGCTGGAACAACAATTTCATCATATACACATAAAGTACGCATCTAACTCTCGACTGGCCACAGGGATGCATCGCGGCTTATGAATAACCCGACATCTCGGGTGTCCCAAAAATAAACACATTAAGGAACTTTTTTTTTAAACTGATATATTTCCACTATTGGTTACCAGTTGGTTACGGTAACCGATAGTGCAAATATGTCGGTTTTGAAAAAAAGTAAATACTTAAGTAACTTTCTGTCATGCTCTTCTCTGAGAAATTCTAAGAGACAGCACTACAGTTAACTATCTACCTAGCGAAGTTCTCAATTAAGAAACTGGCCCTTACTGTGTTTGTTTTTGGGACAGCCGATCTATCTTGAATGCGGAGAAGAATTGAATACCTACTTTGCGTATTCTTAGTTATTAGATACACTACAATTATATACAGCTAGGTACTTAAATCACTATGGGATTCAAAACACACTGCGCTATCTGGTCAACTAACATCTAGAAAAAAAAATTCCACCGATTCGCCAGAACTTCATTACAATGATGCACACGAAGGATGAAAAATTATTATCATTTTCACCCTAAGAGATTCGTCTCAGACAAAAAAATAACCGTACCACGATTTTGTAAAATTAGTATCTACAAGGTTTCACAACGACCGCTCGCTCTAGCTTATTTTATCGAATCATCAGAGCCTTAAATATTATAAAAACCGTTACCAAAACTTACTTTAGGGCTTACACACCACAGGAAGAAATATTTCTTACAAAAGACATTTTTTTACACATCTTTAACAGCTATGATCGTTTAGTTTTAAATGCTTTCTCTTACCCCTATAAGATGTGCAGAATCACGCTATCATCCCGAAAAGGGGGAATTGTAGTCAACACGAATAACTGTATGCAACTCGAATATCGCGTCTTCACTGTCGAGAAATTAAACCATTTAAAAGCTGAGCACTGAATACTGTCAGTCTTATTTATAAAAACACGATTCCTTAAAACACTCCTCAGAGTCAGTTTAAATCGTCTGCGGTAAAGGGAATGACGTCAACACAGATTCATCATCATCATCATCAGCTATTTGACGCCCACTGCAGGGAATAGGCCTCTCTCATGTTTTCTAACCATGAAGAGTTTTGCCACAATCGCCACGCTTGGCAGTCGGGTTGGCCATCGCAGTATGCGGTTGGAATCTCAGGAAGACGCCGCTGCCCGTCTCCTGGTAATTTATTTCCTTAGTCGCCTTCTACGACATCCACGTAAGGAAATGGAGTGACGCTATTCTTAATCCGCCGCCACAGATTATGTAACACGATTTTCAACTCTTAGAAGTGGTTTAACTATCGACACTGAAGAAACAGACCTCAGTTTTTCCATTATTTTAATAGCCAACATGCTATAAGGGCAAGTGCCCTAAATACAAAAAGAAATGCTATTCCAACCTAAAGTTAAGTTGATGCCTTAATTTTAGTTTGGATTAGCAATTTGTTTTGAATAGCTAATGTATGGAAAAGCTGATTTTGTTCGTTATTTTGAAGTTATCTCCATACTAAAAGTTCGAATGTATTCATGACTAGACCCCACATTTCGGAAAGGCAGGGGCATTTTTGTAAACCTAGTAGGAAACTAGTGACCAATCACTGTCTATCAAAGCAGAATGGAGAAATAGGATACTGTTAGGCATTACGTGTTTTTTTTTAAAGCGCACCATATTACTTTTTGTTGTTTTATTGATATTTTTTATTAATAATGCCGGTAAGGGACGTCCCAGGCGGGTTATCTTCGACCAAAATATAGGGGATGTATTTGCAAAAGGCACGGTACCGGCGTGCGTGCATGCAACGACTAATTAATGTTGATGAAAGTAATCTGTCAGGATCGTGGCAAGTGCCAGTCCCTGGTCTCTGCCTACCTCTCTGGGATACATTCGTGAGTTTATGTATGTAAGTATGTTTTTATTATTAAAAAATACCTCATTGGTTTACAGGTTTCCAAGAAATGTTTCATCCTTGCTCCTTATCGTTTATTGCTATTAATTCAGCTATTACTTGCAATTGATGTAACATCGTCACAACTGAAAGTCGTCTCACCATAGCTATGGTGAGACGACTACCATAGCTATGGTGAGACGACTACCATAGCTATGGTGAGACGACTACCATAGCTATGGTGAGACGACTTTCAGTTGTGACGATGTTACATTAACTGCAAGTATTGATAGTTATCTGGAATAACATTTATAATGTGCATACGACACTTTTAGTTCGAAGATATCAACTCTCTATAAACAACAGTGTCCATAGAGAGTAACTTACGTAACGACAACACTTTTTTATCACGGTTTACAATTTACGTTTTTTAAGTTTAAATTTACGTGATATTTAAGCGATAAAACGTAAAATAAACATATCAACTCTCCGCTCCACTTTGGTGGACAGGTGTCCTAATATTTTAGTGTTAAACACTAGCTCTTAACAGATATTCGAGATAGTCGAAGATATAAGAAGTTTTCCTATTCGATATGGCAAGAATGATACCTGATTCTTGTAAGAAAGCTACTGTAGATATGTTTCAGAGGTCCATATCGTTGTCTGCACTTCTAGTCTGTCGCACCTGACTAGCCAGTAGAAAAGACGAAATTACTGCGAATGTATAAAGCTGAATATAGTAAACATGATATTACATGAATAGATAATTGCTTAATTAGTCGATACATGAGATTTCTATCATATTTTATGGCTACAGTACAGTTATGTTATAGAAACACTTTAATACGCGTCAAAAATGTTAGTCAAAAAGTCGTTAATATATTACAATAACAGCTTAATTATGTTACTATTAATTTCCACCTCCACAACTTCTGTCATCAAGAATGTAAACATATTTCCAACACCATTGGCATCAAATAACTAGACTATGCTAAAAAAAAAAAAAATATCGGGAGTGATATTGAAATTATTGAACCACAGTCGTCGCGTGCGTCCATAATTGGCGAGTTACCTTTTAGGTCTCTAAACTCTAGCAAGGCAATTGCCAGTTAGCATTGGCTAACTTGTAGCAATATTTACATATTCCTCCAAGCGGATCTCTTAATTTTTTTAGAATTCACGAACACTTCCATAATACACCAAACTGGTAAGCTACAATTTGAAAAAGATAAATCTTCACATAACGATACTTTCACATAACAACGACATTACTTTCTGCTTTGTTAAGATTACATTTTCCGGTTTCGTGTCCTTAAATCCAAATCAGACTGTTCGCTGTTCGGAAATTTCCGTCGTTCATTCCAGATCTTTCACTTGGAATGAAGCGTCTAAATACCGAATGACCGTCAAATGCCGAATGAATTCATTCGACTCGGTGAAGGATCAAATAATGTTGGTTAGGTTCATTCGGCAACTTTCATTTTCCCAGAATTAAAGAAGAGTGAAACGTTAAACATAGAATTATCTGTAACACAGACGCAGCGCACCGCTTCATTAAAAAAATATAACGAATGAACGAGGAACGAAAGAAAAAAAATACGTTCAAACATTCGTATTCATAAAAAACTTTCATTAGACTGAATCGTCTGATACAGCCCTCATAGCCAAAATCAGCTTGCATGACAACAATTGTTAACTCATTGGATTGCGAGGGCGTTTACGATAGCCTATAAAGTATAGTCCACAGAAATCTTTTTGGCGGTAACGTGAACATAGTCACAGATCGTTTGCACATCGCTTACTGTCTTTACAGTGTATATGTGAGTAATTGACTACTTTAATAGTAATTTACTACGCATCACACTACGTATATTACTCACTCATACACTGTAAAGACCGCAAGCGAAGTGCAAACGATTTGTGACTATGTTCACGTTACCGCCAAAAAAATCTGTGCGGACTATACACTACTTATAATGCCATTTATGACTTGGCAAAGGAATCTGACAGTATAACTTTTAACTCGATCGCGCGACATTACACATCCAGACTTAGTATATCTTAGTTTAAAACTTCGCCACAAGTATTATTCCTCTTCTATTTCGGATGCACACACTCAATGCTCAGTCCGTAACCCGTCCGCAATTCAGGCGTCAAATCGTGCGCTCGCGCTGTCTCGCAGGAAGCAGTCTACTAGATTTGGTCGGGTTAGAGGGGCTCAGTGGCGCCCTCTCCAGGCAACGAGTGCACGCGCGCCGATAGCAGGTTGTGTAGTATGAAGACCGCCGGCTTTGGACTTCCTTCCATGTCCAATTCCTACAGAAAAAAACAGACGTTATAGGCCAATTGCAAGAAATCTACGACACACCGTCCGTTCCCGAACGAACGGGGTGACAACAGTACTGCCGTACCTCAAAATACTTCGGTACATCGCTCCCGGAAATTCCGCTTTCCTGAAGTGAATAAGAGAAGAAGCGCAGGCGCACATTAGTCACTGGTAAGTCAGAAGTTGGGGTGGGTGGAGAGATGGTTTAACTTTACCCGAATAAGAAAGGAAAAGATTGTTATTCTTACCTATAGAAAAAAAAGATTAAAGGGCAAGCAATAACGCCAAGTGGTCATTAGATTGTCTAAGGTGATGAGATTGTGTGAGCATTTCTTTACAAATTTATATGCCCGCTCCCCTCCAAATGGTTTGATTGGGTAAGGATGGTCTAGGATGGGGGTTGCTCGCTCGCCGCTCAGAGCCGGTTCGGCTCCGTGCGCCCGACGTCGCCGCCGTACCCCGTCCGAGCCTCGTCCAAGCACTCAATGTGTCCGCGTCCGTGATTCGTTCAATAAAGCTCGTTCCCGCCACATATATGGGCCGTTTAATGTGGATAGACTTTTAAGGTCTTGTCCCACCTCTGCATTCACTCTTGCTCGCACATTGTATCAATTTTAATGATTTGAAAAGAATGAGTTTATTTTTAACAAATGTGGGAAATTAAATTACGGACACGCGGTTAAGCGGTACTCACCGCCGTATCGGCGTCGGCGAACTGCAGCCAGGGCCGCAGTTCATAAAACTACAGAATATTATGACCATTCTCCGTACATTGCGTAGCCTAGTCTTGTTACATGTTAATGTGTGGGTTAATCGACTTTGCAATCTACATCGAATTGTCATAGTAAACCATGAATTGTAGTTCTATAAGGTGCCGAGCCTGCAGCGGCTGTCGTCGGCGGAGGCCCGGAATGGCTGAGGCAGTAGTCACAGCTATCCTCTCGAGCGGTACTCCCCACGTTGTCTGAGAGTGCAGCCAGAGCGTGCAGCGCTGGTGTGTGAACCTCGGGCGGTACTCACTGCGGTGTCGGCGTCGGCGAAGTGCAGCCAGAGCTTGCAGCGCTGGTGTGTGAACCTCGGGCGGTACTCACCGCGGTGTCGGCGTCGGCGAAGTGCAGCCAGAGCGTGCAGCGCTCGTCGTCGGCGGAGGCGCGCAGCGCGTGCAGCGGGCGCCGCAGAAGCGCGCGCGCGCCGCCGCGGCCCAGCGAGCCGGCGCCCTCCCAGACGCACACGCCGGCCGCGCCCAGCGCCAGCCGCGCGCACGCGCCGCGGTACCGGCAGCCTGGCCCGCGCGCTCGAATGATTATTCATGTATGGCGAACAAAGAAGGAAAACACATAAAGGCTGCTCTTACGTGGAGCACGCATAATCTAGGTTTATTTGGGATTGTAACAAAATTGTATAGTTTTGATAAACCCACGTTTGAGAGATGATAAAATCACGGAGATTTTACATAATATATGTTTTGCTTTTCCTGTGCTTAGAATTAAAGAAAAGTTGTTTCCAACATTTTTAATTTTAGTATCAAATTTTCTTAATCAAAAACTAGGTACCGGGTAAGAAAAAATATGTCCGGATGTCTATCGTATTGGCATTATTATCTATCAAACCCTCCGACCACATTTATCAAAAATATACTTACTCATTTTAATACAATCGTTGTATTAATACAACATCTTTAATGTTAGAATGTCAGCGAGACATCATGACAGCAGGCGTGTTCCACCACCGACTGAGCGAAATGAAACTCACGGAAAGTGAACTCGGGCTGCGAGCGCACGGCGAGGTGCGCGCCGTCGACGAGCGCGCCGGCGACGGCGGCGAGGTCGGCGGGCGTGTCGGCGCGCAGCGAGCGCACGGCGAGGCCGGCCGGCGTGCCGGCGCGGACGCCCAGCGCGGCCGCCTCGCCGCCGCAGCGCCGCCACGCCGCCAGCCGCGTGGCGGCCAGCGGCAGCGTCTCCAGCGGCGCGCACCACGCCTCGCCGGACCACGGCGCGCATTCGTACAGCCGCAGCTCGCGGTCCGTCACCACCGCAAAGCATGGCTGCCAACCGTCCTCCTCCGAGCTGTCCGAGCTGCCCGACACGCTTACCTGCAGAGGGCACCGAAGGTTGGCGGAGAAAAATTATGATGGAAATTCATAAAAACCTATTTAGAGGCGAAAAATTCCACCCTTGCCGGGACTTGAACCCGCGACCTTTTTTATACCGACGCCTCTAAATAGGTTTTTAAAATTGTACTCAGCACGGGTTAGTTAGTGCAACATAAATAATATAATGGAAATTCATGTTCTCATTTTTTTTAACTAAGCACGCTTGTCACGGGGCGGGGGGGAGCAGATCGGGGTGCAATATTTATAACAAACAAACAGTCACAAACGATAATTATTGTTTGTGACTCATTTGATTATTGTTGATCATAATCAAACGAGAAAATAAGACATTTAAACAGACCTGGTGTTTCCTTACATAGAATAATGATAATAAATTTTGATCAACTTACGATGAACAATTACGCCCGTAAAACACAAAAATACACTTACTTTAGATTAAAATAATAGAGAAATAAATGCCACAATTAAGTGATACCACGATAACCATCGAACTGTCGGAGAGAAACAAGTGAACTGACAATAATAAAGAGACTTCATAATTAACACACTCCACTACATAATACTTACACAAAAAGACTTTTTAATGATATCTCGAGAAAGGAACATCCTCCTCAGTCCTTAAAAATAACACTGGTTTTCAATTGTTATTTTTAAAGGTCAGCACTGAGGAGGTCATAGATACTAAGTCCGCCGGGACGGCTAGCGAAATATTTAAAACCAGAACCTACCTGGTCGTGCGCCGGCCGCCGGGCCAGCCAGCCGGCGTAGCGCAGGTCGCCGACGAGCGGGCGCAAGTGCACGCGGGCGCGGGCGAGCGCCGCGCGCGCCACTCGCCGCGCCGCCGCGTGCAGCGCGCGGTGCCACGCCGCCGCCTCCGCCGCGTCGCGCGCGCGCAAAGCCAGCGCGTGCACGCCGTCCGGCGAATACAGCTCGATGGTGCGCCCCTCTGGCGAGTTGGCATGCGTGTCAATCGGACATACATTTTTTTTTTCTCAAGCTTATTAGGCAATGGTACAAGATTTTCTAAATATCAAAACATTCGCCAAGCTGCGTGGAAGTTTGCTGATAAATTATAACGCACTTCTATATTTTTTACTTTAAGGCTGACCAGCAGGGGTAGTTCGATGACGCAAGTCGAGCTTTTTTAATGTAAAAGGCGCGACTTTCCAGTACTTGGATTGTCAAATACTAATATTTTAGCGCTTCAAAGAGCGTGACTCGAGCCATCTTGGCTACCCATGCTGCTCTACTGTACCAATCCTGGATCTAGAAGTGTTTGATGTAGCACTTGGCAAAAATTCTTCAAAATTGAATTGAAATGAATATTTTTTCATGAACATAAAAGTTCTAATCAGACCCGCGTTACGCCCGCGGGATCTTTCCCCCCACTGGGTTCCACACAGGTAGCCGCGTGGCAGCAGCTAAAACCCACCTGGGTCGTGGTGGCGCAGGTTGCGGGCGACGCAGGCCATGAGCAGCGGCACGTATCGCGCGTCGGCGCGGCGGCGGCGCGGCGACGGCGGCGACGGCGGCGCGTCCGCCATGTAGCCTCGCTGCAACTCCCAGCCCACCTCGCTGATGATCGATGCCTTGCGGAAGTACGGTGTCACCTCGCGCAGATACTTCACTGCGGATTTTATTTATTTATTTGAGTTCCTTTTTAACGCACCAGGTCATGACCTCTTTCGCCATGTCTGTCCGCGACTTAGCACAGATACTACAAGTACTAGAAAGCTGAAATATATCCTCCTAAGTCCTGACCTTGAAAACGGTTAACAACGGATTTCGTTTCGATTTTCGGTCAGTACACCAACATTGGGGACTTTTTTTTTCTCGACTACACCACTGTGGGGTGGTGACGCTGTTCTTCAAGAAAGGGGATAACACTCTATTGAAGAACTACCGACCCATCTCGCTTCTGTTCTTAAAGCTGTTTTCGAGAGTCCTCACGAATCGTCTCGAACGCAGGTTTGATGACTTCCAGCCCCCCGAACAAACCGGTTTCCGAAAGGGCTTTAGCACCATAGACCACATCCACACGCTGCGGCAAATTATACAGAAGACTGAGGAGTATAATTTGCCATTCTGCTTAGCGTTTGTGGACTATGAGAAAGCCTTCCATTCGATTGAGACATGGGCAGTGCTCGAGTCTCTCCAGCGTTGCCACAGAACACAGAAAATAAGTGAGCGTTGCCGTATTGACTATCGTTATATCGAGATGCTGAAGTGCTTGTACAACACCGCCACCATGTCGGTCCGAGTACAGGAGCAGAATTCGGCGGCAATTCCATTGAGAAGAGGCATGAGACAGGGAGACGTTATCTCTCCGAAACTGTTCACGAACGCACTGGAAGATGCCTTCAAGCATCTGGAATGGCAGGGACGCGGCATCAATTTGAATGGCGAGTACATCACGCACCTTCGATTTGGCGACGATATAGTAGTCATGGCAGAAACGATGGAAGACCTCGGCATAATGCTAGAAGATCTCAGTCGAGTTTCCCAACGTGTGGGGCTTAAAATGAACATGGACAAAACGAAGGTCATGTCGAACGCCCGTGTTGTACCCACCCCAATAACATTGGGGAACTCGACTCTCGAAGTTGTAGAGGAATACGTCTACTTAGGACAAACAGTCCAACTAGGGCGGTCCAATTTCGTGAAAGAGGTCAATCGTGGAATCCAACTCGGCTGGGCAGCATTCGGGAAACTTAGAAAAGTCTTTTCGTCTAATATACCTCAATCGCTCAAGACAAAATTATTGTTGGTTTGGTTGATCAAAAATATTGTGAGCATAGGAAAACCGTTTCTAAATTTAGGGAACCATTTGAGAAATATTAAGCTTTTATCTGTTGGCTGATGACCTTGAAAAGAACATTGTTATGGTGGCCAATCGAGCCTTTTAGCAGCTAATGGGTTAAAGTGCAAATTTTTGTTAATACTATGTTATGCTATTACTTACTGTAGTTTAAGAATTGTGATTATTTGAATATTCATTAAAAAAAATTACGACACTAACAGGTTATTTAACACTACTGTTTATTTGGCAGTTGTGGGTTAAAAATTGAAAGATTGCAAAATTTGATGATGATGATGATTGTTCCGGCCGGTTTCGGCCATGGCGACCACTTTGACCCCTAATCAGTGATGAGGCGCTGGTGCGCTCGAAGATGGCTTATGTAGCCTATCTTCACGGCGAAACTCCGTGCACACTGAGGGCACGTGAGAATGCCGTTCTCGTAATTATATATTATGGCAGCAGGTGGGCGAGCCT
The DNA here is from genome assembly GCA_947308005.1 of Yponomeuta malinellus. NCBI lineage: Eukaryota > Metazoa > Arthropoda > Insecta > Lepidoptera > Yponomeutidae > Yponomeuta > Yponomeuta malinellus. The sequence continues at coordinate 6,773,020 of OX370997.1, read as the reverse complement.
TTAACTGGTCGTGTTTGGTATCCAGGTCAGCTTTACGCTGAACCTCGAACTCGCGTACTTGACTGTTCACCATCCTGCGCCATTCTGGCCGCTGTGCTGCCAAACGTTCCCAGCGGGAGGGCTCTATTTTGCATCTCTTCATGTGTCGCTTTTGGACATCCTTGTACCGGAGGAGGGGACCGCCATGATTCCGCTTGCCCTCCTCTAGTTCAGAATAGAAGATGCGCTTCGCCACTCTTTCCTCCGCCATACGAGATACGTGACCGCACCACCGAAGCTGTCGACGCATTAAATAGGCCTCAATGCCACCAACATTGGCTCGTCGCAGAACTTCTGTATTTCGCACTCTATCAGACCATCTGATCTTCATGATGGTACGGAGGCATTTAAGGTGGAAGCGATCCAGAGTGCGAATGTGGCGGCGGTATACACACCACGTCTCAGAGGAGTATAAGAGGTTTGGCAGCACGATTGCCATATATGTCGATATCTTAGTGGCCAACTTAAGGCCATGAGAGCAGAAGACCTTGGAACATAGCTTGCCGAATGCTGCAGCTGCGGCACCGACCCTGCTATTGATCTCAGCATCAAGATCACACTTGGATGTTACAGTGTTCCCCAGATAGCGAAATTTATCCACCTGCTTCAGCACATCCTCACCAAGTTTTATGGCCAGTGTCTCGTGACCGTGTATATCCAGGGACATCACCTCCGTCTTATTGACATTGATCTTCAGGCCGAACTTACTGCAGGCTTGGTGGAATGCGGACATTAGCTGTTGCAAGCCGTCTGGGGATTCTGCTACGAAGCACAGGTCATCAGCATACATGATCTCGGTGATCAGTACGTGTGAGACTTTAGTGCGAGCCTTAAGTCTAGCCAAGTTGAAAAGGCTGCCGTCTGTGCGGAAGCGGATGCGAACTCCTTGAGAAACAGTTTGTAAGACTTCTCTAACTATCACCGCAAAGTATAAGGCGAACAGAGTAGGTGCTAAAACGCAACCTTGCTTCACCCCACAGGTAACGGGGAAGAAGTCTGTCTGATCACCGTCTACGGCAACGCAGCATTGCATGTCGTCATGCAGGAGTCTAAGCAGTCTCACAAACTTTCCCGTGCACCCAAGCTTACCTAGCACCAACCATAGAGCTTCCCGAGGCACGCTGTCGAAAGCCTTCTCTAGGTCAACAAAGCAAAGGTACAGCTGACGACCCTGTTCTCTGCTCTTTTCTTGCAGTTGACGCACAGAGAATATTGCTTCGCATGTGCCTCGATCCGGTCGGAAGCCAAACTGGGTTTCTGGCAGAATCTTTTCGGACAAGTTCTTTAGGCGGTTTAAGAGAACTCTAGCAAAGACCTTTCCGGGGGCTGAAAGAAGCAAAATACCGCGATAAGCGTTGCAGTCAGATCGGTCACCTTTGTTCTTGTAGAGAGCACTTATGCGCGATACTTTAAAGGTATCCGGAACGCGCTCCTGCTCCCACATGCGAACAAATAGTTCCCAGACCAGCGTATGCAACTCCTCTCCGCCGTATTTTATCAGCTCTCCCGGTATGAGGTCAATACCAACCGCCCTTTTGTTTTGTTGCTGTCTGATGGCAGTAACAACCTCGTCACGCAATAGAGGCTCGTCCAGCTCAAAGGCAAGAGGGAGCTGAGGCATTAAGCGGATAGTTTGTAGATCAGCTGATCGATCCACATTTAGCAGAGTATTGAAGTGCTCCGCCCAGCGCTTTAGTACATCGTCCTTGTTCGTCAACAGGTGACTACCGTCTAGAGACCTTAAAGGCAGGGTGCCTGTGACGTGGTAGGATGTACCAATCAGCTTACGTACCTCACTGTAGAATTCTCCCAGCTGGTTTGTGTCAGTGAGCCATTGCTGTCTCGTCATATGAAAGACAAGTGGTGGCAGGACAAAGCTAGATACATTGCAAAATTTATAGGTGTAGCGTATCATCTAAAAAAATGTAGGAGGAAAGAAAGGTAAGATGTTTAGCCATCACATCATTTTAACCAATACAATTGAACTTTTATTCCTGGCTGTCCAATGTAAAATGTAAAATTCGCTCGTAGCCCCGGCTGCCTGAGTGATCTTAAACGATCACGAAGGTAAAGCAACACAGGGCGCGTTCAGTGCATGGATGGGTCGCCGTCTATGCCTAACGCTAGTGGCATTTTTCCGAGCGGTTCCGTGCTTCGCAAGGCACGTTAAGCTGTTGGTGCCGGCTGCCGTCGATAGATGGCAGTCGTTAAGCCACGTCAGAGGCCTTAGGGTGGCTTGACAACTTCTGACAGTAGACGAGCCACTAGTCTACAAGCCTCCACCAATCCGGACTTGGCTCCCGTGGTGGAGTATGGCCTATACGTTGTTTATATCTTTGCTCAGAAAATCTGGGTCACTCTTTTTCCGACCAATTAATTAACTTTTGTGATAATATCGAAACAGTAATTTCCAGTAACTTCCAAGATAAATTTATAATTTTAGGAGATTTTAATATGAGCTTCATTGACTGGTTGGATACCGACGAAGGTCTAGTACCCGCGAATGCAAGTGGTGATAGCGCCGCACATTTTATAGAAACCTTCAACTTTTGCAACTTGGAGCAATACAACTCATTTATTAACGCGCAGGGCCGAATTCTGGACCTAGTTTTTGCTAGCGAGAAAATTTCTGTGGCCCCATGCCTCGATCCACTTGTCCCAGAAGACCCATATCATAAAGCGCTCTGTATAAATGTGCCCTTTACCGAGTCTGCGTCTCTCCCACTAACTAATCATATCGTATTTTTATACAATCGAGGAGATTACAACTCGATTAAGGATGACCTTGTTGCTGCGGACTGGACAGACCTTCTTTGCAGAGGGTCTTTGGATGAGGCTGTACAATGCTTTTACAGAATAGTCTATAATTTGCGTACAAAACACATTCCTCAACGAGTCAAACGTGGTGATAATAATTATCCTTTGTGGTACAACCGCCCCCTAATCAAAGCTATTAAAGAAAAATTTAAATATTTCAGAAGGTTTAAGACGTACGGTAATCTATCAGATAAGCATACATTCGATTTATTAAGAGAAAGGGTTAAACGTCTGGAAAGATTGTGCTACATGAAATACATTAACCTCACAGAGGATTCGATTAAGGCAAATCCGAAGTATTTCTGGAAGTTTATTAAAAACAATCTTAATAAATCGTCATATCCTGTTTCGATGACCTATTTAGGTACTACTTCTACTTCGGGCGATGATATCAGCAATCTTTTTAACGAATATTTTCTATCAAATTTCCTTGAAAGAGATCCCACATCATGCACTCAGTTCGAGGAACCATCAGAGCCAGTCGTAGCTGATCTAGCCTCAATCGTCATCGAGACTAATGAAATTATAAAGCTGCTAAAAAACTTGGACTTGACGAAATCAGCCGGTCCTGATGAACTCCCCGCGGTTTTCCTAGTTAAATGTGCTGATAGCCTCTCTCTGCCTCTATCTCTTATATTCAAAAGATCAATCGCTGAAGGTGTTGTGCCTGCTATCTGGAAGTCAGCTTTCATCACCCCTATCCATAAAAAAGGTCAAAAAAATAGAGTGGATAATTACCGGCCAATCTCTAAGTTATGTCTCATTGCAAAGATATTCGAACGCATTGTCTATAACCAAGTGTATGCTGCATTAAAGTCGTCGTTTTGTCCCCAGCAGCATGGTTTTCTTAAGAAACGGTCCACAGACTCAAACCTACTACTGTTTAATGATTTTATAACCCAGCAGTTAGATAACGGTGATCAAGTGGACGCTATTTATACTGATTATAGCAAGGCTTTCGACCGAATAGATCATATCCTTCTATTGAAAAAGTTACTTGCAATTGGCATCAGGGGTGACTTATTTCGGTGGTTCTCATCATACGTTGAAAACAGATCTCAGGCAGTTGTACTGAACGGCTATAAATCTAACTGGACTAATATACCCTCAGGGGTTCCCCAAGGGTCGTTACTAGCACCGTTACTGTTTATAATTTTCGTTTTTGATATTTCCAACTGTTTTAAAAATTCTCAATTCTTACTTTTTGCCGATGACATGAAAATATTTAGAACTGTTAACGATGCTATTGACTCAGCATTACTGCAAGACGACCTTCTGCAATTCGATATTTACTGTCTCAACAATAAACTTGACCTAAATGTATCCAAATGCTTTACTGTGTCCTTTACTCGTAAACGCAACGTATTTAATAACAATTACTCATTAAAAAATAAACCTTTACTTACACTTCATGAAATTAGAGACCTTGGTGTCATTATGGATAGCAAACTTATCTTTGATACGCACATAAATTCAATTACCAGTAAAGCCTACAAGGCCTTAGGGTTTATTATTCGTTCCTGCAAAAATCTGCGTCGCCTTAAATCCGTAAAAGTTATCTACTGTGCATTTGTCAGGAGCCACCTCGAATATGCTTCACAAGTTTGGAACCCTAGTTACAAAGTATACATTAATAAGTTAGAGAGCATTCAAAAGAAATTTATTCGACATATTAAATTCAAATTTAAACTTCCAAGGCTACCCTATAACCAATTATGCATCAAACTCCACTTACTTCCATTGCATGTACGGCGATACATAACTGACATCACCTATCTGATGAAAATAGCCCAGAGCCTTGTCGACTGTCCCGCCTTGTTAGCTAAGCTTCATCTCCTCGTCCCCACACGTTCTCAGTCTCGCCGAAGACTGTCATTGTTTGTTCCTTGGGCTCGCACAAACTTTAGACAAAATTCTTACTTTATCAGAGCTATACGATCTTTCAACGACCTTTGTATTGAAAATGAAGACATTGATTTGTTCGCTAGTAGTATTTCCGTTATCCGTAAAGTATTAACCTCTAAGTTTTGTGACTCGGTTGAGGCCTCATTACCGATATAACCCACTATAATGGTGTGCCATCTTCCTTCTTCTATTATTGGATATAGTTACCGTGTCTGTTGTTTCGTGTATCGTTTTTCTTTCACCTGTGCTAATTGCTCAAAATATTGCTAGCTGTGAAAACTTTTTGTTGGCTTCCTGTATCTATGTGTGTAATTTATTGTGTTAGTGATAAGCTGTTAGTTTTCCTAATAAAATAAAATAAAATAAAATAAAATAAAAATATACCTTCCTCAGGGAAGAGACCCGTGCCCCTCGGTGGGGACATAATGGGTTGAAGATGATGTCCAATGTAAAATTTCACAAACTGAAGATGTCAATAAAATATGCTTTACAAGATTTCACATAATACAAGCCACTTTTGTCACAAAAGAGACCATGCATTCTCGAGAGAAGATACTACTAATTAGTTATATTGAGGTTAAATGAGAGGTCACTACCGGGCTACCTTAAAATTTTAAATTGTAAAATGACTTCTCATACCTTGCTATCAGGGTCTATATTATATTCCTGTATTGTTAGCTAGATTGACCTAAATTATTGTAAAACCCTATTTAGAGGCTAAAAATTCCACCCATGCCGGGACTTGAACCAGCGACCTCTGGCTAACCATAGTAACCGTGCCAGCGCAATTATTGTGACAATTACAATACAAACAACACCCTTTCGGTACATAAGGTCCATGTTCTAGTTCAGATAGACCTGAGATTTCCACACTTAGCCTCATAATTGGGCAATTGTAAGTAGCAAGTGCTAAGGTACATAATACCTCAGACACAGGTTTCCTCACAATGTTTTCCTTCACTGTTAGCAAGTGGTATTGCTAGTATCACAAATGTACATAACTAAGAAAACAAAGTCATTGGTACATTCCAGATTTCTAACCCACAACCTTCCGAATGAGAAGCCGGCATTCTACCGCTCCACTTCCACTGCACCTTACATAAGGTCCATGTTACCTTAATTAATGAGTAACCCTTTCTACCTGAAAAACCACTTCTGAGTCTCAAGCTGTCTCAATATTGAGATAGCAAGAAGTATGAAAGTTAAAAAAGCCAAAGTATTTTAATAACTTGCCTTCTAACTGGACAACCTTTCCCGCTCTCTTCAATGCCTTGACGGCCTCCTCATGTGTTGCATCCTTCAAATCGTCCCCATTAACTGACAAAATCGCGTCACCCACATACAACTGTTCCGTCAGGTCGGCTGCCATGCCCTTGAATATCTTTGATATGAGTATGGGCATATTGTTCTCTATACCACCCTTTATTGATATACCCAGACCATTATTGTCAGACTTGATGACTTGGACTAAGCGTTTTTGATTCGCGATGGCCTCGGGTACCTCCGTGAAGTCACTGTTGGGCGTTTCGACATTGTTGTTGTTAAGGGTCCCGTTGAGAGTGGTTGTGGCGTCGTACCCATCGTCCAGGCTCACGCTGAAATAGTCGTCTTCCAAGGAGCAGTGCACGCGGTACCAGACGCCGCGCACCAGCGTCTCCAGCAGCCCCGACCTCCCGCATGCAGCACTCGGGCTGTCGCTGCCGCCGCTCGAAGTGCCATTCTCAACCATCGCGAGAATTTCTGATAGCCCACTGCTCGTAGGAGAAGGCTCCCAAAGGGAGTGCCTGTTTAATTCATAGCTTCAGTTCCAAATTTAGGGATTTTTCATCCGAAATACTGGTGGTAACAGGATTTTTTTTGTCAAAAATCACAAAAAAGAAATGTTCAATGCACAATCGATAAACAACTTTTGACCACAGACGATATAGGGATACTATTTTTGACAAGACGTAACATGATAATAATGCTCACAGCACAGAACACACCACAGACTGCTTTTCAATTTTCGTCGGACGAATGGTCACAGAAAAGCAGTGTTACCAGATTTTTATTAGGCACTGCACTATGGGGGTGAAAATACTAAAACTGAAAAATCGGTCACACAGTAACTTTCACTCCTTTCACTGCGTGCAGTACCTATAAGATGCAGTCATGTGTTCATTATTATAAAAGTAGTTCATATTATTATCATATTACGAACTGATAATTTGCGTCTGGTAGCCAATGGTAGCACAGTGTAAGTGACATTTTGCTAAAATAAATATATAGTGCTTATTGTGAGTCTGTGACAAGCGTTGCCATTTCGGGTTTGTACGGATAATTTACGGCCAACGATTTCTGTAGTGAGTAATGAGCCGTTTTCAGCACAAATTCACAAAGCACTTCCTAGATGTGCTAAAACAAAATGTGCTACAAAGATTGATTAAAAACTATCAACGATGCTTGAAAAATATAATCCGCATACGAAGGAATCGTGAGAAATTGACAATTATTGTAATGGAACGTCGCGACTATAGTGGGCTTTTTTCTAAATAAAATTACTTCTGTTCATAGGTAATTTTAAGAGCCTTGACTGAATATTCCGATTTGACATGCTTTAATTAATTTTTAAAGTGAAAAAACAAGAATAAGAGTACATATACAAAACCTGAGATTCTACGAGCTGTCAGTTTCTAAGGATACCAGGGCTTGATACAAGAACTCATTAAATAATCAAAACTAAGAAGACTCCTATTTTGTGCAGATGTAAAAGATATATATTATTTGTTCTTTTTACAGAATACCGAGATGTCAATATCTTGGCATTTTTCATTCAAAATATTAAAAGTACTTGTCAAACGATCGTTATAAGGTCGAATTAGTGACGCACGTATTCACAAATAAATATTCTTTGAAATTAAGTATCATTTGTAACTATCGTCAATATTTAGAACAATTCCCATTAGTGTTCCTCGGACATTGTAGTCATTAATTTGTGGTGGTATGTACATTTTTCTCTGTTTTGCAAACATGTGGTGATGGTACGAAAAGTTCACCAAAGGAGAATTTGTTAGATCTTTGAAAATTTTTTTTTTGTTCTTAATGCATTTGTTTGAAGAACAAAGTACCTAGTACTTACAGGTTTTCTTTTACTATCGCAGCAAATCTCATTATTCTCGAGAATGATTAAAGAAGAATTATTTTTGTTTTATTGTTTGGAAGAAAAAAATACTGAAAATAGCTCACTGAAGTGAATAAAAATAAAAAATATATTTCCCAACACTCATAATGACTTTCACAATAAAATTGAAACCCAGGTTCGGATCACAGTACGGTCATGTAGCTATGACTTTGTTTATTTTTTAAATTATCTGCAATACCACACGTTTGTAGTAGCAATACCACACGCTAACTGCGAAGGAAAACCTCGTAAGGAAACCCGCGGCTTTGTTGGCTCCACACGTATAGACTTGTCTTTTCTGTGGGCTAGGCCGACTAAGCTGTCAGGACTAAGCTGTAGTATAGGTGCTATGGGCAAGCGTACTCCATCTAAAAAACAGTATCCTAGGCACTGCAGCGTCCAAGTGGTCCCTTCACCCATCTAGTGTGAGTGAAGGTGCCACTGGTGGACGCTCTATAATTCATCTCACTGATGCAAAGGCCAATTTTTTTTACATGTGTAGGGGTATAACATTATATTATGGGATACGTATTTCATTTTTTTTCTTTTATGAAGCCTACGTGTCTCACTGTAAGGTTCCCCCCATTTTAGACCGAGATTTTCCGTCATTTGCCACCTCTGACTACTCCGGCAAGAATTTGTCGAGATCATCCCACCATCGTCTTCTCGGCCGCACCCGTTTGCGATGACCGCCGCGCAGTACCAACTCGGTGGCAAGTCCCGCTCACTTAATCAAATATTGATGAATGCTTTCTTTATACATTATAAGGCCTTAAGTGCACCTTGTGTCGTAATCTTTAAGCCCTTTTTGGATCACGTGACTAGAACTGCTTTTCGTAGAGAAAAAAATTTAATCACAGTTTAAATAAAAAGCATTTCATGAAATTATTATTTTTCTTGTTCTCTGCCAAAGCGTATGCTCCTTTTGCCAGGTTCTTCGTTATTATAACTTTCAACTATTTTATTTAAAAATCAGCACTATTTTGGACTTTTTTCTTGATCAAGTTCCGGCAACACTGGCTAGTCTGTGACTTTTAGGTTGTATTAAAAATGGTGTTTACTTTTATTATATAGGAAAATTGAAAATGTTTGTTGGGTGGGTATAAAATATAAAATACCCGTGCAAAATGCACTTTTGATGGACTTTTCATGAAATTTGCTGTTTTTGGCTTTTTTGTGAATAAGTAATCCACGATGGAGATGTGCCGAGCATGCTTGGCTACGGAGAGTGAAATGATAAGAATAAATAATGACTGTTTACAAAACTACAAATTGCTAACCAACCTTGCAGTAAGTGTTTTTTTGTCTTATAAACAATTTGTAAATATGATCAGACGCTCTTAGTCAATATAGGTAATACAGAAGTAATTGTCAGAATCAACAGAACTTTTAGAAACCCATCGAACTAAACAAAAAGCCTGGTGCATGATACTTTTGCTCAAAAATAATTTACTTAATGACTATATAATAGAGATATTCTTCTTTCTGGTCGTGTCCTCATAACTGAGGGACGTGACTATGGGCAGCTTCAGCAACCAATGCTCTCCTTTTGGACCGATTATGCGCCAGACGTATGGCTGGTTGTAAGGTCCCTTCGTAGCTTTACTTGTAGTGTCCGTCCATCGCATTGGTGCGCGTCCTCTGCTATAGATATATATACTATGATATTTACACTAAAGCGATAAAGCAAGGTTGATATTTCACAAAACAGTTAAAACCATGTTTTAAAACATTTTGTTGTGCATGTACTGGACTGAACCCTATTTTTTCGGCTTTTTACTACTGCATAGACATACCATGCACAAACATGCCTATATGCAGATAGAAATTGCATTTAAAACCTTTACAATACAATTGGAGGCCTTATTACTGAAAGTATTAGTATTATTCAGCTTTGGTTGATACCATAAAAACTGTCAAAAAATCAAGAATTTGATAGTAGGGGTTGATACCCCTTGATTTTGATAGTATTTTAAAAAACTAGCCTGGTGCGAGTCGGACTCACATACAAAGGGTTCTGTACCATTACCAGACAAGATAGATTTGGTACATTGAGAACAGCGCCATCTATAGAAACCAACAAGAAGTGTTTAACATCAACATTTAATGGCATGACATTGGTGCTGTAAAGATTACATAGATGGTAAGGGCTGTCTTTAGACAATGTTTGTTGTATGGGAGCCCCCCTTCAATATTTATTTCAACTGTCTAGCTATTCATGAAATACAGCCTGGGGACAGACAGCCAGACAGACAGACAGACGGACAGTGGAGTCTTAATAATAGGGTCCCTTACCGCTTTGGGTACAGAAACCCTAAAAACTGTTCCCAAACTAAAGCTGGCTGAAACAAAGTATAAGTAAAGTGCTATTTATGTTTACCCTAAGTCATATAATAAGTATAGTATGTGTACATAATATGTTCTACTAATTGATCAACAACCATTTGATTTTGTGCCACAAATCAATAATAGGATTCCAGGTCATTGCTTATAGAGGCAAGGTGATTCATGGCACTGTGTCGTGACCGGGTTGGGCCGCCTGGCTGTCTCAAGCATGAATCACTTCATACAAAAAGTGCTTTACCTACCAACCAAAAGTATGCTATAGATGTTCGACTGTGTCCCTGTTGTGATATGGTGTAATGTGAATCCTTTAATTACAGTAGATAAGGCTCTGCGTCACATTTCTTTTTTATATTTATTTTCAGATTGAACTAGACAATGACCTACCCCAGTGTATGTGTCGTATGTGCTGGGACTCTATAGAGGCTTTTGTTGAGTTCAGAACCAAATGCATTACAGCTGAGGAATCACTTCATCTGATTTTACAAAATGTGAATATGCATATTGATGAGAAACAGGTATATTTTGCCAAGCAAGCCTTTATTAACATATTATGTGTTTTGCATCTGTGTATTCTTCACATGTATAGGTAAATTCACTTGCCTTCTTCACAAACCTGACATTGGTGGAATCCTATCCGTGCCATAGAAAAGAATTGTATTGAATTGACATTACTTGAGTTATCTCATAAAAAAAAATATTTATGTATCTAGTAAGTTTTTTGTTTATAAAACATTTACACTAACAGTGTTACATTTTTTTTAAATGCTAAAAATTATATTTTTATGGTTTAATTTATTTTGAGTGTTTCTATGTTCTTCATGGTATCACTTATTTTGAGGCATGTTTCCTATTGGTTTGATGATAGTATAAATTGCTCATTTTACCATTCACGTTATTAAAAAATAAACAAAGCTGTCAATGCTTGTATCTAAATGTAATTTCTTAGGTTCAAAGAGTGAAATTCAAGGAGACGTTTTTATAATCCTTCAAAGCACCTCTTATAAAATGATACTTCATTATCAATACCTATGTATCCTTCAGTGATATTATTATCTCAGAACTCTTTTCCAAACTATTTGTTGCATTGTGGTTAGGCTGAATGCTCTTCTTACTAATAAGCAAAATGCATTATGGCTCTTCTTAACGACTACAAAGCTTTATTAGTTTATTTATTTATTTAGAGAAAATGCAAGTAAGGATAATAAATATTTTATGTTTTACAACATTAAGTATGGACTTGGGCAGATGCGCTGTGGAGCATTTCTCATTTATAGTTTAAGCATGAAGTTCACGTCGTGAATTACCCTATTTGCCTGTTTCTGTGAGTACCACAATGGGACTTTCGCGTTGTGGCTGATGTCAGGAAACCAAAACATTTTATCTTATTTTTCGTTTAATGACCTATTTCGGACTTTAAGCCTAACATACGCATCATAATTGCAGGGTCTGAAATTACAAGAGCCAGTAGAATTTGATGGTTTGAATGTGAAACTAGAAATTGATGGTGAAGACTATGTGCATTATGACGAAGACTACAGTATTCTCAATATTAAACCAGAACCAAGAGGTAATTATTATAATATGATATAATTATTATTAGATGAAATGGGCAATATTTTTTTTATTTCAATTGTTTCGCAATGCCCTGGCCGTGAACCCAATATCAATAACGCCGTAACTATTGAATTGGAATTCAATAGTAATAAAAGTTAAGTCGAACCGAGCGAGCTAAGTCGAGCGTCCAATACGTATTCTGTTACTAGCGCCAGCTCTTACTCATTACAGAAATAAAATGCAGAGCAGTTAAAAAAGAGACGAAGAAAGTAAAACCTGACGTTGACACAGGGGTAAAAAGGAAGAGGGGTAGGCCCAGGAAAAACGAAGCTCAATCAGTTCCAAAGAAGAAGAATAGACACAATAAAATAGAAGCCGATTCAGTGCCAAAGATAGAAAAAGAACCAACAGATACATCTTTACCATGTGGTAAGTTCTCAAATGTCTGCCTTGCTGAGCCAGTAGGAAATGGCAGTGCAAATGAGCACTGTCTAGATAACGTTTTCCAGACTGTATAAAATATACTAGACATGTTATATTATAATTATGAATGATATGCTCAAACTATAGCTCAAGGAAAACCCAGTGTCCGCCGGGTTTTCCAGCCAAGTGCGAGTTGGCCCATAACGGTGTAGGGTTCCGTAGTTGGCAGTCAAAGTATGCGGACTTGGAAGAAAGGTAAGGGAAGGGTTTTTCGATTCGAATTATGTTGTTCATTCATGGTTTGACTAATAACGTGTAGTACGAAAGGATTTCCGGAATGAAACTGTGGAGTAGCTTACTATGTACCGTCGACAGTATATCAACTTTACACTACATAATTATTACTTAATACTTAATGTCACCCGTAACGTGACGATCGACATAAGAAAAGGAAATAGAAGGACTACAAGTAAAAGAAGGTAAAAATGCCAGTACCAAAACTATGGAAAGGTGTAATTTAATTCTAGTCACATTCAGGTGTCTGAAAAAGCTACCAATTCTAGCAAAATTTCTTTAAAGTTGGCACGTCATGGCCAATGTAGCTAGAATTGGTAGCTTTTTACATATATATATTTCTTAGGGTTCCGTAGTCTTAGGGTTCCGTAGACGTCCTCCCTCTTTCTTGGCTAAACGGTTAGGTAATTGTAGAAACGTGACAAAAATCTGGGTTGTACCACATACGAGTATAATTATTTTAAAAGGAAAATTATCACGGCTAAGTAGGCTTTACAAGTTAACGAGTAACAGGTGACCAACTTATAAAAGGTGTCCATTTGTACAAAATCCATTGAAAATTACTTTGATGAAGTTTCTGTAAAGCAAATAAAACCCCGTATGCAACCTTCCATCGATTCGATGAAAGGTTAAGTAAATTAAGAGTAAAGAAAAGATAAAAAAAATTATAATAATTACATTTTATTGTGAATGAGTACGCAAAAATGTCAAAGAAATTATTTAAAATAAAAAATGGGTTGTACGCGATATTGATATTTCATTGTTCACAGAAATAATTTTATTGCTCACCAAAACTAATCGTTTATTGCTGATCGTCTAAACTGAACGATGCCCCGGTATATCATCCCCAGGTCTATGCTCGAAGTCTTACGAAAACAGAGAGTCCCTTTTCATCCACCTGGAAAAGCACAAAAAGGGCACAATTTGCTCCACTTGCAAGGAGGACTTCAAGCCGTGGCCCCGGCTCATATCACATCGCCTGAAGCATATAGGCGAAAACAAACGACGCTGCCACATCTGTTGGAAAGTGTACAGAGTCGACTTCTACTTGGAGTATCACTACCTGACTAAGCATTACGAGGGAGAGGTACTAAATATAGCGTGTCCATGAAAATAGAATACCTGATTTAAAGGCGCCACATTTTCATTTTATATGGCAGCATTTAGCATAGTAATATCAATTTGAATTGGCCACATTATTTGTTATCAGGCTTAGTATTTGTATAAAATTATATACATAGTGTGAAATTTTTCACAAAGGTTCCTATGTAGGTGAAGATAGATAGATATTTCATTAAGAAAAGGGTAACCGTAAGTAACTTTTCATTATTTTAAATAACGTTTACATAAAATTTAAATCAAATGAACAAAAACACTTCAGAATTTAAATATTCAACAGACTTATACGTAATTTTTTCATCTTCACGATCAGATGGTATCAAATGGTTGAATTTTTGCTGTATCAGACTCATAGTCAGTTGTCAGGCTGGATAAGTCAGTCTGACTTTTAATTCCACCAACATTCATATTTTTTTTAAATTTCTGCTTTAATAAACTAGAAAGTGGCCAATCTTTATTACACGAACTATGCATGACAGCAATCAGTCATGTTGACAACTAATTTGGTGTTGTTATTTATAGGACTCAAGCTCAATCCCGCAGACTATCTATCCGACGAATACTTTATTAAATTGTGTACCACATCCCTTTTGCGCCTATGAATAGTTTCGGCATTTCAACGCACAAGAAACTCACAAAAGCTTTAAAATAGACCACGCTTGAACAATTGTCAGATAGGTAGTTTGTCAGAAATCGACATTCATAAATGACGTTTAAAGTTATTGTTGTCAGTAAAAATAAACTGGTTGACTGGTAGAAAATTCCATTGGCATTAAGTACACCTTTTGTACTCTTTCTTTGTGCAATAAAGAATTAATAATAATGATAAATTAGTTCCTCCGATTTTTCGCGATATGGCGAGGTTTTCTATTTTAGTGGTCGCGCTGTACCATATTACATTTTCCTTGGGCGTCCGTTTCGCCCGCACGTTCTCATAGCTTTACATAGGTACATAACAACTTCACATAAACTCACGCCTGTATAGCGGGGCGGTAGGCTGAATAATAATAATAATGTTTAAAGATGAGAATACATTATAAAGATAAGGCCCTAGAGTCTAAGGTAAAACACAAGTAGTTTTTCAATAGAATTGTATAAGCACGGCTATAGCTGTTATTAGCCTCTATTTGGTAGTCTTCAATAGCAGTACAATGTCATTCTACTTCTATCATCATCAGCCATTTGACGCCCACTGCAGGACATAGACCTCCATCATGGTTTTCGAACCATGAAAGGTTTTGCCATAATCGCCACGCTTGGCAGGCGGGTTGGCGATCGCAGTATGCGGTTGGAATCTCAGGCAGACGCTGCTGCCCGTCTCCTGGTAATTTATTTCCTTAGTCGCCTTCTACGATATCCACGGAAGGAAATGGAGTGACGCTATTCTTAATCCGGCGCCACACGGATCCATCCAATTGTATATGTCAATAGTGTCAATGAAACAGCCATTACCGTCTAGTATGACTCCAATGAACAACTATACAATGTGGGGACTCGCCCTCTTGGTCTAACCGTGACATATTTATTTTTGTTATACTACACCTATTTTAGGGTTCCGTAGTCGATAAGGAACTCTTATAGTTTCCCTCCTTATGACCGTCCGACTGTCTGTACGTGGCTTAGCTCAGTGGTACATGTAAATCTCAAGTTTTGTTTTCATACTAATGTTATGTTGTATTAGTATACAATTTGTTATTGAAATTAGTAGTTGGTTAGTTTTGCATTAAATTATATTACGGGTTTGTTACAGTTTCCAGGATTAGCGTGCCCAGTTTGCAACAAACATCTTGCGACTGCTCGAAGGCTGAAAGGCCACCTTTGGGGAGCTCACAGTCGGAAAAAATACATTTGTGACTATTGCAAAAAAACGTTAGTACTTTTCTATAATAATAATAATAAATTCCACAAAACACAATCACTTGTCCTGGTCCGAAACTAGGATACCCTGTGCTATGGTAACCAGGCATCACAAATTCTCACAGTCATTTGCACAAATCTACGGCGGCCCCCAGCGGGAATCGAATCAAGGACCTCCGGCATGGTAATCGGACGTGATACCGCTAGGCCAACGAGATATTGAGCTACATTGACAAGGTTATGCTAGATATCCCAGATCGCAATGGAGCTTAATGTAATGAGGGTACACCAAAATAAATTTCACTTGCAAAGTACGCTTTCCGGTGGCCTCCGCACTAGGCGAATCTGTATCGCGGCGACCGTTGCAAACATTTCATTGTGATCGTTTGTAAATTAAACCAAGCTATGTTTGTATTGGAATCGCCTTGCAGGGAAGCCTCTAAAAGAATAAAATTGTACTTTCAGCTTTGGAGCCAAGAATAATCTACGAATTCACATGTTTGGTCACAACACGCAGATGAATTACTTTTGCGATCAGTGTTCGTTTTCGTCTAAATATCACCACACTCTAAAAGTAAGTAGTTAATATTAATAACTATCCTAACTGCTATCTACACGTACACTGTATAGAGATAACCCTGTATTATACAGTGTTACTTTTTGTCACTTACAGTTTGTAATTTTGAACAACTTATAGTCTTTATTAAATTTGTGCGTAGACACAAACGGTGATTGAAAAGTGGACTGTATAACTTTTGATTGTAAGGGCTGGCGGGGGAGTCTCGTGGAGAAGAATACGCTGGCACAATAACGTGTAACAGGCAGCTTTATTTAGCTCACACAATAAGCACTGAAATTACTGTTTTTATAAATAATATTCACGTAACGTGGCGCAGCAGAGGCGAGAGAGAGCGACTCAAACTACGAGCCTGCAGATGGCAGCACAGTATTGGCTACGTTCCAAAATTATATTATGTTTGCTTCTATCTATGTATCTATATTGCTGATAAAACAAGGATTTCGCCGATGACCTATATAAACCGTTATGGACGGTTTATGCCTTTTTTGTTCGCAACTTTGCGAATCAAAGGAATTTTTCTTTTACAGCAACTAGGAATCCAGATGATTAAATTTCCCAGCCAGTTGCAAAAGATTTCTTTTTTGTTGACACTCTAGTTTGTTGATTTGCATAGATACAAACTTTTCAAGATGATATATATAGGCCACTACAATATTATCTATAGACAAACTAGGTATTTAATCTTAACAATGCACTACACTCATCGTGACGTGCCCACGATCAAACGATCTAAAATCCCGAAAAATTAGTGTGGGGCACTGGATAGAAATTATTTGCTCATATGCAATGTGAATAAGGGCAAAGAAGAGTGGAAAAGGCCCTACGGAAAATGACACACTTTAGTTTATTTAGTTTTGTAGGTGAGGAAGAAAAATACTCTGTTTTATTTGTTTCTTGTTATAGCCTTTTTATGTTTTTCTTAAGCAAAATAGATAGATAAATCATTTATTTACACTTGCACACACACACACACACTTAAATGTACAAAAGCGAAACAGCGTAAAAAAGAGTACAGCGGGCGGAAGAAACATAACAGAGAGACAAACATAACAAATCAATACAATACGAACATAATATAATACGTGGATTGACATTGCGTTTTTTGTTTGAATTGAATTTTTGTTTATTCATTAGCTACTAAAGTTTCGAATTAAGAAACGCTTTTCTCCCATTACAACTATGTAAGTTTGGGAAGATCTTATTCTTTATTCGCAACGAAATTACGGTTCAAAAAAAGTTCCCTTTATCGCAACTGGTCGCGAACAAAGAATAAAAATTCTTAATTCGCAGCTGGTTGCGAACCACGGTTACGAACGCGAGGCCGGTGGGTGTGGAATGGATCAAATTTCACATAGAAGTAATTTCACTCTCGCATTATCACAAAGTATGCTAAGGACGTTGGGTGTGGGTCCGATTACCGTTAAATTAAAAATCATCATCATCAGCCATTTGATGGACATAGGCCTCCTCCGTGGTTTTCATAACCATGAAGGGTTTTGCCATAATCGGCGATCGCAGTACACGGTTGGAATCTCAGGAAGACGCTGCTGCCCGTATCCTGCTAATGTATTTCCTTAGTCGCCTTCTACGATATCCACGGAAGGAAATGGAGTGACGCTATTCTTAATCCGGCGCCACACGGATTTAAAAATACGTTCGCATAATTTTGCTCAAATTTCAGACCCACAAGCTAAAGATGCACGCTGACATATCTTTCAAGTGCAAGGTCTGCTACCGACTGTTCGAGGATGAGGTGAAGTTGGAGAAGCACGCGTGTCTGAGGACCGTGATATGCCCGGACTGCGGCAAGCACCTGAAGAATTCTAGCGCAGTAAGTAACTATGCCCCAAAATATTACCCGACGAGTTGCTTTCATTGTAAGAAACTTGTTACTATATAGATTAAGCTTAAAATAAACACCTAATTCGACATATCTACACCCACTCGCACATTGCACTGCTCATCACTCTTTTCAGTAGTCATTCCCGAACCCAACACTCCGGTCGTAGGAGAACTGTTTTGAGAACACATACTCTCTTTTTCTCTCTCTCACACACATACACACACACACAAACACACACGCACCCAGACACGCACACGCACACACACGCATACACACACACACACACACACACACACACACACACACACACACACACACACACTCACACACACACACACAAACCTCCTTCAAACTTCATAATAATAGTCACATATTTGACACCATTTTATATTGATAGTTTTGTTTTACTTTTATTTAACAGGAAATAGTTATTATGCGCAGGTTTTGTAAGTAACACCGGCAGATTTTGAAGCACACCATATTTATATGAAATCATATTTTTTTAGGGTTCCGTACCCAAAGGGTAAGCCCCTATTACTAAGACTCCTCTGTCCATCCGTCCGTCTATCTGTCACCTGGCTGTATCTCATGAACCGTGATAGTTAGACAGTGGAAATTTTGACAGTTGATGTATTTCTGTTGCCGCATTAACAACAAATAATAAAATTTAAGAGGGGCTCCCATACAATAACGTGATTTTTTTGCCGTTTTTTGCTCGATATTAATAACGGCAACAGGTAGACGCTTGAAATATTAAAATGTTGTACGGAACCCTGCGTGCGCGAGTCCGACTCGCACGTGGCCGGTTTTAATTCTCCTATCTGGTTGTGAAATATTATTATTGTGTTCTCTATGTATTGACACCGTATATTGGTGTGTACAGCTAGGGCGGCATATGCTGAGCCACTCGGAGGCGCGCCGCTTCGCGTGCCCGCGCTGTCCCGCCACATTCAAGGCCCAGAGTACGCTCACCATCCACCTGCTAAAGCACGACAACGTGCGGCCGCACCAGTGCCGGTACTGCGCCATGCGGTTCTTCACCAACGCCGTCCGCATCAAACACGAGCGGGTGCACACGGGTAAGTTCGTACTGAGTGCGGTGGCAATATCATCATCAACCCATTATGTCCCCACCGAGGGACACGGGTCTCTTCTCTGAGGAAGGTATAGGCCATACTCCACCACGGGGGCCAAGTCCGGATTGGTGGAGGCTTGTAGACTAGTGGCTCGTCTACTGTCAGAAGTTGTCAAGCCGCTGTCAAGCATCTATCGACGGCAGCCGGCACCAACAGCTTAACGTGCCTTGCGAAGCACGGAACCGCTCGGAAAAATGCCACTAGCGTTAGGCATAGACGGCGACCCATCCATGCACTGAACGCGCCCTGTGTTTCGTGATCGTTTAAGATCACTCAGGCAGCCGGGGCTACGAGCGATTGCAATATATCGTCGGCTTATTGTAAGAACTCATTAACCGATATATTTACTATTGGGAGAAAAACGACTTTTTAGTTCGTGTTAGTTAATTAATGGTTGTATTTCCTCTTCCTTATTCCTTATAACATCGTTAAAATAATGCCTGATATTGAAAAAACACCACTATTGTATCATTGTTCAATACATCTATATGTCCATACCTTTAAAAAAGCGGTTAGTGAGTTTTTGCAGTAAATGACTTCTTGCAGTAAGCCGACGATTTGCTTGTCAACGTAGAAATGCGCGCAAAAACGGCCGCTGCGCTGTGGAAGTCTGTTTTGAGAGCTTGTTACCCCTAATGAGGGATGACAGGAACTGATGATGATGCGATATCCTTTTTGATATCTCCTTCTAAACGTAGAAAAGTGGCCTAATTATGCGCACCAAATCCCGAGCGATTCCAATCGTCTAACTGTCAAATTCTTTACTAATTTATAGAGGCTGGCCAGCGTAGCCGTTGGTATATTTGAATATAGACGTTGTTTTAAGATGTCGGTCAGATAGAGACTGAGCGATGATTAAATAACAAAATAATATAACGTAATTCAATACAATTCCGTCTTTCATTAGAATAGGGTGTTACAGAATTCCGCCTTTTGCGCTGCCTCCGACAGCCAAGAGTCTCATGGCATTTTCGTTTGGGCTGACCTGTTATCCACCAACCCATGTATTTGGTTAGACGTTTTATTTTTGTAGTCACTATAATATTTAAAACGTCTGAACAAAAACATGGAAAAAAACAATGCTAAATATACAAAGCGAAAGTTAGTTTTGTGGGTTGGAATGTTTTTGAGTAACACGGTCCAGTTGTTCTTAAAATTAGGATATTTATAATTGTATAGGTTAATTAAAATTGGATAGTGCGGGGCGCACAAGGCCGAGCCTGTCCTATGGGAGCTACGACTGTATGTAAACAACAATATAAATGAAGTAACAAACTAGCATTTAACGCTTTTTAACGCAATGCAAAAAACCTACCTAATAAATATTGATGTTATTACAGTTTAGGTTGCTTTATTTTATTTTTTATTAATAGGTATTAAATTATTATAATTAATCTACACTATACTTTGATGAAGCTAAATAAACACAACTAGAGTTTATTAGCTACAGATATTTTAGAGTCTTGTATTATCTGCTGATATATGCTATCTTCTTCTTCAGGCGAGAAGCCGTTCGTGTGCAACATATGCGACAAAGGCTTCACTGGCAACCACAACCTCAAGGTTCACATGAAAGTGCATGGACTGGACTTGGTAGTTAAGAGAGGTGTAGAAAAACCACCGCCACAGGTATTCGTTTTTAAATGAATCCATCCATCAGCCCCAATTCTTCCACTGCTGGTCATGGGCCTCCCCCAAGGCACGTCACTTCTTTTTGTCCCCGTCCATCGTCACCCAGCCGATACCAGCAAGCTTCACTACGTTGGTCCAGCGAGCTGGCGGGCGTGCCACGCTGCTGTCTTCAATCTAGAGGGTGAATTTGAAATCGTTAGCAATATTTTAATGGAATGTGCCATTCGTCTTGATAAGTAATGATATGTAACATTTTAACAAAAATTCGCAATTTTCGACGTTTGGTTTGAAACTGTAATCAGTGATTACAAGCTTGTTTTTACTAATAAAAAATCAAAGAGGAACGAAGTACCTATCGTGGCATTGAATAATGTTTTTTTAGGTTCTAAATGTAAGAGGCTGTCGTCCAATATGCGTGAAATAACAATTGAGTTGGTCACATACATCGTTCAAAGAAATATTGTTTGATTTCCATAACTTGTGCTGATATGGTTTTATTTTTATGATAAAGAGAAGTAATTTTTGATATGAAAAAATATTTTTTGGCCCTCCATTTTTTTTCAAAACTCGTGACAATACCTAGGTTCCAAAGCATGGTCAGAATGTACTCTAAAAATTTTGCTAAAGATTTCTATGTCACCCTGTAGAACCTTTCGTTTCCAACGGTTGTCATTGTCAATATAATATTACCTGGGGGCTTTGGGGCGACAGGCATCCCATGCAACATTGCCATATTTGTATTTTACGTACTCATCATACAGTAGACAAATCAAACCGTTAACAATGCTTTTGGAAACATTCGTTTTAGTGTACATACACAATGGGCATTGTCCTAAAATAATTAAGTTCCGAAACCGGAAGTACGTCATGCACGAAAGTACGTCATCAACTGAGATCCTACGAGCTGTCAGTTGCTAGTGATACCAGTGTTCGATACAATAAACAAAACTGAAAAGACTCCTAAGACGACCTCGTGGCGTAGCGGTAGTGCATCTGCATACCATGCGAGAGGTCCCGGGTTCGAATCCCGGCTGGGGAAAAAAAACCCACCCCAGGTCTTGGATGTTCACATGTTTGTGATGTCGTTGTTTCTGGTTCCCACAACACAGGGTATCCTAGTGTGGGGCCAGACGCAATGTATGTGCCTGTATGTAAATGTTTATGTTTATCTGTGCAAATCTGTGAATCGCTCGTAGCCCCGGCTGCCTGAGTGATCTTAAACGATCACGAAGGTTAAGCAACACAGGGCGCGTTCAGTGCATGGATGGGTCGCCGTCTATGCCTAACGCTAGTGGCATTTTTCCGAGCGGTTCCGTGCTTCGCAAGGCACGTTAAGCTGTTGGTGCCGGCTGCCGTCGATAGATGGCAGTCGTTAAGCCAAGTCAGAGGCCTTAGGGCGGCTTGACAACTTCTGACAGTAGACGAGCCACTAGTCTACAAGCCTCCACCAATCCGGACTTGGCCCCCGTGGTGGAGTATGGCCTATACCTTCCTCAGGGAAGAGACCCGTGCCCCTCGGTGGGGACATAATGGGTTGATGATGATGATGATGATCTGTGCAAATGTAAAATATATATTTTATTTGTTTCACATAAATAAAGTTATTTAATTTAAGGAATACCGAGATGTCAATATCTTGCCGGTTTGTATTGTTTCTAAAATATTAAAATTCTTCACAAAGAAATGAAAATTTAAGTAAATAAGAAAACAAAAATTGCCCATTTTGTGGCAAGACGTGACTTCGGCAGAATTTGTCGGCATCGGCTGGTTGCCATTCTAACAAGAAATAAAATATAATTAAACCTACTAATTCACGTGTGAAACGAACGTTAGAAGGTCGAAGTAGTCACACTTATTTACAAAAATATAAGAAATCAGTCAATATTCATCATCATCAACCCATTATGTCCCCACCGAGGGGCACGGGTCTCTTCCCTGAGGAAGGTATAGGCATATACTTGTAGCATTATATTTACCGACCTTTCAATATTCAGGACAATGCCCATTCACGACCACAGCTCGCCTCTGTTCCTCTCACCATGGCAAATGTGTTTCTACACGAGTCCTTACGGGATGTGAGTGAACCAACCTGTTGTGAACAATCATGTTTCACGTGTTCTAAAAGTTTAGCTGGAATCGATTCATTAGATATTTTAAACTAGAGTTTAAGTATTGATTTTACCTTATATTTTATGTTTACAGAGCATGCGATTGTTACTTAAGATGTTAATGAAATAATAATTTTCTCAATAAATCTTTTAATAAATTACTTGTTAGTACCATTTACAGGAGACAGTAAAAAATACTTTAATATAAGTAGGTATCACATACAAAAATTTCTTTGGCAAGTAATGCAGTTGTAAAAAAACGCGTAAGAATGTATTGTACGATATAGATTACAAAATGTCAAGATACGAATACAAAACCTTAACAGCTACTTACAATAATTTTAGGACACATAATGGACTTTAGTAGCTAATGTTGTCTTTTATGAATATAATCATCAGTCATTTATTGTTATAATCCTGCACAGAAGTTGGAAGATTTGGCGGAAGCTAAATAATTTGAAATGGATGTTGTCTCCCATGTCAACACTGTAAACTTCATAATTATGTAATAATTTGATCCACTCTCACTCTTTAATAATTGCAATTATTTTCTAAGATAATGCTTACTATTCACTTTTAGTAATGGGTGTCATTTAAACTATCAGCAACTTTTTTTGTCAGCAATAAACCGCCGTTTTCGGAGTCAAAATTTCACTCAGTAAATACTTAAGAATCGTCCTGTCTCGTTCTTTTTATAAAAATCTGATGAGACAGAACTAGGCTTGGTTCAATTTCACACCTTAGTGAAATTCTCAATTCAGAAACCGGCCGTTAAAATTTTCTGCCAGCAAGTATTTTGGGCAGAAAATACTAAGAGTTGTGATAGCCCAGGTTCGATACCAATGTTACTTGCACTAATATGATTTCGTTTTCCAAGTAATAAAAATGTATTTTGTAAATTTGTAACACCAATGCCTCTTGACATCTATAAAACATCTTGAAATCTATCAGGACACCAGCAATGAAAACATCTTAACGAAACCAGGCGGTGTTATTTCAAACACAATTGCGGTTGACTGGTACAAAATACTTATGGCATTAAGTCTGCCGTATTGTACATCAGGTTAAGTGCAATAAAAATATTAAATAATAGTAAAAACACAAGTCTTCTAAAACACTTCTCAGAGGCAGTTTAAATAATCTCTACGTCTTTCCCTTTACCACAGACTATTTGTACTCTGAGTGTTTTCGAAGAATCGTGTTCTCTCAATACCAATCTACGGTGTAAATCGTGGTGGTTGATTAATCACCCGGCGATCTGGCGCAGTCTATTTTTCTTAGAGAGAAGGAATGTCTTGCAGCGGGGCGTATACAGGGGGTAACAAAACCCCTATAGATCCAAAAGTACCCGAAACCGGCGTGCGTGCAACGACTAATGTTGAGTAAGCGAAAGTGATCTGTCAGGATCGTGGCAAGTGGCAGTCCCTGGTCTCTGCCTACCCCTCTGGACTACAGGCGTGAGTTTATGTATGTATGTAGACCTAAAATGGGGGGTTGTACTCGCCAATCCGAACATTTCTCCTTGCTAAATGTTACTTATATTAGCGAGTAACACCCTCCGCTTTGCTATGTACTTTGCTATGGGAACCTTGTAGAGGCGAGAGATTATAGAGGGTTCGATTCCCACTAGGAACCGCCGTACATTTGTACAAATGGCCTTAGTCTGGGTGTATTTTCATGTTTGTGACGTCCTTGCCTGGTTACCATAGCATAGGGTATCCTAGTTTGGGAACAGGACAAGTGATTGTGTTGTGTGGAAGTAATTATCATAGTGATAGTATAATACTAAAAAATTGAGGAGCAGAAAATTCCAAATTCAACTCGGTCGGCAAATCATGCGTTACATTATGTTATGACAAGCTGTAAAATGAATTTTGGTCAGCACATGGGAAGGGTTTCTTGTCAGTCATATTTTAATAACTATTAACCCAATCGTATTATATTACAGAGAAGGTTAGCACGTTGGTTTGACCGATTAGGTACCTAATCATATTGCTACTCGATATTATGCTGACCAAGTAATCATTGCACTGTTTGTCAGTGAGTTTATTTTCTGATAATTTATTTATTCTGTATGATTTGTTTGCTGATTTATGTTGTTGATCGAGTATTTATTTATTTTGCGGATCATCAATTAGATCTTTAATAATAAATCTAATGGATTTCTCAATATCGCGTGGTGACATTGTGCAAGCACAAAATTGAGAAATGCCAAATAAATTATTCACACAAGTAACTATGGTAAATCTTACAACTATGCCCGTTAATACTAAGCCTACAAAATCAACGATGGATGCTGCAATTAATACAAGTAAATCAGTCTCAATACAAATTAACTCGAAAACCATAAAATCAAGTTGGTCTAATCTAAGCTAATAATAAAGAAAAACAGAATTCAATAAATATATTACAACAGTACCTACACAAATGCCTTCTATAACAAAGATAGTACAGACATTACTTGATTTATGTAAATAACACAAATAATAACATTCACTAACCTAGTTCAACCTTACGAGATGGGTACTTATACTCTTGCTAGACTGCCGAATCTTTCGCAAGTACACTAAAAATATAATATTAGACAATTCAGTATGTCGATAGATCCTATTTGTTCAATTCACCCTTACCATTCTACCTAAATCTCATTCCCGAAGTGAGTGTTCGGTATCCTGACCACGGTTTCCCGCACCCTGTCCGTGTCAATGAGCGACCCCGAGCTGCCTTTTTTAGACTTGGGTCCGACTGGCGGCGCCTCGCTGCAGACCGATCTGTTGTCGTCCCCTCTGGAGCTAGACCCTGCTACGCTCAGCTTCTTGAGGCTGCCAGTGGCCAGGGAGCCGTTGGAGGAGAAGTGCGGTGGCAATAGCGGAACCCGCTCCTGGAGGTCCCGCGCGGAGCCCGACTGGCGGTGCCCGCAGCTGCTGCTGCCTGACTCAGAGGGGGCGCTCTCGGGACACCCGCCCATGTCGATCCAGGACTGTATTCTGCAAATTTGAAGTGTAATAAATGTAAATCTTTTTTAGGTTGGGCAATACACGTGTAATTAATGTCAAAGTGTAATTTCGAGATTAGTTAAATCTGGACGCGGTTCTGTTTACTGACTTGAATCCTTTCTATAACCCTATCCGATTAAGCCCTACCTCTCTTCAACTGCTACTGTCCTAAATTATCACAGGTACAGTACTACACAAATCACAGTTTGGTGGTATTGCTATCACAAATGCATGTAGCATAGAAACAAGGTTGTGCTGATGAACTTTAAGCGTCCGCAACACTACTTGCGATGTTGATTATGTTGGGCGAGGCACAGTGACTAATATGCTGATCTTTATCGCACCGCCCGAAAATCATTAAGAAATTACCGTTTTTAAGGGTAAATTGAAGAAAGAAAGAACACATTTATTTAACGCCACAAAGACGTCAGTATGTCTTTACTTAAAAATACTTACTTTTCTATAGTAAACGTACCCAGGTATGTTTGCGCATAGTTATGGTATGTTTCCGCAGCGCTAAAAAGGCTTCAAGCTCAGAATTTGTCGCAGGTTACCCACAAGTACAACACAAATTTTCAGCAGAGGCCTCGGTCGGTGACTCACGGTACATAAATTAAAACAAACACTTAACACTAGTAGACGGTTTATTTACGGTAATTTACCTGGTGACGATTTCATCGAACTTGGGCCGGCGCTGCGGCGCGTGCCGCCAGCAGTCTCGCATGAGTGCGTAGAGCGGTGGCGGGCAGCCGGCCGGCGGCGCCAGCAGCTCGCCGCCGCGCACCATCGATATCACCTCCTGGTTGCTGTACCTGCGGACCAAATTGTTCTTTAACCCGGCCCCACAAGGAGCACTTCCCATACAAACGTTTGGTTTTAATCGACGGACGAGTTCTTGAGTGGAGGCCGCGGATCGGTAAACGTAGTGTAGGACGTCCTCAGACTCGGTGGAGCGACGATCTTCGTAAGGCGGCTGGCAAGAGCTGGGTAGCCGAAGACCGTACTCAGTGGCGTGCAAAAGGAGAGGCCCAGCAGTGGACAAGCGTAGGCCGATGATGATGATGATCCCGGATCTCAATGACACTTTATCAATATGTTTAGAGGACACAAAACAAGGCTTCAATGGTGAGTGTTTTAAACAATACTGTTGACAAAATTCCGTGATTGTAATTTCATGCATACCGGTTCAGACATTCGCGATCTTTGTAGAAAGAAGTTAATTGCATCTGTCACGGAGTCGCGCGCTTTGCGTGTAACACTATCTCTCTTAATATTAGATTGTTACGTGTTGTGCATATTTTAATGTTATTGTGGCTTCATGAAACGTCATCTAGACGGTGTTTGCATTAGAAAGTATTTTACTTATTCTAAATAACTTAATTTCTACTAAAGCAGCTCTACTGACCCATAGTATGGTTGCAGTCCATAGCTATAAATCTCCCACAAGACCACCCCATATGACCAGATATCACTTTCGGTCGTGAATTTCCCGTACAATATCGACTCCGGCGGCATCCACCTCACTGGGAGAAGGCTCTTTGATTGTACCTGGAAAAAAGATCTGATGTTTGACAGCGAAAGCCATTGAAAAACTAAGCGGTAAGAATGTTGTTTATAGTGATTTTGTCAAGAAGCAAGAGAAGGATCAATACAAAAGTCCAATGGAGTAGGTGTACACCAACTTGAGTACGTAATAAAAATTAACTCACTCGGTAGTAATCAGAACTGTAAATGTCTCTCGAGAGTCCAAAATCAGAAATTTTCACGACGAAGTCGTCTGACACGAGGCAATTTCTGGCGGCTAGATCTCTATGGACGTAGTGATGGGAGGCGAGGTAGTGCATCCCCGAGGCGATGTTCATCGAAATATTCAGCAACCTATTGGCCGGCAGACCCTTCCCCGAGGGCGGCGCCCGACCCATCAGGAATTCGTGGAGGTCCCCGCGAGCCATAAACTCGAACAACATGCACAGTGGCTCCTCCCGGAGTGCCACCCCGACAATACACACAATGTTGTCATGCCGCAGCTCCGATATCAAGTCTATCTCCCGACGGAAGTCCTGCTGAGTTTTACATGACGCGTTTTCTTTCAAAGCCTTCACAGCCACGTATAGCGTTTCACCGCCGCATTTCAAAGCCCCCTTGTACACCTTACCGAAGGCTCCTTCACCTAGTTCTTCTAAAAATTTTATTTGCGATAATGAATATTGAGGGACCCGGAGGGCGCCGTTCCCGCGCGCAGGCCTCTGCCCGCCCAGATGCGGCTGGTTGGTGGTAGGTTGATTATTCAGCAATTCGTTCATTTCGATTGGGGAATTCAATCTCGAATTTCCATAGATATTTTTGTCTGCATTAGGAAGATTTATGTCTCGGATTGCTGCAGGACCATTTTTATTTTTATTTCTAAAACAGATACAAATTACAAATCCTATAATGGTCAAGGAGAGTAGTAGGAAGATTACCACAATATAGATCCAGATTTTATGTGCACACTTTGGGATGTCACAGAGTACTTTTTCTCTATTCCCCCCTTTGTCTACGACGCACCAGGGCTCAGATTCTAAGCCTCCTGGGTTTCGGCAGTAGTTGTGGCCGGCCAGCTCTGGATGATGAGCTATTTTGACATGCCACTGCTTGGACCATTCTAAGCAGGGCATGTCATTTGCGGCTGTATTAGTGCTACCTAAATATCCACTCCCACTCTCCCAGTAGCATTCCTCATCTGAGACCATGATAACTCCAATAACAATTTTTAGACAATCTGGATCATCTTCAGGCAACTTTGGGCACTCTTCTAAAGTAAGCTGCTGGCCAATATGTGGGTGTCTCTTAGCAATGGCATATTCAGTCTGGCACAGTTCATTTTCTAATATCTCACAATCTTGTTTGCAAACCCTTCTCAGGACAGTGGCATTATAACGGTAGTTGAACCGCTCAGCATTGATGTTAGAATTTACCTCAGGATTCAAATGTGCAGGAAGGCCATTGACTGGCAAGTTTTCAAATTCAATTTGTAGTTCATCTTCATTATTATTGGATATTTCTTTTTCTAACTGCTGGTGTGCAATCATTTCCTTGGCTTCTCTCATAAAAATCTCATTTGTAGTAAGGGGGTCTCTACAGATAGGAAATGTGGAGTAGCACAAACTTGGTAGAGCATAGCCTTTGCAGTTAGAACTTATGTCATTAGAATATTTAGTCACTTGAAGTGCTTTCAAGAGTTTTTCTTCAATGGTAACTTGTGCTGTGTCATAGGGAATATAAACAAAGTGTCCTTTCAAATGTTCTTCACAGACTTTTCCAACATATTCTTGACATATTGGTTCCAGTGTCTTCGGCATGGCTGTGCTTACAACAGGTAGCTTAGTGGAACTGGACTTTATTTCTTCTGAACTAATAACTGTTGAGGTATTGCTGTCGGGGAATAAAGATGCATACGTAGGAATATCTACATTTTCAATAATATCTTCTGCATCAGCAGTTATGTATAGCCTGGTGGACCGCTTTTTCTCAAAATTTTGTTTGATGACACAGGTGTAGTTACCTTCATCTGTATGGTCAAGTTTCTTGATCCTCAAATGTGTTCCTATAGTTCCACCCTTTATGTCAGTAGTGCTCTTCCCTTTAGACTTTTCAGAGAGAGGTTCATCATCTTTCAGCCAAAATACCTTAACATTTTTCATAAGAGCTTGTATTATGTTGTCGAGTGGCAGCTCTGTCAGAGAGGACTCTATACGTTCCTTGCTCTTTGTATACCTCTCGACTCCCGTAAAGTTCATTATCGCTTCACATTTTAACCTTACGTCGGTTCCGGGTCGCTTTCTTAGAACAGAAGGCGGAGTTTTTGAGAAAGAAATATCAAGCTTTATATTCCATACTTTTTGCTCAGAGCTTGAGTTCTGCTTTTGTAATGATAGTGATTCCAATTTGCCGATAGTTAAAGACTGGATTTCAATAGTAAAGAGGCATAAAATTATAATTACACGATAGCATTTCATGACTAATGTTTTCCATAACACTTTCACACCATTCACATTAAACTAGAAAAGGTACAACTTATTTGACTAAAGTAGCTTGAAAATGATATAGTTGGAATTATTTTCATTCATTAAAACCACATGGTTTGTGTAATATAAGTGGTAAATACAGTAAAATAACAACGCGAAACACACAAAAACCAACCACCTTCGGCAAGTTTCGCTTGATGACATGACGTTTAGGTTTGAAGTGTTGCCAGCATAAAAGATAGTTATTGAGACAGTTGGGTGTACAGGGTTATTTCTAAAACGCGTAATTCTTCAGATAGGTAGCCCAATCAGAGCTTTTATTCTTAGAGATTTTATTTTTCGATTTACTAAATTGGCTCTTTATGCACGCAAGTACTGAAACATGACGATTAGAGTTTATTTTTACAACAAATCTAGTTCTAGGACATTTGAATTATTTTTGTTCCTTTCCCATTTGTACAAAAAAAAAAATGGAGTGGAGCACTGTTTGAGAGACAATGATGAAAACCGTATTTTATGTGTTAAATAGAATGGACTTTTATATAGACTAATGATTTGCAGATGGCAAATCAATGAAGGTAACATTTTCAGAGCGCATAAAGCGCGATTTTAATAAAACTGTATAAACCTTGATAGTTTGAAAAATAAAAATGTGAGAAAAAACTCACAGTACAAAGGTTGTTGCCAACTTAAATTGTAATTGGAATATCTCGGGCATTACACTTTTTGAAAATAACCCTGTATAGTAGGTACAGTTGACAGCAGCTTTACATGTAAGTCGTAAATGTCGCCCGAAACGTAACCGAGTAGAGTTTACTCATGTAAAGGGTGATATTATGCTGTCGATTGCACTACCTAGTTCTTTGCACATCATTGACCTCCATGGTATCATGGTATGTCTTTATACTTATACGTAGTATCACACAGGAAAAAAACCGGCCAGGTGCGAGTCGGACTCGCGCACGAAGGGTTCCGTACCATTATCAATACAACATTAGACACAAAGATCGACAAAAAACGGCCAAAAGTCACGTTTTTTGTATGGGAGCCCCCCGTAAATTTTTATTTTTATTTAATTATTTATTTTTGAGTCGAATATAGAACTAAATATGTATTTTGTGAGTATTTCAAGCGTCTACCTGTTGCCGTTATCAATATCGAGCAAAAACTGCAAGAAAATTAAGTTTGTTGTATGGGGGCCGCCCTTAAATATTTATTTTATTCTGTTACTTGTTGTTATAGCGGCAACAGAAATACATCATCTGTGAAAATTTCAACTGCCTAGCTATGACGGTTCATGAGATACAGCCTGGTGACAGACAGACAGACAGGCGGACAGACAGACAGACGGACAGTGAAGTCTTAGTAATAGGGTCCCGTTTGGCACCCTTCGGGTACGGAACCCTAAAAAGGAAGTAGTATACAGACTTGATAAATTTGACAGCACATTAACATCCAAGCACTCTATTCAGTTACGTAACGACCCTTATGACTTTGCAAATTAAATGTGAAGGTTGATGTGCTGTTGACATTACATTATAGATCACAAAAAAATGATAAAGTATTATGAGGCAGACAGATCGTAGGTACTTCTGCAAGCAAGAACGGCCCCGTTGCACTTCACTCAGGTCTCATCCGTCACGGTCGGTCGGGAGTTCGAATCCTGCTCGGGAGGATTCTGTGGTCTTATCCAGTAGATCTGTGGCCGGGAGGCTATAATTGTTGACTCGACTGCTTACTCTACCCGATGGAGTAAGCAAAATTATGACACGGCGGACTCCACCGTTCCTCAGTTTCGAGCCGTTCATACACAGCCGGCCGGAGGGATGCAATTTCAACTTTACCAGTAGCATTGGCAACACCTTCCCATTCTGACCACAGTGCAACCGACAGCAGATCATCCTTTACATTTTTGTTGCAAGGTCGCCCGTAACATAAATATGCTAAGCTCGCCTATGTGCAAAACTATGGGTTTAAACGCAATAAAGAATTTTAATAATAATAAATAAGAAGAGTTTACGCGTGTTTCTTTGTTTGTTACGCTTTATTGCACAAAATAAAATTTAAAACTTAAATATCAGGTAAGTGTAGATGTACAAAGGTGGACTTATTTCAAAAGAAATTCCTTCCAGCCAGCCTTAGAGAGGTTCTGAATGATAAAACAGAGAGCGGGAGAAGGCAAATAAAGCTCAATAATTAGAGAAAAAAAAACAAAAAATTACATATTCATTTCTATCTCCTATTTCAATTTTATTTGCTAAGTTTAATATAAGAACTTTATAGTAGGTACCTATAGCGATATACATATAAGTACTTACTAATATACACACTCGTTGTACACATACTTCCACACATAGTCCACCTTTTGTACACTGTCTTTGTGCAATAAAGAATTAATAATAATATTAATAATACTTACATAGTTAATAAAATATATATACGTACTTCTAGACATAAATATGTTGAAGGTAAGCATGTAAAGGTAGTTGTGCTGTCTATTCTACAATCATGACGAACTCATCGGTGTGATGTGAAGCACGCAAATAGGCAACGATATTATTTTGGGCAGTGCCTATATGGGACCCACACTACACATCAACTGTCCACAGTATATCAACTTTTACTTGCAATCTGCTCAGTTGCGGTGCCGGCGCATTCGTGATAAAAAAACTAACGGTTGATGTTCTGTCTACTGTACAAGAAAGAACTAACAAGGATATATTAAAAACTTTATTCAAAGTAGGTAAAGTGTAACTTGCAACATAGTAGAGTAACTCGCAGATTATGCTAAAGTATTTGGCACTGATATACCTAAATTCGTAAAAGTCGCATGATCGCCGTTATTTTGTGGTAGTTTTAGTCCAGTTCTTCTTCTATTTCTTCTTTGAGAACCAGTCCTCCAAGAAGCGAAGAATCGGGAGGCAGCCATTCACAGCTGGTATCTTCTGACGAACATACCTGGTAGAAGCAGATTATTTATTCTCTTTGATAAATCGATCGACAACATTACACTAAAAAT
The DNA here is from genome assembly GCA_947308005.1 of Yponomeuta malinellus. NCBI lineage: Eukaryota > Metazoa > Arthropoda > Insecta > Lepidoptera > Yponomeutidae > Yponomeuta > Yponomeuta malinellus. Next base: position 6,740,185 of record OX370997.1, on the reverse strand, counting down.
AATGTAGGTACATTTTTAATCTGCACAGGGTTTTTCCTGCATAGATTTTTCCTGAAAATACAGTTGCAATCTTTCGCGGTAGGTACCTACCGAAATATATTGTCGATTTCCTTATTTATGTACTGTACATCCTATCGACTATATTCTTCCTGCAATCCACTCCATTCAAAGGTTGTCTGGAAGTGATTGCTGTAAGCTATGAGACCGCAATAGATTTAAGAAAATGTTATACAATTGCCGTTCTTATCCAAATCTTTTGCAAAAAAAAAACTGGTTCGGCAATAATGTAGAACACATTCAGCTATCTAGGTATCTTTCTGTCTAAAGTTGAGCTGTTTGTAACTGAAGCACCTGACACTTGCAGCTCTTGGCCTCCACGTAGTGGTAAACCTCGGTCCCAGGTTCCACGTTGGGATCGCAGTTGCGCAGCTTGACGGAGGCGTGCTGCCGCTCGCCGTGTACGCAGACTGGGTGGTGCGACTCCTTGTACGGGAACTGCCAGTCGGATATCTGCAAATTAAATTGTGTGTAAGAAATATGCTCTAAGAAGAAGAGTCGTGAGTGAGATTGCGCACTGACTGACTTTGGCCGGTCTACTACATGAGCTAAACTTATATAGGTACTGTTTTAGTCTAGACTGCTGAAATCAAATCCGTATATTATACGAGTCTTGAAGGATTCTTGAGGTTTGCTCTCGCAATATTCACAGAATTTACACTTCAGGATTTAGTGCGCACAATTAGCGGCTGGTCCCCAACCCTAGTCTCAGCCTACCCCTTCGAGATACAGGCGTGGGTTTATGCTTGTACAGGGGCGGATTTTCCCTAAGGCCAACTAAGCCAAGGCCTATCGCGAAGAGAAAATAGTAACTCGCGAGGGATGACTTTTTTATATTATACATATAAGAACGAAAAACAATAAGATGATCCGGATAACAGGATCACATACAGAAAATTAATGGAATGTCGTATGTAGCGCATAAAATAAAGAACGGGGGCGGCTAGTACTACGCGGCCAAGGGCGGCAATAGTGCTGTATAGCTCTAGTCTGTGTATGTGTGTAAGTATGTGAAGTTCAGGGGTCTTTTGTTCTGTGGGTCTAACCATCCGCACCAAATCCTGTCGGAATCCTTACGCTTGCGATAGCAATTACCTAGTATGGACTTTGACAGTCAGACGATTGGAATTGTTCTGGATGTTGTGCGCCTAATATAGGAGCAGGGGATTTTTTTTGGCTGGGGCTGTTCCCTTTTTTCATCACTTTTTGTTTTAGGTTTGTTTCATCGCCCACCTACGGCACATTCGAACGGAATGTAGGAAAGGCCATAATCTAAGTATGCAGCTGCCTAATATAATTTTTTTAGGGTTCCTTACCTCAAAAGAAAAAAATGGAGCCCTTATAGGATCACTTTGTTGTCCGTCCATCCGTCCGTGCGTCCGTCTGTCTGCCAAGACCCTTTATCTCGGGAACGCTTGGAAGTACCGAGTTTAAATTAAAACCATATTCTCATGTCTACAGTCCCTTGAAGCTAAGTAAAATTCCAACTTCTTAGATAACGTAAAAAAATACTGCCGTTTATGCCCAAAAAATAACGTAAATACTCGTATTTCGACACTCAAGGGAATCAAAACTTATACTTATGTTTACGTTGACCTAGAACTATGAAGGCAAGTAATATCGTCTTATACTACAAACACAGGGAAAAATCTGAAAGCTATACCTACATTTGTAATTAAATCATAAAAAATGAGTCTGAAGTTCGGGAAAAGCTCAGCAAAAATGGCGAGGCTCGATTCCTGAACTATTTATAATATGCGAGTACCTCCAATTTTATTTTAGTTTTCTTTTTTTTTCAATATTAGAAACAAACATGGCGCATGACCGCAATCCTATTCTGACCACTTTGGCTTATTAATTTCAAGGTTATTTTGCTTTTCATACAACTTATCGCTCCTTCAGCAGGGATCCTACCTCGTAGGACATGCAGTAGCCCCAGCACGACAGGAGCTTGACCTCATCCCAGCAGCGGCGGCCGCTCATGTCGGTCTGCAATGCCTTGTGCGTGTAATGGCGTAGCTTGCAGCGCGCGCCGCCGCTGGCCGCGGCCGCGGCGAGGCACCACGCCGCTAGCACCAGCCCGCACGCCGCTCGAGGGGACATCCTGGAAGCGGCGGTGAGTTAACGTTGCTAGACAGCCGTTGGACCTGACTGTAGATCACCGCTGGGTGCCTACCGTTGAGGTCACCTTACAGTTGTCAACGAATACTTAACACTGTTTTTATATGCGTAAAGTGGTTATTGTTAGACCTGAAAAGCGATGGTCTACGTCACCGAAACCTATAATCTGGGGTGGGCACTGGAATATTACATCGTAGCACACTCTACGATCCACTTAGTTTTGAAGTAAGTCCCAAACAACGCGCGATTGACGTTACACTATCAAATCGAGCCTCTATATTATAGTTTTTTGAAAAAGTGAAAACAAGAGCACCTTCCTGCCAGCAACACCATGGTCCGTTTGGCGCCTCAATAGGCCCCTGCCGATCTTATAGAGGACGAAGACGCCAGGGTGGACGTCAGAGCATATCTCTCAGGCGAGTTCACAACGCGACAATGGCGTTCGCCCCATTACCTCCATGATTGCGTCGTATAAAAATACGGAGGAAAGGCTCCACGGTATTGTATGAATATTCATACATAATATTTTTAGATAGTAGGTATGTATAGCGCGGGGTCTCACTCTCCCTTATTGAGTCCAGGAGAAAGGATGTCTTGACTACTTTAACTTAAGCCAGGTTTTCACGATCTTAGTGCACTAGGACCGAGTGAGCTAAAATGGCTACTGGAATGCTACTCGTATCGTGCACACCAGTGATTTAGTACACTTTGAAAACACCCAATTTCTGTACTAACACATTCGAGTAGCTAAAATAGGTATAACTCTGTTCGAGTGTACGTGAAAAGGCGGCTTTACTTGAAATATCACGTAAGCTAGAAACAGCTGAAACCCTCGAAAACCTTTATTTATAAATCACCCACTCAAGCACTTGAGCGCATAGGCACAGGGTATCCTAGTTTGGCACCGGACAGTTGCTTGTGTTGTTTGGAAGTTATTAATATTCTTATTAATGTTATCAAAATGGCCGGGTATGGAATAACACCAGAAAAAGCGCGCGTCGCGCTATAGCTGTGGACTCCTCCAGTAGGAAAATTGTTTGAAAAGTCTTCAAACTAGTGCGTAACTTCGCCTACTATATTTTTTTCAATGAAATATACTCTATGAGGGTGAACATGGGGTTTACTTTTGCCCGTCACATTGTGAATTGCTAGCACTAAAAATATAATCTAGAACTGTTATTTTTTTCGCGGAAAACACAGGCAGGCGAAGTTAGGGAAAAATACCAATCTTCGCCTACAGCATTTGTAAGCATGTTTTAGTAATTTACAGACGGTATATAATAGTTTGAATGCTGTGTTAGAATAGCCACTAATGGATAGAATAGTTTTTTATTCATAATAGCTTGTGAGACCTGCTAAATACAGAGCAATGTTAACAAACATGCAAAAATCTAGGCGTAGTTAGGGCGTATGACGTAAAACTTGGTCAGGGTGTCAATTATATTTTGTAAACATCTCCTTTGAATGCATTTAGCATTATTTCGATCGTGAGCGAGTTCACACTCGACTCGCACTTGGCAGATTTGTGGATGGTTGTGACCGCAACCTTTTTTGAGGTCTGGATCAGCGCCTGCTCCCGCGTATTGTTAGTAAAAATGTGCGCTTCTACAGATAAAACAACCATAGAAGTAAATCTTCCTACAAAATTTACAGTAAAAAACGGTCATTTATTTCTTTATTGACATACAACATGATCCTAATTTTGTTAGTGGCAATAAATATAGAACTTAGCCTATTGCTAGTATTTAATGTCTAGCAGTGATTTGGTACGTCTCAGTAAGATCCAAATCAGTGGATTATCCAGCCGTGATGCAGAAGCCGCTCGGTAACTGCAACAGAACCCTGAACGCATTGTTAAATTGGATCCGCGAGCGTGGTGGGCTTTTTGAGTGTACGTCGAGGTGTACGTAAACCACAAACCTCCCGAGTAGCACTCTACGTCACTACGTACAATACACAGAGCGCAATGAAATGAGCGCAGGATGCGCAGTAGAGTAAATTACTCTGTGATTGTTTCATTCCGTGCGCCAAGCGTGACGACGTGAACGTTGATTGGGCAATAGTAAGTGACAGCGTAACGGATGATTGGTTGCTATCAAAAACGGCAAACCATTGATGTACCTAACCCGTCGAAATAGACAGTTAGACGACGAAATAGACAGACCCTCTTAGACAGTTGAAATCTTCACAGATGATTTATTTCTGTTGCCGCTATAACAACAAATATGTATATAACAACTAAATAAATAATAAAATAAATATTGAATTGGGGCTCCCATACAACAAACGTGATTTTTTTGCCATCTTGTGGCTGGTCGTCCTACGCTGCGCTTGCCGATCTTCATCATTCATCATCAGCCTATGCTTGTCCACTGCTGGACATAGGCCTCTCCTATAGCACGCCTCGGCTACTCTCACCCAGCTCTTGCCAGCCGCCTTGCGAAGATCATCGCTCCACCGAGTCTGAGGACGTCCCACACTACGTTTACCGGTTCAGCCGTCATTGCGTGATTGAGTAACAAACATCCAAACATCTTCACAAACTTTCACACTTACAATATTAGTAGGAATTAGGATAGTTCAGGAATCGAGACTCGCAGTTTTTCAGAGCTTTTCCCGAACGTCAAAGACAATTTTTTAATGATTTAATTACAATTGTATAATTTTCACATTTTTCCCTATACTTGTAGTATAGGGCCATATTACTTGCCATATTTCATAGTTCTAGGTCAAAGGAGCTATAAATTTTGATTCACTTGAGTGTCGACAGACAGATGGACGGACGGACCAAAAAGTGATCATATAAGGGTCCCGTTTATTTCTTATGCAATACGGAACCCCTAAAAACACCCAAATCGCTTCAAGGGTGTCTTTAAAATTTGAAGAATTCTCTCGATTTCTCCAGGATCCCATCATCAGATCCTGCCTTATTGACCATGGGACCACCTGTGAAGTTTACCCTTTCAAACAAAAAAAAGAATTTTATCTTTTTTCAATAAGAACCTCCTTTTTTGAAGTCAATTGTATCAAAATGTATCAAAAGGTTGTTCAACTCAACTACCTACCTGTAAATGAATAAACACAATATCTACCTTCAGTTCATTGCAAAAATATACGCCACTAATTAATAAGCCCAACGCATTCAAATTGGCCTGCGATTAATATTTGTCAACAGTTTTTATTGCCCCAGCAGCAGAACGTTACGGTCAAGATACGAGGTAGCGCGATATAAATAAACCAGCAACAGCACTTAATAAATAAATAACAACAAGAAACCCAAAAAAGTAATTAAAGGCGTTGAGCCGTTACAAATTGGGCACCGTTCCTGAGTGGAGAGCCGTAGCATATGCCGCTGCCGGGACAGATGCGGTTTGGCTAAATCCAAACTTGTTTAATTTATCACGTCGCTGTACCTACTTAGTAGGTAATCGCGCTTGTAAACCAGGAAGTGGTGCTGGTGACCTCAGACTGATTGCAGATTGCAGGGCAGCCACTTTAGTGAGCAATAGCTGCGAGCCCGGGAAAGTTCAAGTTGAGCCCATTTATTCGAAAAGTGTGTAGTCGACGGCACATCAACCTTTACATTTTAGTTGCGAAATCATCCGTTACGTAACTGAACAGAGTGCACGCATGTGTGCTGTCGACTGTAGATAGGGTAAAATGTGGTAATGCCGGTCACTTAAGGGAAAAAAATAACAGTACATGTATAAATCAACATTTCTTTATTAAACTGCGATCAAACGAAAATTATAATATTCTTCTAATCATTGCACTTTAATTGAGATCGTTAGTAATCATGGTTTTGTCACAGTAAATGTTTAAAAAAAAAACGTCTTCGACCGGTATTACACGCAATGGTGGGTAAAACCAGTCAGCCTGTGGGTAATGCCGGTCAAGTCTAGTTTGAGCATAAATTGCATGTATACCCTTCAGCGGAGTCACGTCCTGAACACTCTGAGTGGGCCCAACTTCTTCACAGTATACATCTGTACCATAGTTCATTATTCCTTCCAAAATCGTCACAAATAATGCATCTGTTCTCCACATCTTCGTCAAAATCCGTGTCATCGTCTTCGCGTAAATCCATCATCTCTATTTCTGAGTTGGAAGTATCATCTTCGTTCATGTTTTTGTCCTGTAATACTTTCCTTTTTACCTTTTTTACGACTTTGGCTTTCGTCTTTCGTTACTTTCACTTGTTCTGTACTTTTTTGTGTAACGTTCTTTCGTACTCTCACTGGTTTCTTTCCCTTGTTATTATCTTTTTGTTTTTCAGCAGTCTTTACTAGTTTAGCCAATTTTTTCTGTTTCTTCTTTCTTATTTCTTCTCAAAAACCTTATAAGCCAATCCCTGCCTGCTAATTTCAATTAGAAAAATTGTGCTTGAGCTTATTTTTTTCGGCGTATTCATAAGCCATCTTGCGAATCTGGAGTGATGTGCAGCCATAGAAAATCTTTGCCTGGAACTTTACCTGAGAAGCCATTTCTTCTTCCTCATCCTTACTGAAAATTGTATTTCTTCCTAGCTGAGGAGTATCACTGTTGTTTGTTTTCAGTCTTTCTTGGAGTGTTGAAAACGGTATGCCCGTAGACCGAGCTGCTTCTCTGATATTTTTTCCTTCTTTGACTAGACGAATAGCTTTGTTTAGATTGTCGTGACTCCATTTTACTTTCGACCATTCGTTACTTCGCCTTGTCGCCATTCTTAAATAAATATAAACAATAATATAGTTAGTTACAGAAAAATACGCATATAATAATAATAATAACTTCCACATAATGCAATCACTTGATCTCGTTCCAAATATGAAAATACACCCAGACTGAGGCCATTTGTAATGTACGGAGGCCCCCAGTAGGACTCGAACCCACGACCTCTGTTTTGGTAGGTAAGCGCCTTAACGGCTAGACCAACGAGGCAGTTAATATAGTGGAATTAACTTTGTTCTAATATACAAGTGCGGGTAATACCGGTCACTATGACCGGCATTATCCACCCTACCATATTTTGAGGAAAAAAATTGTAAGTTATAAACCTGTTGCACGTGGTATAAAATGTATAATTATTTCGGAAGCCTGATAACAACGCATCACTAATCATAGCTGACAAAGTGAGAAACACGATAATTCAAAGACTCACCTCTTATCTGCCAAGAACCAAAACATCTAAGAGAATGGCGCGAAAACTATTAACGTGTGTTCTCTCCAAATGCGTTCTTGCAACTGAGCGGGGGTGGGTTTCCCGGTGCGGGGTAGAGTCACGCCACCCAACGAGCATGTGTGCGTGTGTATAAACACCGTACAATCGGAGATAGTGTGGTGACCGGTATTCTCAACTGACTGGCATTAGCCTGTTTTACCCTACGTAGTGGATCTCACCGCCGCCGCCAGCTTGTACATGTTCTATATTCGCATTTATGCCGGGCTTATGAGAGGTGCGGTGAGGTCTACCCGTCTACAACAGGAGGTGTTTACAAAGCAACCTTACATATTTAAAATACATGCTTTCAGCTGTAACTTATGACCTTTAAAATAAATTGTGCACTATAATTTTACTGACAGAAACTTTAAATAAGCCATCTATAAAATTACTGTTGGATAATTGAGGACCTAACCCGGATCCTCCGTATCAGAATATTGGCACAATACCACTGTGCTATTAAAGACTTAATATTTCTCTTGTTAAAATTTACAAAGCGCGATTACACCTTAAAGGTTTATTTTACTGTTAGAACAATTTATTTTAAAGTTGTAATGAATATTTTTAACTAAATGTGTTAATTTTGCGGTATAAGCTAAGTTGTAGTTGTATTGATGTAAATATTTTTGCTACATTGCCGTAAAATGTAAAAAAAATCTTTTTTTATTGCAAAGTAGCATTATTTAAAAAAAAACTATTTAGAGGCTAAAAAAATCTAAAATTGTCCTCAGCACGGAGTAGTGCATCAAAAAGATAAAAGCATTATTTTTGCTTGTAATTACTTTAAAAGTATTTTTTTAATTTTTAAAGTACCTTTAAATGAGTAGGTAAGGCCTAAAAAGTTTACAGCACCACAGCTCACGTACTTTATGCTATCAAATTAGGTCTGCAGTGCAGAGATCATGGGCTAGATTAAATTGAGCAGGTAAGAAGTTAGCATAACATTACAAATCCGTTCCATGTTTGGGAATGGTCTGCTGATTTTCTAATTCATGCATTCCCATAATCGCCCGCTCATTGCAAATTGGTCGCGCCATTCTTGCTGCCGGACATAGGTGCTCAAGTACTTAGGTAGTTCTACCTATCTAGACACTAAACGTGTTAACTATTGTTACTTACCTCTGGGAATGTACCTATAGACCTCAATTTTGCTCGCACCTAAGTTGCCTTAGGTTACGGTTAACCCTGGATCTCAAAAAGAAAGGGCTCTCTCTAAACTCACAATTCTTCTACAACACTCCTCAGGGGCAGTTTAAATAATCTTTGGTTACGTATTTCCCTTTACCACAGACTATTTTAACTTACTCTGAGGAGTGTTTTAGAGGAATTGTGTTTTTTATAAATAAGACTTTTTAGTTTCTTTACGTGCGTAAGTACTTCAATACTTTCGTGCATGACGTAGGTGCTTATTTGTAATTCAGTGACATTTCAATCAAATGTCAGTCTCATGAAAATGTGACTAGTTCATCAAATTGTTAGGTATTGAACTACAATCCTCGAAAGTAGGTAGGAATAAGTTCTTATCCTCGGCCATAATTAAACTTGCTACTTACAGCGGTATTGGTGGCAGAAACAATTCCCTTGCAACGCTTTTCACAAGTTCATAATCACAGCTCTCGTGAGTCGTGACAAAAAAGGCTGTGGGCAAATAAGGGCTCCTGTCACAGCTGGCCATACAATACTTGTTGATTGTGGCTGTAGGTATGTATTGTGCGCATTGCGAGTCATAATTTATATTACTGTAGCAAATTAAACGTACACTAACAATCTGTTAATTTGCAATGGGCATTGTCCTAAATATTGACAATAGTTACCTGTTACGCTTCATTTTAAGGGTATAAAGGTTAGTAAATATAATGCTTATATTCTTTTTGTTGCACTAACCCGTGCTGAGGACTTTAAAAACCTATTTAGAGGCTAAAAATGCCGCCCATGCCGGACTTGAACCCGCGACCTCTGGCCGCTATTCACGTGGTACAAAAACGCGCCATGCATATCGGACTCAAGCTATGACGTCACAACTTGCGCGTAGCACCTTGTAATGTATGAAGCGTTTATCAATATTCGAGTTATCTCGTAAAATAATGTTTTTATACTTACATCTGCACCCTTTTTACAAAATGTTTAGAATTCAGTGAAAAACGAAATCTAATACGTTTTTATTATTAGAGTAACCTGATTTTTCGCATTTTTTGGGACCACGAAAACCCCGAAATAGACATAACTTACATTAGGTACCAGTTTCCATTTCTACTTACATTCTGTCGATCGAGAGCCACTTAAAAATTACTCATACTGCTCAAAGCTGTGGATTCGATAACATTTCCAGGACGTTTGTTTATGAATCATTAACACCCGTCAACATGCAATAAAGGGGAGAGGTCTAATTTCGCTTTCTTTATGCATGCAATCGATCCACTTGGACAGTGTACCTAATCTAGACAACTCTTTGTGGACCTAGCTAGGTAACTCGAACGCGAGTTTTCACCGAAACCTGCTTTGTAAATATCCTCTTTCTTTCTTTCTTTCTTTCTTTCTTTGTTGCGCAGTTATTCGAATCTCAGCTAGGGTTTTCCGAAATGCACACCCCATAAAAATACAATATTTCTCTGAGGAGCGTTTTAGAGGAACAGTGTTTTTATAGATAAGACCGTAAGAGACTAGGTAGACATTATCTTTATATTAATACAAATAAATAAATAAGGCCAGAAAATTGTATTTATATTGAAGATTGTACATAATAGGTACAATTTTCGATATACAATTTTATACAGAAAATTGTGTAGAAAAGAGACTAAAACTATCTATAATGAAGATAGGAATGAAAAGGAACAAAACAACAGAACCAGGCTGAAAATCACACTTTGTTTTGACCCGATGTGCTGCATCTAGGATAATGAAATTAATGTCAAGGTAATGAAGCCTACCTAGCTCAAAAACTTCCTGAACGTTACCTGCCTCTGGCCTGCGCTGCGAACAGAACTTCTGCATAACCGTACCGAGTCCTGCTGACTCCTGTGCTATTAGCCCGGTAGCGTCCACAGGGCGTGCACGTGTTATTGTCCCACGCACGGAATCGCGCCCCGCCGCAACTTTCAGTACATACCTACCTACTTCGGTTGTAGGGCTAGTGTTTGTTAGTTCTGTTCTTGGACGTCCTAAGGTGAATGGAAATCACTGAGTCGCAAGGATATTGCTGATAAAATATGTGAGTTTTTTATGTAGCCTATAATACACACCACTGCAGGGCACAGGCCTTCTCTTAGAGAGAGTAGGTAAAGACTTAATTACCACGCGTGCCTGCCGCGGATTGGCAAACTCTAGTAACTGACACTCAAGTAATTAGATATAATACCCGACAAGTAACTTGACTAAATTACGTCTCTTAGACGTTCTTCGGCTATCATCGGGCGGGGGATAGTTTAGTTAAATTAACATTAAGTAATTTAAAAAATGCTCTTACGGTTCCATCGCAAAACTCATCCCCAGCTGCGCGGACTGCAAAATTTATCTGCCAGGCATTATACTAATGTATAGGAATGCACCAAAGCCAATTTTACAAACTCTACATCATGGAATTGAATAAGTACTTTATAAATTAAACTTTGGCTTTGCATCTACGTAATGAGATAATTTATACAGCGGCCAGTGGCACCTTCACTTACACTGAAGGGGCCACTCGGACGCTGTAATGCCTGGGACATTGTTTTAGATGGAGTAGGCTTGCCCAGCGCCTATACCATCCTGACAGCTTAGTCGGCCTAGCCCACAGGAAAGAAAAGTCAATACGTGCGGAACCAACCAAGCCATTATAAATTAGGTAATTGGTATTACTTATAAAAACACTGTTCCTTAAAACACTCCTCAGAGGCAGTTTAAATAGTCTGTCTGTGGCAAAGGGTAAGACGTAATCACAGATTATTTAAACCGCCTCTGAGGAGTGTTTTATAGGAATCGTGATTTTATAAATAACACGGTAAGATTGTATGCACAAATAAATACAGAAACCGATTATATGTACTTAGATATAAAAATGTACCCACATTAGAGCGTTTTGGTTGTGTGTGACAATCTTGGGATTTTATAACCATAGCTAATAAGAATAGAATAAACGGTGGTCCCCACCCAGTCGACAGCACATATACCTTTACATATCTAATCAGTCTCGTTAAGAACGACAATGTAACAAAAATGTAAAGGTTGACTTGCTGTCGACCGATCTTAAGTATTTATTGTTTTGTAAACATATTCGAGGATCAATTTCGTGGTTGGCGGGGATAACTCGATACTTCAAATTTTTCTAACATTTTATTCTACCGTTTTGTCGGTAAGCTTTCTCGTACTAATCGTCTCTGAGCTAGGCCGCGGAAAGACAGACGGACGGACATGGCGAAACTATAAGGGTTCTATGTCGACTGCGGAACCCTAAAAATATCATCTTTTCAGGGCGTTGTTATTCTTTCCACCAGAGAGTTTATTTCAAAATTCGTGAAATTATGAGACACGTTAAATTTTTTTTTGTATTGTTCAAACTGTAAAACTTCTCAAGTCTTTCGTAGAAACTATTTCCCAGTATTTTGAGGAAGATCGTAAATTCGACAAACCGAAACAATAGAATGGCACGTTTCTTCGAAACGTTAATTATTTGTCAGAACAGAAGGCAAATCAAGATTTTTGTTTGACTCAAATATTTTTTAAGCTTCATGTTCTGTTATAAGCACCCGAGGTATCAAATTTTGCCCGTAACTTTCACCTCATCGATTGTATTAAGTATACCTATTAGGTATTTTCAGTCCGTGGCAAATTTAATTTTGGTTACGAAATAAATTCACATTCGTTTTTGTTTCTATTACTAAGACTTCGCTGTCTGTCTGTCCGTTCGTCCGTCCGTCCGTCCGTCTGTCTGTCACCAGGCTGTATCTCAAGAACCGTGATAGCTAGAGAGTTGAAATTTTCACAGATTATGTATTTCTGTTGCCGCTATAACAACAAATACTAAAAACAAAATAAAATAATTATTTAAGGGTGGCTCCCATACAACAAACGTGATTTTTTTGCTGTTTATTTTTATTTTTATGTCTAATGTTGTATAGATAATAATGGTACGGAACCCTTCGTGCGCGAGTCCAACTCGCACTTGCCCGGTTTTTTTTTAATCATGCACGATTTGCTAACTTGCGTAAACGCTATCTGACAGCACTACCCGTATCTAGACACCAACGTAGCTAATTGTGCAGTGGACGGCAGAAGAACTAAATGACTGTCAGAAGAAAATAAAACATGGTTTCGTTTAAAAACACCGCTGAAGCCATATTTAATTATTCTAAAATGCCAGTAAGCCTCTACACCGACCTCACCAATATTTTTCTGGTAGGTATTATCCTACTCATGTGCAACTAGGTACCAAAAATTAAATTAAATGTGTGCGATGTGTGTGCGTGACGACACCTCTCCTCTGGGCCTCGATTCTGTTAGTGTATTGTAGTATAATGACAGATAGACTGTCGGGTCACGTGACGTGTTTTTTCATACCATTGACGCCTAGAAGGTTTGACACGCGTGCCCTCGTAGACTTAAAGCAGCCAGGGAAATGAAATCGCCATGTTCATGCAGTTGTCATGATACTACAATGCATTAACAGAATCTAGGCCCTGGTCTAGTGAAAATGAATGCCAAATATTTACTTGTGTTGACATATTTAAAAATGGATACTGGCGTAACAGCATACTCCGAAACGAGAATGGTCAAAAAGTTGCCATTTCACCTTACAATAACATGCTCGACTGAGAAAAATGCGAGTAGACGCTCTTTAATGCAAAATATTTATTACAGTCGACAGTCACCCTTTACATCCTCATCATCATCATCATTCAGCCACAAGAAGTCCACTGCTGGTCATAGGCCTGCTCACCCTTTACATATTTGTTGCAAATTCGCCCTTAAAGTAACTGGTTAGAGTGCACGAATGTAACAGGTCGATGCGCTGTCGACTGTACTTACTTATTGTCATAGACTGAAACAATTTTTTTTACAAAGTATTTCAAGCAAGGTTTAACAAGCTAAATTCGGCACACCACTGTGTCCCAAGCAGTTCCCACATCGTCACACCGTTTTAATATTTCAAACATTTTGTTTCAGTAACGATCTGTACACAAGCGAGAATGGTAGAAGCAGGATAGTTTCGTGGCCTACACTATGCTACCCGTCCAGCACATCCTGAAAACCATCGGACTACTAATATTTATGGGTAAGCTTCTACTTACAAGGAATTGCCAAAGCTTAAACACCTTGTCCGAACCCATGAAACCCTTAGAACGTTTCGAATCGCCACATTACTTTTTTTCTAATAAGCGTAACAAATACAAAGTGTTATTGAAATATGTAACGCAAATCCCGAAAACCGATCGATATAAAATATATTGCTTTAAAACACTCCAGAAACGCAGAACAGTGGTATTATAGTCTTTCCCTTGTGAAGTCTCTACCGCAGACGGTGTGTATGGAGTAAACACTACATACCTACATAAACATAAATAACACCGTATATACCAAACCTACGGGTTTTAATGTCTTAAAACAACTTTGGTGTATGAGTTTTTTCTCAGATTGATATTTTTTTGATAATATTAATTTGTCGAATTTAATTTGATAATTATGCTAGCTTACTCAGCAACCGTTGTTTTGCCATATATCTTGTAAAGCCGTTTCGGAGGAGTTCGATAGCAACTTTTTTATGTATTAGATTTAAACACTGATATTATTACCAGCATTTAAATGTGATTCACAAATATGTTTCACTACAGTTAAAGGTAGGTAGGTATCTAAACTTAATCACCTTATTAGCTGTGTTATTTATTAGTCTCCGAAGTAAAACCTAATCTACGGTAGAAAGATGTCTTGTTACCTTTGAGGACTGAGTACTTACCTACTCACTTTGCTTACCTTTATATCGACGGACATAAAACCCTTTAGCTTTACGACCATTTCATTGCCATTTCACGATGTAGTTTCGCTCTTTGTCATGTGTAATGGTCGAGATAAAGTCACATAATTGTACTTAATAACCTACTCTACCTACTAGCTAGATAAGTAGGTAACACCGTAATGCGTTGCAGAGTCGGTGCTCGGATTGGAGCTCTTGGAGCTGCGCGTGCCAAGACACGTGCCGCTGGGCGCGCGCGCGCATCTGGCGTGCCGCTGGCAGCTGGCGCCGCGAGACGTGCTGTACTCGGTCAAGTGGTACAAGAACGGCAACGAGTTTTTCCGGCACGTGCCGCGCGCCACCGAGCCGCGCCGCCAGTTCCCGCTGCCCGGAGTCCAAGTCGAGGTTGGTTGGTTGGTGTTAGCAGAATTTGGGGCCGAAGCAAGATTTAAACCCGCGCCTACAGCACAGCGTCGGCGTGGAATTTTTCTTTGAGTGTGAAGTTTCAATACATTTAGTAATTAACATGGGGCTCATGTTGAAAATGAAATAAAAACATTCGGTGTAGTTGACAAAAACACGATTTGTCTAAAAAACTCCTTAAATGTAATTTAAATAGTGTCGGAATGGAAAAAAAAGAAATAATCTGCATTTTAAGTGTCTTAAGAAATTCAAATTCAAAATTATTTATTTACATAACCAATCAAAGAAAATAGTGGTTAAAACCTGTATTAGGAGAGGCCAAACAAAACATGCAAAGAAGATAAATATTCATTATTACCTAGGTAGTCTAACTTAACCTAGAAAGAAACGAATATTTGAATTCAATTCAATTCAATTCAAATATTTTTATTCATTGTAAACAGAATGTTTACTTAATGAACGTCAAAGTTGTTAGTTTCACAATTAATGGATTATGTGGAGAAGAAGCTAACAAAGAAACTCCACATTTATGCTTTTCAAAACACGTTTTAACTTAATTAACAGAGTTTTCAACTTAAAATATTAGTCATGAATGTGTTGAACACTAGTCACAATCGTCCTTTAAATAATATCTATTAATCTACTGTTTAATGCCAAACATCTTTGAGCATGCTTGTTCGGTGTGTGTGTGTGCGTGCGTGCGTGCGTGCGTGCGTGCGTGCGTGCGTGCGTGCGTGCGTGCGTGCGTGTGTGTGTGTGTGTGCGCGCGCGCGCGTGAGTGTGCGTGTTGGATGTAACTTGGATGTAATCAGCGCTCGCGCGGTAGCGACTTTCCAGTACATTATTTGTCAAATTCTGACATTTTATCGCCAAAAAACGCGTAACTCGCGTCTTCGTGCTATTTATGCAGTGTGACCTCCAATTCATTAACATTAGTGTTTTCCAGAAAGCAGATGCATCAGGTTCTACGCTGACGCTGGGTCCGGCGGTGCCGGAGACGAGCGGCCGCTACCGCTGTGAGGTGTCCGGGGAGCGACCCCTCTTCCCCACCGTCTCTGAGCACGCTGACCTACTCGTAGTTGGTGAGAACTCTATCTCGTGTTCTGCTTCCGCTGAGTTCAATAATGGAATCTATCTAGTTATCTTAGTCAATAACGACGTTTACCAGTCAAAATAGGCAACCCGTCAATCCTGACGAGCGGGCCAGGAACTTAATGGTATTGTCAACCGATGCGGTCAACTTCATATAGAGTTTAAGGAAGTTCGCTCAATGGAATAGAGACCGACAGCAGTGGACAGGGCCAGTAAACTCAGCAGTTGACAGACCAGGGCTGATGATGATGAGAAATCTATTCATCCTTCACCCTGCAGCGTTGCCATCCACGGGACCGACTATAACGGGGCTTCGCTCGCACTACGCCCCCGGTGAGCATGTCCACGTGGCCTGCACGTCGGGGCGGTCGCTGCCCGCCGCGACGCTGGCGTGGTTCGTCAACGGAGCCCCGGCGCCGCCGGCCGCAGTCTCGCGCCAGCGCGAGACCCGCCACGAGGACGGATTGATCACGACTAGCCTAGAAATGGACTTTGAGGAGGAGTATAAAGAAAGCGGGTTGCTTAAAGTTAAGGTTAGTTCATTTTTCACACCTAATGCCTTGAGGTATAAACATGGTAGGTATTGATCACCGAACATGTAACAATATCTACTTGGTCAGCGGCCGGGCGTTACCGGCAAGTGTCAATGAAGGTATTTCTACAGAGCTTCTATAGGTACATACTTAACTATCGAAAATAATACAACTTACATACATACTTTGAATTTGATCAGACTTTTAAAACGTTTGTTGCAAGCATTTTACGGAAAATAGGTAGGTACTACAAGAGGTTGCACTTGCACCCCCCTGCCAGGAAAGACAATTTATAGTTTTTAGTGTTTCGTAACCCAAAAGGAAAAAACGGTACCTTGTATTTATAGGATCACTTTGTTGTCCATTCGTCTGTCCGTCTGTCTGTCAAGACCTTTTTATCTCGGAGACGCGTGGAGGTATCGAGCTACAGTCCCTTGAAGCTGCGAAAAAAACAAACTTCTAATTTAAGGTAAAAAAAAAGATACGGCCGTCCGTTTATGCCGTATATTTCGACACTCAAGGGAATCAAAATTTATAGGGAACTTCCGTTTTCCTAGAACTATGAAATTTGGCTAGTAATATTGTCTTGTACTTGCAGTACAGAGAAAAATCTGAAAACTATTACATGTGTAATTAAATGATATAAAAAATTTACTTTGAAGTTCGGGAAAAGCTCGGAAAAAAACTGCGAAACTTGATTAAAAATAGGACATCTCGATCGAAAGATTCCGAGTATTTGGGTGTGCGACTCGTACACTAAAATAATTGAATCGCGTCTTAATATAGTAGGTAGGATCTCCGAGAAAAAAACTGGTATTCCGGAAGTGGTTCGGAGTTTCTATTTGCATGTAAAAAGGAGGCTATGTATGTACTTTAGGAACACAAATCAATTTAACATGCCAAATTTTTAACAAGGAGTATTTTTTCTGTTTTACGGGAAGAAAAAAGTCCGATTTTCGAATAATTATATCTTAACTAAACATATTTGGCACTCGGATGTTCTCGTCTAATTTATGAAATGATGAGTTTTACAAATGACTATTTCCAAATTTGTTAAAAAAATTACATAATTACACACTGAAATTAAATCTGTCTGCATAAATTAACATTTTTATGTGCGCCAATTTACATTTCCTTGAAAAAAATTGTAAGTGATTAGAAATAGAGTAATATTAAAAATAGAAAATGAAATTGATATTGCTGGTGTGGACCAAATTAATTTATTGTCGCCCTCATTAAGATTTCACGAGTATATAAATAAGCGCAAATAAAAGTCTAAATTAATGCAGATATACGTAATTTCAGTGTATAGGTAATTATGTAAATTTTTTAACAAAATTATTTGTATGGGAATCGTCCCACCCCAGCAAAATCGGGTCTCCGAACACACAACGTATTTCTTTCCAACTTTTTCGCCATGTATAACACGAAAAAATCTTTTCACCTCACTAGCTCGTAAAAGCTCTGTTTATCATTCGAAATCTGCGTGGAAAATCGCACTTTATCCGCTAGCGTGGAAAGTGTTTTTAAAATTCGAATATTTTTATTCAATAAAGGTTTCGTACAATAAATTACATATATATAGAACCTCATTGGTTTCGTAATAGTTTATATTCTCTGCAGCCAGTCCATTGATGATTGAAATGCAATACTTATTTCATGTCATGCGCCAGCCTCATTTAAAGAATCGCACTGGCCGGCAAGAAAATTTGATTTAAAAAAAAAATAACTTTCAATATTACCAATTGTAGTAATTTTACTTTTAATTTTTGAAATAAATAAACAGTAATTTAATATTTATTAAAACTGTCTTTCTTGCACCTAACATTTTCCTCGCTTTAGTGAGGTGAAAAGTTGTGTGTTGCGCTCGGCAGCAAAGTTATTTAGCGTCTCGTACCTTTGAAACCCTCGCTACGCTCAGGATTCTATATTTGATTCAATCCTATACACCTTCGCTTGCTCAGGTTTCAATACAAGGTACTCGCGCCAAAAATTAACTTTAAAAGTAAAAGTAAAAAACTGTTTATTTGACCAAAAAAACTTACACTCTTAATAATATTAAGTTATAAAATAACAATGTGACAGTCTCTGGTATAGCAAGTGAATTACAGATAAAAAGCGATTTCCAATTCCTAAACTAGGATTTACCTGTATCTTAGGAGTTGGACCTCTTTCGACGAATAACTTCCATAATTACACACTAACCTAGACTTTTAATGAAAAAAGAGAGAAAAAAAAAAAGTTAAGTTCAGCAAAGCACAACACAATAATTTGTATATACTTAGGTATAAAGCTGGCCACGACATTCGCAGCCGCGGTCATATAGCACTTATATAAAGATTCTTAAATCCTATTGAAATGGGCATCTGGGTGATAATCTAAGTGATATTAAAAAAGTGATGTAAGTCTAAACAAAAACCAATATAAGGGTCAGTGTTGCCTCACCCCAATCAGCGCACAAACCAGTACAACCCACCCATTAATTCCTAATAAGAATAAGTGGGCAGGCAGGCACTTACCTATTTATATATTACAAAGCGGTAGAAATGTATGGTTTTCTTTCAGTTCCCACACAGCATACCTGTGTGAGGACCGAAACAAAATTATATAATGAGATTGTAGATTTGT
Source organism: Yponomeuta malinellus (assembly GCA_947308005.1). Taxonomy (NCBI): domain Eukaryota; kingdom Metazoa; phylum Arthropoda; class Insecta; order Lepidoptera; family Yponomeutidae; genus Yponomeuta; species Yponomeuta malinellus. The sequence goes on along the minus strand of OX370997.1, from coordinate 6,721,209 downwards.
GTTCTAAATGACCATAGCAGCGCATAGATCAGCAGGATATAGAAAGTAAGTTCTCTGTATCAGAGTATGACTTTGCAGCCTTGCATAACAACTATTTCATCCCCCCATCTCGGAAAGAGTGCTCCTCGATAAAAGCCGTATTTATCCGCTAGAGGATAAAGTAAATTGAATTTAGAACATCGTGTGCACTAAGTTTGTAAATTCAAAAAACCTATTTACTTCTACCTCCATGGTGTCGAATTTATCATACCTACAACTTTTTTAATTTGTTAAAAACTCAGACTCGGAACCTCCTTTGTGTTTTTTTTTGCATTTAGTCATTTCCTCGCTGAGGTGGGATGAAAAGTTATGTGTTGCACTCGAGTGCAAAGATTTTTCACCTCGTGCTCTTTTGATTCCCTCGCTAACGCTCAGGATTCTAATTTTTGAATCCTTTGCTGGTTCGGTCATCAAATTTGGACACGCGGTTAAAAAGCAATTTTGCACTCTTGTATAACATGTCAAGCGTATGGCGTCAGCTCGCACCCGTTTCTCGAACCTGCGTGCACTAAAATCGCTGTAACTTCCTCATTTCTTATCCTTTTTCGATATTTTTTTCACTGAATATTTTTTTTTATGTCTCTATAACACTGCATAATTGGTTCAAAACGTGAAGGTTGACACTTGACTCCAGTCATGCCTGATGGTAAACGAAGACGGGTCTAAGATGTTACGTGTTTACCTGTTAAATGCCGGTTGACTCTAGTTTTAAAGACACTTAGGTTTATTTACATCCATAATGTGGTTACACCCATATTTTCCATTAAGTAGTCAATAACATAATGTGTAGATGCAGATGCACCTCCCTGAAAGTAATACTGGTGGCACCCATGCACACGCCTGTAAATATTGATGTATGCCGAATTGCCGACTGTAGGTAGGTACTAACTTGAACTTCAGTGTGTGTATATATCTTTTAGTGCCTCGCGACCCTGGGCCCGGCGTACCTGCAAAGTATCGAAGAGAGCGCGGAGCGACGGTGGGCGCCGGCCTACCGCGGCCGCGGCTTCGACGACGGACCACCCAAGATGGCTAATTTCACCGAGCTAGACAAGTTGGCCGACTCCGGCTATCCTCGCTACCACGGCTCAGCGCGCGCTTGGTGCGGCAACAGTTTCGTTATACTGTCTACCTCCATTGTAATAGCGTTTTGCCTAGCTTAAAGATAGGAAATAAAACTCGTTATACTTAGGGAAATCTCGTTTGCAAGGGAGTTGACTTGAAATTATTGAAAAATGGGGGAAGTATTAGAATATCTAAAATTAAAATATCTACAGTCAAAATTCCGATCCTCAAAACCCCTAAAATATATCTAATGGTTGGTTGATCGAAAATCAAAATGGTGAAAATTCTAAACAAAGAAAAATTATTTTATCGAAGTTCATAAAACACAATTTTACAATAGCACCTACACATGTATTACCCAAAATTCTAAATACCTACCTAAAAATCTAAATAGGTACTTAACTATCCAGACGTCGTCATGCTCAATAAAAACAGAAAAAAATACTTTTCACTTCTCATGCTCTAAAAGTTCGTCTTTATGTCGTGCGTAGGCGACATAAAGTCGCTTTTTATGCTCTAGAGCATAAAGTAAAATCTTCGTCGAAGACCAAGGCAATCGCTGCAACAGCCACACGAACATCTTTAACTTCATACAACAACCTCTTTATTTTATTTCGTTTCGTATAAAACGCGACCAACTAGATTGCAGGGCCAATCAGGTTGGTCGCGCTTTATTGAAGCTGCGCTCTCATTGGTTAAATTTTAATGGCGGCAAAACCACTGTGATTATACACGTACGCGTGAATTTAATTTAATAAATTTGTTGTTTGATTAATTGCATTAGTGAAGATAAAGATGTTGCTGTTTCATTTCCTCGCAATCGAAGTGAAAAGTAGAGTGTACAACTCGTCCATAAAACCCATTTTACACTCGACTTTATATCTATCCTCGCTCGCAAGCTCGCTCGGATGGATAAACGTCTCGAGTAAAATGGTGCGTTTTATGCACTTGTTGTACAATCTACTATTTCATCCCCCCATCACGGAAAAAGTGTTTTTGCTCTGCGATATCCGAGTGCAAAAGCCGTTTCTATTCGCTAGAGGATAAGGTAAATTGAATTTCGAACACTAAGTTTGTAAATTTAAAACATCATTAAACCTATTTACTTCTACCTCTATGGTGCCGAATTTATCATACAACTTTTTTAATTTGTTAAAAACTCAGACTCGGAACCTCCTTTGTGTTTTTTGCATTTAGTCATTTCCTCGCTGAGGTGGGATGAAAAGTTATGTGTTGCACTCGAGTGCAAAGATTTTTCGCCTCGTGCTCTTTTGATTCCCTCGCTAACGCTCAGGATTCTAATTTTTAAATCACTCGCTGCGCTCGTGATTCAATTTTAGAATTTTAGGCTCGGTCATCAAATTTGAGCACGCGGTTAAAAAGGCACTCTTGTATAACAAATAACTCTTTTAATACAGTTTTGCTCAAAAAGTGGCGTGTTGCAGGGACGTATAGCGTTCGGGATGTGGGCTATTGGGTAAAACGTTCTTGGGGCTATTACATACTCGAGCTTTTTCTTTACCTTTTCCGAACTCGTGCGTTCTCTTTCCCAACTGTCAAAATAACGTCTAATAAAAAGAAAATCATCATCATCATCAACCCATTATGTCCCCACCGAGGGGCACGGGTCTCTTCCCTGAGGAAGGTATAGGCCATACTCCACCACGGGGGCCAAGTCCGGATTGGTGGAGGCTTGTAGACTAGTGGCTCGTCTACTGTCAGAAGTTTTCAAGCCGCCCTAAGGCCTCTGACTTGGCTTAACGACTGCCATCTATCGACGGCAGCCGGCACCAACAGCTTAACGTGCCTTGCGAAGCACGGAACCGCTCGGAAATATGCCACTAGCGTTAGGCATAGACGGCGACCCATCCATGCACTGAACGCGCCCTGTGTTGCTTAACCTTCGTGATCGTTTAAGATCACTCAGGCAGCCGGGGCCACGAGCGATTCGAAAAAGAAAATACAAACCACGAACTTCTTACTAAAAAAAAAATTCATAGAAGTTTTTATGATTCATGCAAATATTTCTAAAAAGAAGCTACAAATTTGTTTCAATATCAGATCTAATGATTTGATTTAATGAGTTAGGTTAGGTTTCATTTCATTTCATCTCATTAAATTTCATTTACATATCTCTTGCTCTGTAAGTAGTCACTTACTTCCCTGGTATGGATATTTACAGCATAGGTTTCAAAACATACCATGTAATGTTAACATTACAGCATAGGTTTTGGAATTTGAAAAAAGAACTGTCATACTCATACTGCAAGAAGAATATTTTTTAAAAGTTAATTTTTTTTTTCGGTATCGATTATTTACTCGAATCGGAATCGAGACAATTTATATTAGAATTTATGAAGATTTTATTTTAAATATCGAACTATTTGTTTCGCATCGCAGTCACATCGTATGTTAATTGAAATCGATTTAAAAATCAAACTGGCCAGCTCGATTTGACGCGCTTGCGTGCCATAAAATCGTGAAGAGTAAAAAAGTCAGTCGACTAGCTAGGCGCGAAAGTAAATTTTTTTCGTGTTTTGGAGTTCTTTCTCAAAAGTCCTGCTTTCTTGTTTTTTTACTTACCTCACAATCGATATGTAAAGCAGTGTTTACCTCCGGTGTAAGCATCAATTGCATACTCGGGCTAATTAGCGTATGCAATTGATGTCATACAGCCCTTGGTTAACAATCTACTATTTCATTTCATATCAATAAAAAAAATCTACTGAAGACTTGGCTGTATGGGCATAGGGAGGGGTTCCCTTTGCCTACCCAGAATAGGTGAAGAAAAAAAAATCTCTGCTTATATTCTTTTACGGTTGGCGCCATTTTCCAAAAAAAATCTTTATTAAGTTGCTTCATTTTTTCGCAACTGTATTAAAAATAGTTACGGAACCGTCATTGCAACTTGTTCCGAGTAATACCCTATGTACTTATAATAGTAATAATTTTAGTGTTAAAGTTAGTGTAAGAATACATATTCTGATTTGGTCTGATGGGGTTGACATGATCACATGGTGATCAAAGCCTCTAAATAAAACAAAGATTAAAAAAAAAAAAAAAAAAAAAAAAAAAAAAAAAAAAAAAAAAAAAAAAAAACTTGTTCCGACTGTCAACTCTATTATTAAATTTTTGTAAAAAATTAAATAGTTTTTTGGTTGAGAAGCCAACGTTTTATTTCTTTATTTTGTAATGTGAAAGTAAAGGATATTATTGCCCGAAATAATAAATATTTATTATTATTTATTGCAAAAAACCGTCATCTAGCTAACCTCTAATTGTACAGCGAAACTTTGTTTAATTTTATTGATTATTGTACCTACAACGCAACGGATTATTACGTTTCCCTACATTTGTAAATAAGTGGCGGTCGAATTGCAAAGGCAGTGCGGTCCGTCACACTATGACCATACTAAGCAAAATCCTGAATACGTCATTGTTGTCTAGTTTTCCGTTTCCCTCTTGTGGAAATTGTCCTTTGCCGAGATCCCTTGTTTACGTATGCAAACTATGACTCTACTAAAGAAAGTCCTGAATGCATACTCGAACCTACCTGTTTTCTAGTTTTCCGTTTTCCTCTTTTACGGAAATTGTCTTTTGCCCTTGAGGACCTTTAACTACATGTATGCAAAATATGCAAGCATACATAGGAAATTTAATTTTGCCATTTGAGTTCAATACATCCACCATCCACCATCATCTGTGGTAAAACTATTAAATTGTAAACGAGACTGCTCCCACTGTCAAACCAAGCAATTGGTTTTTTAGATCATTAAATACATATCTACATACATATACCATTCAACAACGTTAAGCGGCCATATAGGTAAAGGTCTAAAGTTCACTCCCTGTAAAAAAAAAAAACGGCCAAGTGCGAGTCGGACTCGCGTACGAAGGGTTCCGTACCATTATGTATACAACATTTCAATATTTCAAGTGTCTACCTGTTGCCGTTATTAATAGCAAGCAAAAAGCGGCAAAAAGTCACGTGTTTTGTATGGGAGCCCCCCTTAAATATTTTTTTTATTTTAATTACTTATTTTTAAAGTGACATAACATAACATAAACTCACGCCTGTATCCCAGAGGGGTAGGCAAAGACCAGGGACTGCCACTCGCTACGATCCTGACAGATCACTTTCGCTTCCTCAACATTCATTAGTCGTTGCATGCACGCACGCCGGTTTCGGATACTTTTTATCTTGCCCTTTGCTAATACATCCCCTATTTGGTCGAAGTATGTCCGTCTGGGTCGTCCCTTACCGGCCCTTCCATCCACATTCGCTCAATATATTTGTTTTGTCAATCTTTCTTCCTTCATCCTCTCCACGTGTCCAAACCAACGCAACATTCCTTTCTCAATTCTAGTCACTACATCCTCTTTCAGTCCACAACGTTTTCTAATCACACTATTGCGTATCCTGTCATTCAAAGTAACACATACTTCTCAGGGAATAAAGTGAATAATATTCTCTTATTATTAATAATATACAACATAATACCTTATTATTATGTTGTATATTATACAACTAAATATTCTATAATATTTCAAAGCGTCTACCTGTAACCGTTATTAGTATCGAGCAGAAACGGCAAAAAGATCTTAAACAGTTATTTACTAATCTGTTTTTAGTATTTGTTCTTATTGCGGCAACAGAAATATCTGTGAAAATTTCAACTGTCTAGCTATTACGGTCCGTGAGATAGAGCCTGGTGACAGACAGACAGACAGACGGACAGTGGAGTCTTAGTAATTGCCCTTGCCCTTTGGATACGGAACCCTATAAATACAGACCTCGGTACTCGTAACATCTAGGTACTTGTTTGTACTTTGTACATCGAGTAAAACTTTAAATTATTACCTTACGGTACGTTTTCTGCCCATTTGTTTGACGTAACGCGCAGTTAACAGTTAACGTTAGTACTTATTCTGAATACATAGAACGAACGCTTCTGTAGGAAGGTCCACAAATGCATAGCGCATAGCGTCGTCTCAGAAACGCTGAGCTAGTTATAATAGTATTGGCTTTAGAGAATAAATAACGAGTAAGAGTATAGTTGGAATAAGTTCTTGGTTCCAAACGACATTGTTACATAAAGACACGTCGGTACATACAATTGACCTAACCGCCGGTTACCTCCTTTTGTTGTACGCGAGCACGTATTGACGGCTTCACATTGCACAATAACCGTAACGACACGACATCTAGTTTCTAATTTCTTACATGAAATGTCGTTTTAGCCGCGTTTTCACGGTCTTAGTTCGCTCGGACAGAGTGATTAGGTACCTAAATAATATTCGCGTGTGCGTGTCGGGCCGCGCGCAATGTAGGGTTCCGTAGAAAGAGGGTTTTGTAGAAAGAGGGTTTTTTTTATCTGATTTACAGAACTAACAACTTCATCGAAGTAATCTTCAACGGATACTGTAGGAAATTTTACGATTATAAGTTGGGTGCCTATTACTCGTTAACTAGTAAAGCCTACTCAGCCGTGATACTTTTCCTTTGAAATTCGTTATATGTGCTACTACTACCCTGAATTATTAATTTTTACGTTTCTACAATCAATCGTTTAGCCAGGAGAGGGGGGGGGCTACTCGGACAAAAATTTGCGCTTTCAAGTTTCATATTTCGTAAACGGAACCCTAAATCATGGTCAAAAAATGGTCTTCCTACACCCACAATATTTTTCAACGATCAATCTAACGATGCCCCACATGATGGGGTAGACGAGAAAAAAATATCATCCCCACTTTTCATCATACAGAGGTAACATGGCGGAACTATAAGGGTTCCTTGTCGGACTATGGAACCATAAAAACTAAAGTCCACTCGGATGGTGAATGGTGATGGACACATCTTAATGAATTCAGATTTTTGTTTCAGATTATACGCGCTTTGTTGCAAACTACGACTGCTAATCGTAAAGTCGTAATCTATCCATCGGGATAGAAGCGTTACCACGTTTATCGTAGAACTTTAACAATCGAAGCAGAAAAAGAAAAGAGAAAGAATAGGTCGGTCATGGAAATGGAAACCATACATTTCACAACACTTCCATAGCTTCATAAAACTCCATAAACATCAACATTTCACTGCCACTTCACTTTTTCTTACCTGCGTCTGCGCCGGAGTTCCTATTATTGACGCCGTTTTTGTTTTTGCGATTTCATCTGTATCAGCTAACACGAGTGTAGAGCACGGCTGTTTTCATCAGAGTGTACCTACTAAGATCGTGAAAACGCGGCTTTCCTACAGCGTTGGCAGGCCTCCATTTGAGAAAAAGGTGTCGTTAGTTACGGTTATCGTCCAATGTGAAATCGTCCTTCGTCGGGCGCTGTGCTGGGTGCACACGGTGTTTGCTTCATTAGCAGTTGGCGTAAGTTCGTAATTTTGGTCGCCTATTTCCTTTACCAAAATCATGGTAAAAAAAGAAAATTGTTTTTATTTTAAAATATTGTTATAATTCTGACATGTTACTCTTTCCACCATATAAAAAATAATACCTACGTGAAGGATGGATGAATGTGAGTACACCTGTTAAGGTAAGACTTGGTGATTCTGTTTGAAATTAATAGCAACTGTTACTGCTAAATGTGTAACCCATGTCTAAGCTCACAATAAATATTCTTGATTCTTGATTCTTGAGAAAAAAGAAAAATTAAGCAGTTGATTGTGTCTAACCCGCGGTTTCTCGTGCATGAACTATTTGTTAATCTACTGTTAATAGCTATCAATTGACCGAAGTGAATACAAAAAGAAACCGGACAAGTGCAAGTCGGACTCGCCCACTGAGGGTTCCATACAAATATGTAGGTACTTACATATTATAAATAGTTCAGGAATCGAGTCTCGCAGTTTCTCCGAGCTTTTCCCGAACTTTGGACTATTTTATGATTTAATTAGGTACAAATGTATAGTTTTCAGATACTTTCCTGTTCTTGTACTTAGTGTAAGACGATATTACTTGCCAAATTTCAGAGTTCTAGGTCAACGGAAACTAACCTACAAATTTGTCTTAAGTGTCGAAATATGACCTACCATTTTGCGGCATAAACGGCAGTATCTTTTTTTACGTTAACTTAGAAGTTTGTTTTTTTTTTTTCACAGCTTCAAGGGACTGTAGTATGTGATTTTAATTTCAACTCGATGCCTCCACGCGTTACCGAGATAAAGGGTCTTGTCATGTCTTGTTGACAGACAAACGGGCGGGCGGACAGAAAAGTGATCATATACTTTCTTAAGGTTTCCGTTTTTTTTATTTTGTTAACAGTAGATTACCAGACTATTAGTGAACGAGAAGTCGGGGGCAGGTAAGGAATTTTAAGGTACCTACCTAAGATTGTAAATAAAAATTGTAAAAATTAAATCATTTATTGCAAAATAAATAATCGGACCAATCATTCACAACAAAGCAGTCGGCAATCATCGCTTATATCTCAAAGATAAATTTACACATACTTAAATAAACAAATCTACATCTAGGTATCCATGTAAATATTTTTACCGACACAATTTAAATAAGTGAAAGCTTTTGTGACTCAGCAATTACAATGTAGTCCTGTCTATTATGTGTGTAAAAGACTGACAATGAATGCAAAAGAAACATTGATGATTTATTATTGGTTTACAAAACTCGACAAAATTTCACAGATTTTTATGTTGTTAGGTAGCCCCTGCTTATGTTACCCCTCCGAATACGGGCGTGAGTTTATGTTGTTAATGGAAAACAATTTCATTTCTGCTAGGAACTTATTTAGTTACGGATCCGTTGTCAGTCTTTTAAACCCTGGAAAAAAAACGTCAAATAATTTATTTTTCTCATTTTTCTCAAACATGCTTGGAAATTTGAGCATTATTTCGACAACCTTCTTCGAGATAAATGGAAATTGCTGTACTGGCCAATTACACGCGAGCAGCGGCCGGAAAAAGTTCTAGGAAAATTCATAACTGTCGTGATTTGCGGCCAAATAAATTACATACTAAACTAATATCTGTCGTGTTATTTAAAAATGGAACGATCTTTTACTCCGAACAATGACAACCAAGGAGGTAACTTATCACAGGTTTTATTTAAATTTCGAACTGGCTTGTGATAGAAAGCTGGATATACCTACCTACCTATTGAAAAAAAAGAACACTTTAACGCGGCAAAAATTATTGTTCTTCGTTCGTGGTTCGTCTGGTTTTGAAAATTTATTGAATTTTTCAAATCAAAAGTTCTGCCTTAGTACTACCTACTTAGTTTTAATTTCCACGCATTATTTGAGAAAAATCATATACAAGCCTTGGCCACAACTAGGCATTGATGGACTCACGTATGTGTGCCTTGGCTTCGCCTCGGCCCACATTTCCACGTTCGGCCATCAATGCCTTTTTTGCTGGCCGCTGCAGTAATGTACTAATATCTACAAAGTCTTAGGAGGGTGACGATGCATTATAAATAACAGTTCCATGGAGACTGTAAAAATGAAAGATTAGACATTTTGAACAGACATAATTCGACAACAGCTCGTAAAGTATGAGCCAGGGATGGCGGTGTCAGCATAGCCTTTAAATCCGCTCTAAAGTAGGTAGCCGAAGTAAAAACATTATCGCAGCTATTTGTTTATGTTTTAATACTTTGAAACAGTCGGTAAGTAAAAAAAATAATAATTCTTAATTTTGCCAAAAATTCAAGACTATCTCAATTTTGCACATTCACAAAAAGCGTGACAAACCAAGTCGCGCAGTGTCATGCTGCGAACACAGGATTTAATGAGTGTATACAGGATATACAATACTGGCGTGCGACCAAAATGATACGTTGCACACAAACCATTTTATCCATATGCTGGAAAACCAATTATTTTTGTTGTTTACCTACTAAAATTTACTTCATATAAAATGGTAGCACGGAATGGACGCATAACCATTGAATTTAACTTTTAGCATTTTTATGGCACTGAGCGTACGACTATGTATTACCAGCGTTATGCTTGTTTAATATGCCTATGTTTTAAATACACAACGCGTCGAGATCGAAAAATTGTTTAAACATTTCGATAAGGATCATTGGGAAGAAATGTTCGGTTTCAATAATAAACGCATTTCCGCAAAAAAAATCTATAAAAACGTGTAACCCTTTGATTTCCCAGGCACTCATGGTTCCTTTGGAAAAAAATGTTTGTACAGAATACCTAGTTAGGTGGGTTTCGGTGAGGGCGGTAAATGATCAGGCTCTAGATTCTGTTAAGGGGGCCCAGGGAGCAACACTAGCGCTACCGAGCATAAAAATGATATCTTTTTTTACAGATCAAATTTGCAAAAAGTGTTAGTACATTCTCTCAATCATGTTAATAGTGATTTTTAGGGCCTGCCTGGTGGATACTGCCTGGACCCCCTTAATGCAAAAGGGCGAGCAACTATTGTCAAGCCACTGCCTTTGACAGACCTTTCTATTCCATTACCTCTTCAATTTCGCAAACGCATAAGTCGCGCAAACGCGCGAATTAGATAAAATCATCTATCAGAGTCACTAGTTATACATCGGATTTGTACACATTTATCAGCCGTTTTATTATGCGCACCAAGTTATCGTGGATTGGCCGTTTTCACATTGAACGTCAATCGTACGTAACGACACGATATCATCGGACACGGTAGTTTCATACATTTACTAAGGCCCTTTTTTGGGAACATTATAAAAATACTAGTCCAACCGGCCATTCCTGAAATATCCTATATAAGGATAAAGGTAAAACCAAAAGTTTTATTGAAAAGAAAACAGTTCATCATCATCATCAACCCATTATGTCCCCACCGAGGGGCACGGGTCTCTTCCCTGAGGAAGGTATAGGCCATACTCCACCACGGGGGCCAAGTCCGGATTGGTGGAGGCTTGTAGACTAGTGGCTCGTCTACTATCAGAAGTTGTCAAGCCGCCCTAAGGCCTCTGACTTGGCTTAACGACTGCCATCTATCGACGGCAGCCGGCACCAACAGCTTAACGTGCCTTGCGAAGCACGGAACCGCTCGGAAAAATGCCACTAGCGTTAGGCATAGACGGCGACCCATCCATGCACTGAACGCGCCCTGTGTTGCTTAACCTTCGTGATCGCTTAAGATCACTCAGGCAGCCGGGGCTACAGTGATTTAGTAAGAAAACAGTGATTTAGTTCATTCCCTTCAACGAAGTGGTTCTTCTGATTAGTTCATATTTCATTTCATACTTCACGTTTCGTCTAGCGACTTGTGTTAGCTCGCGAATTACAATGAATGAATGAGTTGTTAAATGAATAACTAACAAGTATAGCCCTAAGATGATGGACGGATGAAAAGTATATCATTTTAATTCGTTACGAGCGAGAGAACGCCGAACCGTCACAGTGAAGAAGTGCCATGAGTTAAAGAATTTTGGTTCGCAATGCTGTGGATTTAAGGACCTTACTAAGGAACTTCATTTGTGCCGCATGCTCTAATGATGATAATTATGTAAAGTATGAACTATTAAGGTGAAGGAGATACAGTTACTTAGGTAGACATTGATTGAATAAATTAATAAAATAAATGATCGAATAATTGTATTACAAAGTCACGCGAAGGCCGTCGTAAATGTACGAAACTAGATATACTTTATTGCACACATAAATGACATACAGAAAACACAAAATTTACAAAATTAAATACGTGCACATGGCGAAATATCATGTCGTTAGTGATAACAGTCCATTGACAGTTAAAAGGTCAGGAGCTCTATTTTTGAATCACTCGTATGAAATTGTATCGTCGAATGCGACTTAAGTCACACTCATCTTCTAAGTCGCATGATGTCGTTTTTCCGTATTTTTGAATCGTTCGCCTGAAGTGTTGCCAGTACAATTTGAAGTATTGTATTTTATCCATTCCACGCAGAAATTAAAAAAACCGGAAACTACCGTAACAGAAACGGAACGTAAAACACTGTTTTATTGGCTGTTTAAATAAAAAATCTTTGTCTTTTGATACAAACAAAACACTACTACTGTCATTTTGGTTTGTGTTCTAACGAAATGTCTAAATCGTTTTTTGACAATTAATCTACCGATCGCCATGCGAGACGAGTGTTAAGGACCATTCGTTGCAGTTCGAGTGATTAAAAAATACGGAATTTCAGATATCGAACGAAAATCAGTAGAAATCGAGCGCTCGACGCGATACGAGTGATTCAAAAATAGAGCTCCTGGAGCTCTATTTTTGAATCACTCGTATGAAATTGTATCGTCGAATGCGACTTAAGTCACACTCGTCTTCTAAGTCGCATGATGTCGTTTTTCCGTATTTTTGAATCGTTCGCCTGAAGTGTTGCCAGTACAATTGGAAGTTTTGTATTTTATCCATTCCACGCAGAAATTAAAAAAACCGGAAACTACCGTAACAGAAACGGAACGTAATACTTTGTTTTATTGGCTGTTTAAATAAAAAATCTTTGTCTTTTGATACAAACAAAACACTACTACTGTCATTTTGGTTTGTGTTCTAACGAAATGTCGAAATCGTTTTTTGACAATTAATCTACCGATCGCCATGCGAGACGAGTGGTAAGGACCATTCGTTGCAGTTCGAGTGATTCAAAAATACATGTGTTTTTCCCCCGAAGGGATAAAAACACTTATTTGGGTTTCAGCCCGAAGGCTTGACCCACTGTGAGATATACCTTCCGAACATCGGCGCCATCTAGCGGTTAGGGCGTGATCTTCGCCCGTTCTGTCTGTTTTGTTCCCACCTTCGTCGCCTTGCGGGGAAGGGGGGAAAGGGGTGGTCAGCGCGGCGGGCGGCAGCCATTTTGTCGTCAGTACTGGTGCTTGCGGAATTGAGGCGAGGCGGATGCCGGCAAGAAGTTTATTGGTGGGTCAAGCCTTCGGGCTGAAACCCAAATAAGTGTTTTTATCCCTTCGGGGGAAAACACATGTATTTGGGTGTTCGAGCCCTTCGGCTTGACCCACTGTGAGATGTTTGATATCTGCCGGCGCTGACCAAGCGTACTGTGACTTGACAGATTACGAAAGAAAAAAGAATATAATTAATCAACATTTATTGTTAAAAAAAAAAAGAAATATTAAAATATTTGGAATGATTTTCCAGAGTCTTTTTTCTCTCTTTAACTTAAATTGTAAGAAATGAATCTGACATAACGAAAGTTGAGCTAGCACTGTCTCGTATTTCCTTGAAATAATGTTTAAGAAATGTAGAGGCACTGCGCCAGTTTCCTTTGCGCAGCACCTCGTCTAAGGCAAGATCCCTTTTTGACCAGTTGCTTGAGGCTACAGCTGATCTGAAACTCCCAGGAGTTCCCTTTATATTTGCTTCATTTAGCTCTACTCTGAGCCAACCTGCTATAACCGCTCTTGTGGCTGCTCTAACCTTCCCTCTTGTAGAGATAAATAGGTTAGAAAGATTTCTGTTTGCTCTTCGTCGCGACTCGGAAATTTTGATAAGCAACGGGATCCAATAACACAGATTTAGCTTAATATCGTCACATTTTAAGAGCCGCCACCCGGATTGGCGGATGTTCTGATTGTCGGTTTTAGAACCGAAAACTGGCCAAAACGTAATCTCCTCTGGAGAGATTATGCAGCGGCCGTTGTTAACATGTAGTAAGGTCAGGTCGTGTATGCGCCTGCCGGATGCCAACAGTAGTAGAGTTGCGACATGTTGCGAGACTTGAAAAAGGTTGGTCTCGTCGATCGTCCGATGGTTGATCCAGTCCAGCAGGTCTGAGACATTCCATGTAGTAGGTTTGTGCATCGGAGGATTTTTTAATAGAATCGCCTTCAAAACTTTCTGAATTAATGGGTGAGTGCTAAGCGATTTGTTATCCGAAAGTTTTGCGAACGTTGCGATTGTCGATTTATGCACTAGTATAGTGCGGGCGGCGAACTTTCTAGTCTCGCAGAGATAGATCAGGTACCTTGCCAAATCGCTTGGTTTCGGTTCTGCTATGGCTATATTGTTATGCGTAGCCCACTTGCACCAGGTATTCCAAGCTTGCTTGTAAGTTTTGAGCGTGGATGGTCTCCAAGCTGATTGTAGGAAACTTTTTTCGTGATCTTGCCAGTGGTCTATCTCCTCGGCCCAGCCCGTATTCTCCAGACCTCCAAAGTTAACTTTTCTACGTTCCGAGGTTGTTGGCCTGTCCTTAGATCTTGAAGATGCGCTCGTAGATTCTTGATTCGGAACGGAGGGCAGGTCGCCCTCTGTTTGAGGTCTGTTCTCCAAAAAGCTCGCTCCCATTTCGGTGCTATTAGAAGATAGTATCCGCGGGAGACGTTCAGGTGTTGGAGCACCCTTGGGATTAATGCTGGGGGTGGGAATAACCATCCTAGGCTGTAATTCCACGGCCTGCTGAACGCATTTGTAAACTCGCTCCACGTGTCTCTCACATCTTCGCTGACATATCTCGGAACAACAGCTGATGTCCTCGTTGCAAACAGGTCTATTGTTGGCGTTCCCATTTTCTGGAATATGATCTTTTGGATTTGCTCCCCCAGATGCCATTCTTGTGGGTACTTCATTCGCGATAGGCTGTCCGCCACGTCGTTGTACCTGCCTGGCAGGTATCTCGGAACTAAGGTAATCCTGTGTCTGTGGGCCAGGTTTAGGATTTTTGCTGTGATGTTGAGCAGAGCTTTCGACTTGGTGCCTCCTTGCCTCTTGACATATGCTACTGACGTTCGATTGTCGGTTTGGAAAGTGACGGTTCTTCCTTGCAACTCTTGCCATTCTTTTTGCAATACTTCGAACAACGTCCACAGCTCTTTCCGGTTGCAGTGCCAGTGATTTTGGAAAGTCTTCCAGTGGCCAAAGAGTTTTTTGTCGTTTACTATCGCACCCCAGCCGTAATCCGAAGCATCGGTGGTTATAAAGGCTGTGGGTGGAGTAACTTGAAGTACGGAGCAGTTGTTCAAGTTTTGTAGCCACCAAAGGAACTCTTCTTTTGCTTGGATCGGGAGATGGAAATTCTTGTGCCTGTCTTCGTCTGGGAGTATTTTGGCCGCCATTTGGATCGGTCTGCAATGAAGAAAACCCAGAGGGATCGCATTAGATGCAAAGTTGAGTTTACCCAGGATGTGTTTTGCATCCATCCAGCTCCACCTATTTTTACGTAAGGCATTGTTGAGGGTATTGCTAATGTTTACTACTTTGTCTTTAGGGAGCGCTATTGTATTCCTTTCGGTATCCCAGATGAGACCTAAATATTCTATCTGCTTTTTAGGGCTTAGGTCACATTTTTGTAAATTTAGCTGCCAACCCAGTTCATTCATAAAAAATACCGTCCACTGTGCTTGCTGAGCTAAGGTTGTTTCATTTTGATTCAGTAGCAGGTAATCATCTAAATATACAATGACTCTCATACCTCTGTCTCGTAAAAGGGAGGCCACCCAATTTGAGACTTTACTGAAGATTGATGGAGCGCTTGATAGCCCAAAAGGAAGGCAGTGCATATTATATACTTTTCCATTCCACGCCAGGGATAAATAGCGTTTGTGGGAGTGGGCGATTGGAATATGATAGTATGCATTAGATATGTCGATTTTTATAAGAAAATCGTCCTTCTGGATTGTCTGAGCGACTCTTTTTAAGTTTATCAACCGAAATTTAGGAGGTTTAATGTACAAATTAAGTTGCTTCAAGTTAAATATTAGTCTGTGGGAGCCATTCGCTTTTTTCTTCCTTAGGAAAATTGGGGAAAGATAACCGCTTCTATAGATGTTCAATGAAATTGCTCCCATTTGGAGTAGTTTCTTAATTTCATGTGACATAGCCTCCGATACATTTGGTTCAAAATGTTTGCTGTTATTAAAAGTAAATGAAGTGAGCGGTGGTTTTTGAGTGAACGGGACCCGATAACCTTTTATGACACTAAGAATGGTTTCTGGGGCGCCCAGAGATTCCCACAGACTGACTTTAGACTTAAGCTGACCGGCATGAAAAGGTCGGGTATCTACCTTAGGGCTTCTTTTCCGTGGACTGAGGAGGTTTACCTCCACTTGTCTGTCTATCTTGCTTCCACGAGGAACGAAAGGGCCGCGTGGAGGCTTTTTTGTTATTAGGTTTGCCCGCTTGAACGAATTTGGTCTTAATGTTGGAGCCTTTGGAGGTTGTGCTTTTTTTACTCGGCCTGTTATTGTATGACTTTCCCTTGGGAAAGAATTTGTACGATCCGCCTTGCTCTTTCACAGCCTCTGTCAGTCTTTCCTCGGCAAACAAGTGTGTATCCGAGGGTGGTATGTCATGGAGTAAGTCGCTTAGGACTTTGTTCGGGCATTTATATATCTCCCTTCGAGATTGAATGACCTCCGCTCTTCTTCCACAGGTGTACTGCAACAGGTTGTCCGAAACTTTCTTAAAGTTACAATTGACGTCAAGAAAGTGCTTTTGGATGTCTTGCCTAGACTTTTTGTCGATTTTTTTGCAGGCTTCTTCGAAAGCCGCCCTTTGCAAGAGAAGACCGTATGTGATGGCACCCAGTGTTGAGTCCGCTTTTTCCAATGGGCCCAACAAGCTCCATGTAGGGGTGTTTGTTGCCAGTACAGAATTGACCTTGAGGGCGCTAAAAATAGGCGTAGCGTGAAAATGTTTTTGTACGTCCGCGTAGCGCACATTCCTCCAGTTACCGTCACCCAGGCGTTGGCATTTCCGTCCTTGCTCGACAAGAAGAGGGTCAGCTTTGGTCAATTTAGGATCTGCTTCTATGGTACAAGGTGCAAAGCTGCACACATCTGACTGCTCCTCATTTTCTGCGGCCTGGCTTGCGTGCCCGTTCAAACCCTCACGAGGTTTTGGGGGTCCGTTCTCTGAATCAGATTCAATTTGCGACCCCTCGGATCTATCCTCATAGCTATCTGTGGGAGATGTAGGGCGCTGTTGGCTAGAGTCTATTTTCTCTGTTAGCTCGGACACCTTGTCCGCTACGCTTGCCACAATTTGCGAGTTAGCTGAAAGTACGTTCATCATCTTCTCGAAGAACGTTATTTGTTGGTCGGTACTTATGCTTTCTCGGGTTTTATTGGAGTCAGCTCTTTTGTCTCGTCTGGAACCCGAAGGAGACCGCAATTCTCTCCTGCTTAGGGGGGAGCATTGTCGTGCTCTTTTTTCGACCGAGGTATTATCTGAACTCGGAGTGAGACTTCTTTTCCTCGATATGAGTTTCGGCTTTAGTAGCTTTACTGTGGCCATAAACACTTCGTAGGACTTGGCATGAATCTTCTCCACTAACGAGTGGGGCGCATATATCAATGCTCGTCCTAGCGGCCAGGTGAGCAGTTTCCTTTTCAAGGACCTGTATTTCTTCTCCGACAGGGTCGGTTTGTCAGGCGAGTAGGCGTGCGCCAATGCAGTGGTCGGTATGGCAAAGCGCAACTTTTGCTCGACGGCTGTGGATATGTGACTGCCAAACAAATCTGTATAAGAATAATTTTCAACTTCCCATGACCTCCATCCCTGGGGGTAGTTTTGGTCAAGGACTTCGATGAGGCGTGAGAAGAACTGTTCGTCCTCGCCATTGCTGCTTCCCGGTACTGGCTCTTGCGACAGCTGGCATGTCTGAAGTCAAAAAGAAGGACTTCATTTAGGTAACTTTCGAAACGACCGGTCGGCTGAGCGCCCGTTGGATGTTTCAGTGAGTCGTCCTTCCGGAGAAGGTGGTCGTCTCAGATGAGACGACCTGACGTATCGTCGAGTCGTCTGTTTTAATGCGACCAACGTTTGATTGAGACGACGATCGATACGTCTACCAACAAGTGGTTGCCACAAAAGGCTAGGTGCTTTGCATAATCATAAGTTCCTGGGCCAGAGGCTAGGAATGACCTTGGGTTTCACGGTGGCGTGGTAAACCCATTAAGAACATGTGCGTTGGCAGCATGTCTGCACCATTGTTCGTGGATATTTTCCCTAACAACTAGGGATATCCACGAATAGTGAAATAAATAATAATAGAAAATAACTTACTTATATTATTGTGTCGTTGAAAACGACCGACGACGCCGAAATTCAAAAGCGTACTGAGGACAAAATGGCTGCCGCCCGCCGCGCTGACCACCCCTTTCCCCCCTTCCCCGCAAGGCGACGAAGGTGGGAACAAAACAGACAGAACGGGCGAAGATCACGCCCTAACCGCTAGATGGCGCCGATGTTCGGAAGGTATATCTCACAGTGGGTCAAGCCGAAGGGCTCGAACACCCAAATACGGAATTTCAGATGTCGAACGAAAATCAGTAGAAATCGAGTGCTCGACGCGATACGAGTGATTCAAAAATAGAGCTCCAGGAATCCTTCAGGACTTGGCGCGCATAATACGGCGGCATAACAGAATAAGTTGAATAGGGTCGCAGTATCCGTAGTCGTCTAGCATTAATTATAAATACACGATTCCTCAAATGCAGTTCAAATAAGTAGTCCGTCGTAAAAGGAACGACGCATTCGAACAATCAATTCGACGGAATCGAGTTTTTTTTTTAAAAATAAGACTGGTAGTTGTATTTTTTATGCCTCGCGATGCTCATACATAGTTACACCCTATATTAAACGGGTCTCATCAGTCGGGAATTAAGGCAATGAAATTTTACCTAATAAACAATCTGGATTAGACCCGTTTAATATACCGGTAAGTAATTCTCAATTTGAAGGACGAAAAATCATAACCATGGATAATTTTTTTTTTTAAATATCCATGGTTTTATTCCCCTTGAGTTAAATAATTACTACCTTAGGGCGCTTATACACGGCACGTGTGCCAACTGCCAACTGCAGCCGTCGACGCGCCGACGCCAGTCGCCGACATGTCAGCGCCGAATATCCGCGTCAGCGCGTCGACGGCTGCAGTTGGCTCACGTGCCCGTGTATAAGCGCCCTTAGAGTTAATGGTTACTATTCACTAAGCGTGCAAAGGCATAAGATAGGTAGTAAATTATTGTAATTAAAAATGTCCTTTACGCTGTGACTTTTCGTTTTACAAAATGAGAACTACCCATAGAACTAAGGTTGGTAGTTGTTGTACGGTCAGCGGTTAGCGGTGAGCGGTGAACGGTCAGCGGTGAGCGGTGAACGGTCACCGGTGAGCGGCGAACGGTCAGCGGCTCGGGCAGAGGCGGTTGCGCGCGGCGTAGAGCGCCAGGCCGAGGGCCGCTAGCAGCAGCGCGGCCAGCGCGCAGCCGGCCGCCACAGCGCGCAGCCGCGCGTGCTCGGGCACATGCAGCGCCGCCGCGCCCGCGCTGGCCGCGCACTGCACGCGCACCCAGTAGCGCCCGCCCTCCTCCACCGACGGGACTGCGGGCCATAGCGCGCCAGGGCCGGGTTACATTAAACTGCGTTTCTTAATTTTCTTAAAATGGTGTATATGCAAAAAACATTATTTTACGAGATATCTCAAATATTGACAAACGCTTCATTCATTTTAAGGCATTACGTGCATGTCGTGCGTGGTGGTAGTTCTATGAAACAGGCACCTGATCGTCAACTGACACAATATTAAAAATATTTCTTTTTTATTAGATGTGCGCCTAACGCTCCACTGAAGAGTAAAGATTGGTTGAGTTAATTTCCTTCAAATATTGTCCTCCCTCATGGTTATGAAAACCACGAAGGAGGCCTATGTCCTGCATTGGGCGTCAAATGGCTGATGATGATGATGATGATTATACGTAACTCTTCTTAGTAGTTCATAGTTCGCGTTTCATTCCAGCTCTCGTATCTTTCGACTCGCGTTAGTTAGCAAATGGCGATGATTGAGGCATTGAATGAATGAAGGATAATATAATATCTGAAATGTGAGCTATTAAGCTGAAGGAGATACAATAAGATGATTATGTAGGTAGTGAAGGAATGAATGAGTTGTTTTACGAAGTCCTTCATTTGAAGATTTCGTTCGAGAACTTGATTTGATTGTTAATGGTATTTCATTTTATTTTTGGGTGTAAGGAAACATTTTTTCTCCTATTAAAGCCAACAAATTCATAACAGAGGTTGATATTTAGGAGAAAGACATTATTGCCACGTTAGCTAGATTATGATTTGAGAAAGAAAAGGAGCTTTATCGCCGCCCTTTTCTCCATTATAAATCGATCCGAATGCAGCCTACCTACATTAAATAGTATATTGACATTCAACTAACAGAAAAATATATGTTCTGTTTGTTGAATGTCAACAAACTTTACGTTGAAATACATTTTACTTTCGGTTACTGGGGTGTCAAGACGTGACCATAGTCGGCGTCGGTTGGTTGCAATTTCACCAAAAATGTAATAGTCGAAACATCTTGTCAGTGTATGACTCACTCAGCATGTATGTCTCGGAGGTGTGCCGCGTGGCGATGAGGCGGCGCTCGTCGCCCGCGTAGACCCGCACGGCGCAGTCCCCGTCGCCGGGCGGGGGCTCCCAACGCGCCAGCGCCCCCCCGTCCAACAACCGCAGCGACACGGCCAGCTCGCCCGGCGCCTCCGTGGCTGCCACCGCTTGCAATGGCTGCTCCGCGCCCCGCCCGCGGTCTTCCTCGTCTGGGAGAGGGCACGACGTCACTCGTTTACGGCGCATATCGGCATCAGACAGAAAATCAGCGCTGGCATATGCCTCCAAGCATTATGCGCAGCACATGCTGAGCCTGCATCCCTTTGTCAATTTTTTTTTTCTAAATATAGAAAAAAATACTTAATAAAGTATGCGTGTATTTTTTTATTTTACTTTGATAATTTTTGGCATCAATGAACGATTGTCTAATCTAATATAGGTAACCAGCCCTGGGCACATGCAGAGGCGAATTATCCCTAAGACTGCTGTTACGCGTAAAGGATTAAACACACCAACACGGTGGCGGTCCATACATACGTCATTTACGGCAGTAGTATTTTTTATGGACCGCGACCGCCACGTTTATTGTCATTTGTATTAGCTAGACCGAAAATGTGCGCCACGTCGAAGTCCTTAAACGAATGCACAAAAAGGTGGAACTTTTTCGCACCATCAAGCAGCGGAAAGTAGCCTACCTAGACCACGTGCTACGAAGCAAGATTGCTGCGACCATTATGATGGGAAGGAAAATGAAGGCCGGGAAGGAGAAGTATGTCATGGTTGTACAACATCACGGATTAGACCGGTGTTGAAACCGCGGACGTGCTGTTGAGAATTGCACTGAACAGATACCGTTGTAAAGAAGTGACTGCCAACCTCCAGTGATGGAGAAGCACTTTAAGAAAAAAAAATTGTAACTATTGTGAATATTTAGGACATTGTCCATTAACCCACTGTTAGTCGCACTAATAGTGTGTTAATGGGTATTATCCTAAATATTGACAACCTCAGCTCACCTAGCGTCCTGACGAAGACGGACTTGCTAAACAGCCCGTCGCCGAGGTGGTCCTGCGACAGCACCCGCAGCTCGTACTCGGTCGAGGGCCGCAGGTTGACCAGCGTCGCCTCCGTGACGTCACGCGACAGAATCTTCATAGTGCGCCACTCGCTCACTGAGCGTTCGCGGTACCAGATGTTGTAGTCGACCTCTAAGCCGTTGTGGCCTGGGGAACGATTTGTGACGCACGCTTGTGTCTTATTTCGTGTCTTGATGGCTCTGATATCAATCGAGTAATCAAATCACTATTGTAGAAGTAATTAAATAAAAAAAAATACATTGCACGACATACACTTGCAGCAAGAATTACCATTGCACCTTTAGCTTTTGCTGCATAGTAATTCGCTACAGCAATAAATCCTTGTAAGGTATACCACAGTGGCGTTGCGACCCGCCCGAATCCCGTAGATCATTGCATTTTAATGCCAAGATTCATCGCGAGAATGTGCCCCTTTGACGGCGTGTGCTTACGTTACGAGGAAAGGAATGTGTGTGTGCAGTCGGGACTCCGACATTATTTGGCGCGCCAGATCGCATTTTGTCAGGTCGCAGTCTTTAAGCCCGCAGCTTGCACTCACCAGGCACCCAGGCGACGCGCACGGTATCGACAGCCGATCAGCCCCTATACTACGTGCACTGAATCCTGAACGATGCCAATCGTCTACTGTCAAGTTCCATAAAAATTGCTATAGCAAACGTCAGGATTCCGACAGGATTTGATGCGCCAGCTCGCAGTTCGTCAGGTTGCAGTCGCACAGGCTGCAGCTTGCACTCACCAGGCACCCAGGCGACGTGCACGGTGTCGACGGCCGGCAGCGCGGTGAGGTTGTAGGGCGCGCGCGGCGCCACGTTCTCGATGAGCAGCTCGGTCTCGACGCTGAGCGCGCTGGCCTGGTTGCGCACCGTGCACACGTACACGCCGCGGTCGGCCTCGGCCACGCCGTGGATGGTCAGGTTGCCGCCCGCCAGCGAGTGCCGCTCCGCCGGCAGCGGCCGCCCGTCCTTCTGCGAGGGGGCTCACCAGTAGTTAAAAACATAATATGTCTAAAAAACCGGCCCAACGCGAGTCGGAATCGCGCATGAAGGGTTCCGCACCATTATCTATACAACATTTGAATATTTCAAGCGTCCATGTTGCCGTTAATAGTATCGAGCAAAAAAAATTCGTTTGTTGTATGGGAGCCCCCCTTAAATGTTTATTTTACCTATTCTGTTTTGGTATTTGTTGCTATAATGGCAACAGAAATACATCATCTGTGAAAATTTCAACTGTCTAACTGTCACGGTTCATGAGATGCAGCCTGGTGACAGACGGACGGTAATAGAGGGACCCTTTCGGTACGGAACCCTAAAAAATACCCCACGTTCATTTGGGGGATAGCGGGCGGGGCTCGCCAATTGTGTCCAATCGGAGCGAGTTCAGTATCACCCGGCAAAACATTTATGCGACTGCCACCGTCAGACCGCCATCTTGCGAAGTACTACCTAGATATTTCAACGGGTTATACATTAATGGAGTCATTGGTATACGTTTTTGTGTAAAACCAACGATCAATTACGCTGCCACTTGCTATCGCCCAATCAACGTTTACATCTCGCATGGCGCATAGAATGAACCAATCACAGAGTGATTTACTCTGCAGCACATCTTGCGCTCATTTCATTGGTAACTAATCGAGAGGACTGCGGCCGTTTTTGAGTGTGATTTTTATAGGAAGAAATATTTCTATGGTTTTTTATTCGTAGGTGCTCACTCTCTTATGAAGGGGCGACTTGACGAGGCAATCAATACCCGTGCAAACGTGGATTGGTTTTTTAGTCTTCAAATGATATGCCGGACGCAACGAAACTTGGCCAATGGCTAAGAGGGCACAAATAGAGGTTTGATTGTGCTTATAATTGAGAATATAAATTAATAGAAAAGAAATTTAAGCCTCACGGAAGCTTTTCACAAGGCTCTAATTGAGGCCGACATACCTACCGACTGCGATAAAGCCGGGTTTTCACGATCTTAGTACGTCCGGTCAGTGCGCGCAGCGCAGCGAGTAAAATTAAACATGTTTCATTCTAAGTACCTAGTGGTAAGTACCCTAAGCAGCGAGTGAATCTTCTCGCAGCGAATAGCCTGTCACACACAGCGAATACCCGCGGTGAGTAGACACTCACAGCGATTGGTCGCCGTGTGTGACCGAAGCATTATACAAATTTACTACCTATTTACTATGTATATGTTTATATGTATATATTTACTATGTCACTATTTACATACTCATGGCTATCACCTCCAGTGGGCGTCAAATGGCTGATGATGATAAGGATGATGATGTACCTACATACTAAGACAATATGGACGCCATGTATCTGAAATAAAAATTAATAATTACCCGCTGCCAGGTGACGACGGGCTCGTCGCCGGCGGCGGCGGCGGCGCAGGGCAGCGTGAGGCTGTCGGCGAGGCGCGCCAGGTACAGCGGCTGCGGGCGCGCGGCTAGCGCAGGCGGCCGGAGCACGCGAACGCGCACCAGCGGCGACGGGCCCTCCGTGCCCAGCGCGTTGTACGGCGTGCACGAGTACGAGCCCTCGTGCGACTCGTCCACCTGCACGTGCAAAGTTACGGGTACCACTATCGTGTTGCACAGTCGACAGCACGTCGATCTTTACACGGGCGATGACGGGTGCCACCGGGGTGTAGAGGTTGACTGCACATAGACATAGTGGGGCTTAACCAAAATCATAAGTTCTTTCTTTATTTTCGTCATTATTTCAGGCAATTTTAAGCAACTGGGGTGATTATTGGGGTTTTAGCTGCGTTCCTGAATTTTTAAAAGAAGAAATTGCAAAGCATTCCGCATGCCAAAATAGAAGTAATCATTGATTCATCATCATCAACCCATTATGTCCCCACCGAGGGGCACGGGTCTCTTCTCTGAGGAAGGTATAGGCCATACTCCACCACGGGGGCCAAGTCCGGATTGGTGGAGGCTTGTAGACTAGTGGCTCGTCTACTGTCAGAAGTTGTCAAGCCGCCCTAAGGCCTTCTGACTTGGCTTAACGACTGCCATCTATCGAAGGCAGCCGGCACCAACAGCTTAACGTGCCTTGCGAAGCACGGAACCGCTCGGAAAAATGCCACTAGCGTTAGGCATAGACGGCGACCCATCCATGCACTGAACGCGCCCTGTGTTGCTTAACCTTCGTGATCGTTTAAGATCACTCAGGCAGCCGGGGCTACGAGCGATTCATTGATTATTTTCTATTTATTTTTTTATATTATTTACGGCATTCAAACTAGTGACTTTATACCTTGAATTTTTCACTTATAGTTTGGGACTACAGTCACAAATTATGACAATCCCCATTGTAAAAGAAACGGAAAGCGGTAATTACAACGATTTTTAACTTGTTTGAGTTTCCGATATTTCGGCAACTTTGCCGGCGCCATGGTTGCGGGCAGACCGAAGATTTCGCAAGGTGATGGATGACTTTTATGAGCATACGCATCTAAGCACAGAACATGTTCTGTGTATCTAAGTATATAAATAGAAGAAGAAAGACATTTATTATACCAACAAGATACATCACAGAAACAAAATAAGCAGATAAGTAACGTAATATAAATCGTGGTAATGAATTATTCTTCGGCTTTCTTAATTCTTAGATAATTTTTCTCGTCATTCCAAATCCAATTTGTAAACTTCATTCAAACGCTAAACACCGCGAAAGACTCCGGATTATCCGCGTGAAGCGAACGCGCGGAGTCTCGTGACGATTTCAATCGTATGGTGTAGTGTGTTCGGGCCTGCAAAGACGAGGGTTACAGACACCACAGACTGAGCAGAGACATCAGGTTACACTCTCACTTGGTTGAAGAGCAGACTGCCGTTTCGGCTGTAGAAGACGCCGGGCACGTTGTAAGGGTCGAAGAGGAAGCCGTCCTTCTCCCAGCGAAGGTTTGTGAGCGGCGGGTTGGCGCTGAAGTGGCAGTCCAAGCTGGCTGGCTTGCCGAACGGCAGGTGCCGCTCTTTGGGCGCGTACACTACTTTCGCCTTGTCTGAAATATTTTCAGCTCCTATAGTTCAGTCACTAAGGCGTGGGACACTTATGAAGAACGTGGGATGGGGACGCGAGAAAGAACCTTTCACACAAAATGTACGGTAGCGATGGGACAAAATTACATAGCCCACACAGATAAGACGAAGTGAAGCTATACGGCGCGGGTCGCGGCTTTTCCGCGCCC
This sequence comes from Yponomeuta malinellus, assembly GCA_947308005.1. NCBI lineage: Eukaryota > Metazoa > Arthropoda > Insecta > Lepidoptera > Yponomeutidae > Yponomeuta > Yponomeuta malinellus. Next base: position 6,695,511 of record OX370997.1, on the reverse strand, counting down.
TCATCCCACGTCCAGCGTCCTGCCTGTGTGCCCAGGCCTAAGGCCGATGAAGATTTATTTCAATTACAAAGATCCTATAATAATTGCTGGTTAAGAGCCAAAGTACAAAACTACAAAATGTATTGTCTGAAAATAAATGTAAAATAGATAAATAATGAGATTAATAGTTTAGGAAGGTTGCATAGATAGTGAATGTTCTATGATTTTTTTAAAAGCTATCATCGGCAGGTCCCTCTTTCCCACTGGGCACTCTGGGCACGTGCCCAGAGCCCCGCAATTGATAGAGGCCCCTTGATCCTGCCAGATTACCAAACGATAACCGATATTTATTGAGAAAGTGCGTACAAAAATTATACAAAATATATTTTACGTTGTATTGCTTATCTACTTTCTTGGTGTAATCTAACAAAATATTGTTACGTCAAGGCTGTAGGGGCCCCATTATCGTAAAGTGCCCAGGCCCTCCAATAGGTTAAAGACGGCCCTAGTCATTGTCATTCTTTCAATAACTCAAGTATACCCAAATTCAGTGGTTATCAATCTCAATGCTGTTCTTTCCTCTGGCTCTTGCACATCCTAACATTTTTTTTTTATGTTTCCCATATTCTTCCCACTGCAGCCTGCAGGTCACAGGGCTTCTCTGATAGAGAGAGAGAGAGAGAGAGAGTATATGGGTTTAATAATTACCACGCGTGCCCACCGCGGATTAGCAATTACAAACGCTTAGGTATGTGAACACCTCAGACACTCAGGTTTCCTCACGATGTTTTCCTTCGCCGTCAGCGGGTGGTATTATTACCAGCGTTTAAATGTATTTCATTAAATTCGCGTTTTTACTACAATTAAAGCTAAGTAGGTACCTAAACATAACCACCTTATTGACCTCCGACGAACTTTGAAAACCAAGTCATTGATATATACAGGGATTCGAACATATTCAAAACATGACATATTTAATTATTATTAACTTAATTCCGGAATCACTTACCTGATTTTTTTCTTCGAATAATCTTCGAACAAGAGGTTTCGCTATTATACATGAGTTACTTATTCATGAATTACTAAAAACCGGCCAAGTGCGAACCGGACTCGCGCACGAAGGGTTCCGTACCATTATCTATACAATATTTAAATATTTCAAGCGTCTACCTGTTGCCGTTATTAATATCGAGCAAAAAACGGCAAAAAATTCACGTTTGTTGTATGGGAGCCCCCTTTAAATATTTATTTTATCCTGTTTTTAGTATTTGTTGTTATAGCGGCAACAGAAATACATCGTCTGTGAAAATTTCAACTGTCTAACTGTCACGGTTGAGATACAGCCTGGTGACAGACGGACGGACGGACAGCGGAGTCTTAGTAATTTGGGTACGGAACCCTAAAAAGTAATACGAGTTACTTTCAATAAAAGAGGTCTTAGGCGGCACTAAATAATAAAATTACGGACATTTTAGACATGTTTTAATTTTCATATTATAATACGCACATATACTTAGAAAGCATACGTCACTTCGTTATTGTTGATGTAGGTAAGCTCATTTAGATCATTTTTCGTTCCACAAATGGCTCAGGATTAGTATGAGCAAGTTCCGCAGCGGACAAGGCAATTGTTCAATTATCAGTGGAGTATTCCACCACTCAAAGGTCGATTATTAAATTATTCTTAGATTCTTTGACGGGCTAGGTACCTGCCTACCAGGAAGTTATTAACTTAGGTACTTTTCTTAATCGAAAGCATGTGTAAACCAATTAAGAGTAGTTGACGTCCTTGTCGTCAAGCATTCATTAGCCTTTTCCAAAACACAATGAATGAATGAATAAATGATTTATTGCCACGAGCAAACATGCTTATACAATATACATACAATAGGTAATAGAAAATAAAGAAGTGTGAGTGTGACCATGATAGTTCTCACTAAGGAGCTCCAAGGAACATTTATGATCTTTACATACCTACAGTTCCCACAATCGTGTGTAACGAACGACGATGACGCTAAAAACAGCCAACCTGTTTTATCTTGCCCCTTTATTACGCCCACCAAATCCTGAGGAATTGCTAACTTCTAGCGGTCATAATCGTATTCCGTACTACATTGCTATTGCAAACATCAGGATTCAAGAATGGTACGCATATTTAGGGAAGAAGAAGAAGAAGAATAGTACATTGTTCACCGAGAGGAGAAAGTGACCGAGGGTGTCGTTTGAAGCCCGAGCCGTAGGCGAGGGCTTTAAAACACCCGAGATCGGGAATCGCAGTTTCTCTCGAGTGATACATAGTGCTTTATACTACACCTGCTTGATAGTTTTATTTTACTTTCTACGAAAACTGAATCCTCAGACAACACACAAATTGGAAATGGCGCCAATGGCGTCTGCAATTTTCACATGTTCTTTTTTCAAATTGTTTATCCTGCCGCCGCAGGGTCGCACTGCCAGCCCGACACCATCCAACACACAGCTAGTGGCCAGTGTCATTTTGCGAACTTGGAGATAAAAACTCACTGTAAAAACTTTTTGGCTTTTGATATTTAGGTTACCGGCGCATAGTCTTACCCAAAATTAAAAAAGAAAAACCACGTAAGAAATGGATTTTCATACACTTTTCTCTCCCGCTCAGATGCGTTTTCTCCCCGCATATTTGTTCGATATGCAATGACGTACTTTCTACCGTAAATTTGATAAAGTATCAAGGTACTTTCTAAGCAGGTGTAGTATAAAAGACATTTATTATACCACCAAGATACATCACAGAAACAAAATAAGTAGATAAGTAACATAATATGCACAACACAGAAAGAAAACTAAATACACAACAGACAAAACGAATAAATAAAACAGGACCATAGATGTAGCTTGTGGTGTATCTAAGTTGTCGGCAATCATTATTATGCTTCTTTGATATAGTGTATAAAATTAAGACTACACTCCATTCCTCGAAACGAGCTCCCAAAGAATATCGTCCACGTGCGCCCATTGGTTAATGCGCGTGACCTTCAATAGCCACTGCATTAAGTAAATCTACCCTGGGAAGCGGACCGTCTTCGCTTATTGTTTCGCTTATCTCTAGCCGCGCGCATTGACCAAAGAGATGCGAGTATTTGTTTCCCTAAGAGTTCGACTCGTGGAATGGAGTATAGTGGCCCCTCTTCAATTAAAAATTAGTTTCTCCATCCATCTAAAGCACAGATTGTTTTATTTGTCACTGGAATTAGGCATACATTGTCATTATTTTTATTTAAGTCATGAGACAAACTCGCTTTTCCTACTCACATTGTACATCAAGGAACGCGCTGGTGCTCTGCGTTTGGCTCTCCGTATCCTGCACATGACACTCGTACTCCCCTGGATCGCTACTGGCCGCTTTCCTGATGATGAAGCTGCCGTTCGTCGCCAGTTCCGAGCGCGCCGCCAACTCCGGTATGTCCCCTATAGGGGAGCCGTCTTTGTACCACTGGACTACGGTCTCGGGGCTCCTTGGGAGGCATTCGAACTCTGCTCGGTCGCCTTCTAGAACCGTGGCGTTCATTGGAGGTGTCACTATTAAGTTGCTGCCTGTAATAGAAGAGGGTTTTTTTTTAATTTTTTTATCAACCAGTCACCTCGATCATTTTTAACGTAATACAAATTTTAAGTTTTTTTTATTTAAAATTATTAAGATTCACAATATTTGTACGCGTTGTAAGCGTAGTATTTCTATAAAATCTTTAATCGGACTTCAATATTTCAATGAATTATTTTTTTTTGACGTGTAATGTAAATTATGAATCTGTATCTGTATCATCTCGGCCGCCCTCGAATCTACGATTAGAGGATTACTGTAATACAAAGATGTTGGATGAAACAGGGCAAGTGGCAAACCCTGATCTCTGCTTCAGTAATTAAATAATAGATTACTCCAGGTTAGCAAGCCGAAAGAAGCTAACGAGCCGGATCTCTGTTCTGAGAGCCGGATAGACCCTGCTCAGCTTTAAAAATACTATTGGGTTTTTTTACATTACTATGCACTTTATTGCACACATAAAAACACCACAATGCTGACTCGGCAAACGTTGTTTTGTCATATTAATCAGCCTACGACCTATTCTCAGACCTACCAAATATACACAAATAAAATCATAAAAACCGGTGAATCCGTTTCAAACACTGTACAGACTAAACAGTGTACACACAAACAAACAATACAAAACCTGATAATTCCAGAGACTTTAATGTTGACTTCATCATCATCATCGGCCTACGTTTGTCCACTGCTGGACATAGGCCTCTCCTATTGCACGCCACTGAGCACGGTCCTCGGCTACCCTCATCCAGCTCTTGCCAGCCGCCCTGTGAAGATCGTCGCATCGTTGCCTTCATAGCAAAAGTTATTTACCACTAAAGGCCCAGAGCGTTGCTCTAAATAAATTCCACACAGGACATTCGCATGTCCTGGTCTCAAACTAGGATACCCTGTTCTATGTTTACCAGGCAAGGGCAACACAAACATGGAAAAACACCCTGGCAGAGGCCATTTTTACAAATCAAGTGCGGCAGCCTCTAACGGGGATCGGACCCACGATAGTCAAGCGTCTAACCGCTATACCAACGGGGCAGCCAAGTTTTAGTGATCCAAGACACTGACCGTCCACATCCAAGTAGTAGAAAGTGCCGTTGTTCCTGGCTGGCGGCGTTCTGTTCGGGAACGTCACGCGACACCTGAAATAAAGGGAGATAAAACATTTTAGGCTTGGTTGTCCGACATTAGCTCTAAATCAGGTGTTTAAAAATACATTTTACTCTGTAATGATTAGTACTAAAAATATATACCTATTACTTTTCAATGTCCTATCTACCGGCCGTCGGTCATTATTTTTATGATTTTATCGAACATGACTTTAAATTATCACTAGATTATGGTTTTATTTGAGCTGTAGGTAGGTACTGAGCTTTGGATAATAAAAGTATACCAAAATGACTATCACTGAATGTGTTAGTGACGTCTGGCGTCAAAATTCTATTAAAAAGATTTGTATTTCTGTAATTTCAAAAATGCCTACTTTTACCCCAACTATTCGCTCGCGCAGCGCGATAGGTAAGTCCCATACAAATTCGTACGCTCAGAGAACCCGGCCTTAACATAACATAACCTAACATAAACTCGCGCCTGTATCCCGGAGGGGTAGGCAGAGACCAGGGACTGCCACTTGCCACGATCCTGACAGTTCTCTTTCACTTCATCAACATTCATTAGTCGTTACGCATGCAACAAGCAAGATAGAGATAGAATATTCATTATTGTACACAGAAATTACTTTTACTAAAACATTTACTGCCAAAGAAAGACAGCCCTAATATACCTACATTGAGTTTTAATCAAATGTATTAACAACCAATCCATATCCTTGTCTGAGAGCCCGATGTTTTGGGCACATTCGGCAACGAAATTTCGAATTCCTTTCCTAAAAGAAAGCTTCAAATTTTTTATAAGTTTCCTTGTAAAGAAATAAGCATAAAACAGTGCTACTTTGAACCTCAATACCTAGAAATCCCTTAATCTTTCCAGACATGGTTTCGTTCGAAACAAATATTGTAATAACTCAGAGAATACATTGCAGAAGTGTGTTAGTAAATTAACACCCAATAGTGTTAACTATGTTTCCATTCCCTAACGCCGTATACTTGGTATGTCTAGGTTCTAATGTGCTCTTGCCTAATTAGACCAGTATTATCATATCAATATCACTATTACAATACCACTTCTAGCCACCTGCAGGTGCCTGCTTGCACTCACAACCTGACCACCGGCAGCTGCCTACTTGGTCCGACCACTGCTGGCCACCTGCAGCTGCCTGCTTGCTCTGACCACTGCTGGGCTGTCCACCTATAGGTGCCTGCTTGCTGACCGACCTACCCACCTGTAGATCCCGGCGTCGGTCTCGCGCACGGCGCTGATGTTGATGGAGCCGCGGCCGAGGCCGAGCTGGCCGGTGTCCAGCCGGGTCACGCGGCCCCCCCAGCGGTCCGCGAGCCGCGGCACGCCGTCGCCGCTGTACCACGATAGGATCGTCTCGCCCTGCAGTCCAATACATTGGTGTACACGAAATAACAAATTAATAATGTGTATTTGTACTGGTGAATTAAAATGGTAATGATGACCTAATCCCAACGTAGGATATCCAGCCAGCACAAAACAAACATGTAAAGCACCCGATACGTAAGTACGTAACTGGATGAAGGACTTGAAGGAATCAGGCGAATTAATGTAAGTATTAACAGTTAGGTACACAACAATAGCCATATAACTTTTAAAACTATTATTTTATTTCTCAGTTGTGGGGGCCTTTGTGTAGTCTACTATAATACCTAGGCAGAGTCAATATGCTGAGCCTCTGTCCTTTTCGTCACACATCTACGTATTATATTCAGTATACTTATGTACCTATTTATATCAAAACTTCTGTTTTTGCTCCTGATGCCGCCTTTGCCAACCATCAAGTGCGATACCGAAAGAAGTGGAACTAGCTAGCCCCAGAAACCGAGAACATATCATACGCAGTTAACCTCTGACTATTGTGGTCGTAGTAAAAGGGAGGAAGGAAAGGAGAGTGTCTCGCATGCATTAGAATAATATTGTCCGATCCGTTCATTGCTCCCTATCTGTCACATTCCTACTGCGCTGGTACAATTATAATGACAACCTACTCAAGATTTCTAACTACCGAGTTTTATTTTACTGGTAGCGGAGCGGTGGAAAGCGCCGGCTTCTCATTCGGGAGGTCGTGGGTTCAAATCCTGGCATGTACCAATGACTTTGTTTTGCAAGTTACGTACATTTGTGAAGTTATAGTACTAGCAATACCACTCGCTAACCGTGAAGGAGAACATCGTGAGGAAACCTGAGTGTCTGAGATGTTCACGTACCTCGGCGCTTGAAATTGCCAATCCGCGGTGGGCACGCGTGGTGATTATGCCCTCTCTGAGAGAAGGTCTGTGCCCTACAGTGGGACGTACCTACATACATAGGCTGAATACAATGCCCACCCGTAACCCACGAACCTATTTTTTCTGTGCTTACTTAACTACGAACATTTTTCCCAAATGAAACTGCCTAGGAAATTAACAGCTTAGATTAGAAGCTTTTGAGGTTCAAAGTCGAACTTTTTAGGGTTCCGCATTCAACGAGGAACGATTCCAGTTTCGCCATGTCCGCTGTCTGTCTGCGGCCTAGGTCAGAGATGAACAACGATGAAATTTGGCATATATGGAAAACGATATAAATACAAAACGGTACAAACCTGAAAAAAAGTACTGGGTCCCTCGAGAAAAAAAATCATCCTAGATGTACTATCTAAATTAGGGATGTTTTTTTTCCTCATCGAAAATTTTCAAGTTTTCTTGAAAACGAATTTGTCAGCTTGGGACATTGTTTTTCAGATGGAGTAGGCTTGCCCAGCACCTATACCATCCTGACAGCTTAGTCGGCCTAGCCCACAGGAACGACAAGTCAATATGTACGGAGCCAACCAAGTTACGGGTTTCCTCACGATGTTTTCCTTCACAATTAGCGTGTTGTATTGTTAATGTATTGTTACTACAAATTCGCAAGTGTACGTAACTTTGAAAATAAACAAAGTCATAGTTACATGGCCGCACTGGGAATCGAAACTGGGTCTAACGGTTCAGAGTCCATTGTTTTACCCACTGGGCTACCACCGCCGCTCAGTTTTTGCTCATCGCTCATTTAACATTACAGCAACACAAAAAATATATTTATCAGGAAAATTTTAGGAACATCAAAATTTACTTTTAGTGCAGTATGCGTTTTATACTGGGTTTTAGGAGGGAATCCACTCAGCAGCCAGGGTTTATCTATCTAGTCCCAGGTTCGTGATCCTAGGTTCTTTGTCGTGGGTCCTAAAAATCACTGTTAACATGATTGAGAGATTGTACTGACACTTTTTGCTTTGATCTGTAAAAAAAGACATGATTCTTTTCCTCGGTGGCGCTAGCGTTACTCCCTGGACCCCTTACCTAATACGGCGTTAAAGCGGGGATTCCTCTCACAAGCCGGGCTTTAACTCCGTCTTAAGAGTGTTTGAGTGGGGTTGACGTTTTATAAATAAGACTGTTAGTTCGCCAGTTCGTGATCTACACTTGAGTCCTAAAAATCACTGTTAACATGATTGAGAGATGAAGAGAGGTTAAAGCGGGGCTCCTCTCACAAGCCGGCTCACAGACTGTTAGTTCCTAAAGTTAAGGATCTAATTGTTTTATCCTAAATAAAGCTTTATGTACCTATTTTGTAAGAAAAGGAAGCTCCCTTACGCACTTGCGTTGACAAGCGTACTTGCATACTTAATTCAATAAACTACGTTTGCCTACGGCTGGGCCAAGCGACAAATTAACAGCTAGTTTACGAATTAAGGTGTCGAGACTTCGAGACCGGAAACTTGAATTGAGATGCCCTCGGAAATTAGTGGCCCTTTTGAATTGGCCCTATAGAAATGATAATTTTCCCGGCCAAAATTTTCCACGTCCGTTCTAAGTCGAAGGGTCGAGGTCTCAGTCGAAAAGACTACATATTAAGCCTTTGCTTAATAAAGTCTTATAGTGATCATAAATAAAGTGTTGTGGTTAGGTTAGCAACATAAGTTAGATAGGTACTGGTTTTCGCGCTTAGCGGACTGCCTGTAGGTAGCCCATCCGATATCCGAAATCACTATCAAACCCCAAAGCTGCTAATTGTATAAAGGCTTGATCGAATTACCCTAACAACTGTTCCAAGTATCACACCACTTCATAAGTTTTGACCATTTTTCCAAACCCGGCCTGGGGACTCAACATCCTCAGAGATATTGAGGTTCAAAGTCGCACATTTTTTGCAGATATGTACATACTGTCTACTGTCTTCCCAATGAACCTTATCGAAATTTGCAAGCTTTCTTTTAGAAAACGAATTTGTAATTTCAAGCAGTATTGTAGTATCATTCAAAATATCCGGAACTCAAACGAGTGCAGCGCACGTTGACAGTTTATGCTTCGCGTCGGAGCCACACTGAAAGTTGAGCGTCCTTTGGCCAAGTTTTTTCAAGAACCCATGGTAGTTGGTGTACAATGGTTCTCAAGTGGAGATCACGAGCTGGCAAACGTAGGTAGTGCAGGAGGCAGCTTGTTGTCAGCGGTTAGATGAATAGGTCCGAGGACAGGAAGAAGTGGCGTGCGTTGGGGATGGCCTATGTCCAGCAGGGGATGAGTAGGTACAGGCTGATTGATTGTTTTTTTTTAATAGAATTCTTGTTTTGATATTTTATATGTAGGTATCCCAGATTCCCAGGTAGCACGAAGGCGCAAGTCACGAGTAGGTATTGTGGCGCTAACATGTCGGAATTTGACAATTAATGTACTAGAAAGTCGGAACTTTTAACGTTCAAACGAGCGACTCCCGTCGCCGTGCTACCCATGCTGGTGTAGCTACCGGATCGGGCGTCAATGTACCATCTGTAAGTATTAGCACGGAATGTGTCCCAGTACGAGATTCCCACAATGGAGTGCACTTGCTGGTCGCGCCCGGACTCTAGAGCAGTAGGCCGCGGGTTCGCGTGGGAGCGGCAAATCTTCCACTTGCCCATCCACTTGTGGAGCCGTCCACCGACGCCCTACTCAGTTAGTGCCGCTCGAGTACTATCGGCAGATTAAATCACTGCGCGTGCTTGTCAATAAGCTACACGAGCGAAGTAGCTAATAAAACTCCGCCAGATTGTACCTGCCGAGTGCTGGGCGACTGCCTCGTTGTTTTAGCCGTCGACTACCAAAACAGAGGTCGTGGGTTCGATTCTGAAGGCCGCCGTATTTTATTTATACAAATGGTTACAGGCTGGGTGAATTTCCATGTTGATGTCCTTGCCTGGTTACCATAGCACAGGGTATCCTAGTTTGGGAACAGGACAAGTGATTATGTTGCGTGGAAGTTAATATGATTATCATTATCTATAGGGCTGCACAAAGCAGCTTTAAAGCTTCGGCCAACTTAACCTATAAACAAAAGTATTGTTTCATCTCTGATCCACAACATAAACTTCTGGCAGTGGCCATCCCCGGTGCCTTGACATTCGAGTCGACAACGCGTTAGCACGAGCCGACGCGCACCTTGATGCTGATGGATTTGTTGATTTATTAACAACGCCAGAGACAGTTTTGACTTGTGTTCTGGTGTTTGACGGACAGTTTGTAGATCCAATCAGTTGAACATCACTTTTACTTACTGCAAAGAGACGGTGAGCAAATTGTAACTGTCCGAAGTGTTAAAGGTGAAATTGTAGAGTAAGATGGGATGTGCCTACGACCACCTTACGACAGATATCATTCTATTCTACCGTGCGTACCTATTCTTGCTTGCCGAGTTCCCAGTTTCTAATTAACGAATGTGAGTTAAATTTATCTTAAGCCATTTTTTGGAGAAATGTACTACATATTTCGTTAGAGAAACTAGTGATGTGTTTGACGGATCAACGAAATTCGCTTACGCAAACTTAGGCGTGCCACATCCGGTGTTCTGACGCATAATCCTTAGTTGATTGAAGGTTTAACCCGAAACACGAAATTTAACCCAAATTAAGGTTAAAGATCCGTACAAGGTAAAGCATCTAACAAAAGGTCAGCCACTAGTGACTATATAGGTAACACAATTCTAATGCTTGGTATGATTGTCTTGATTACTATGACACACCACATCGCGTCCACAGGAACACGTAACAAGGCGACCGCATTACAACGGCTCATATTACTTATTTACGGCTATTGTAGTGTGGTTCTCCTTATTCATAAATGCAACTTATGAGAATAATTGCTATTAATACCCGTATTACTTATCTCTTGAGGCCCTCCGAAGCAAAAGATTAGTCTCCCTCCAGTTTTCGCGATTGTGGTGTGGTAAAGATCGACATTGTATAGTAATTGTACGTAGTAAAGGTTATTATTATTATACTTTATTGCACACAAAAAATTGAACAGGATATTACATAAGAGCATGTACAAAGGCGAGCTTATCACTGTAAGAGATTTCTTCCAGCAAACCAGCAAAGGTAAGATGGTCGGACGGATTAACTTTCAACACGAAAGAAGAACTAAGTAGATGGTAGGATCAGTCTATGGATCTATTGCTGGCGCTTCTCTTGGCTATTAGTATCAATGCCACATTCGTCAGTAAACCCGGCAGTGGATGTTTCATACTACCAAATACGAATAGCCTGACACGCTTTGCTTACGCCGCGCGCCGAGATTGACGATTAAAGCATTGGATCGATGGTGAAATAAATTATATTTCAACTAATACCAATCCGTATTTCCACCTTGTAAGATACAAATAGCTCACTCGTTCTGACCCATCCAAACATTACTAGAAACGTCAAGTTACAAACGACCGCGTTCCACCTAATAGCGATGGCGGCAACTGGAGGTAGCTCTAAATAAAGGAACGGCATACGTGAGCTTCCGGCGCGCGGCGCGGGCGCACGATTGTCCGATTGATTGTTCGCCGCCGCGCCGCGGCTGTCAAACAAGCCATCCATAGCGAAGATAGGAGTGGCTTATGCGCTATTTCATTGCTGTTGTAAACAACCACTTCTGAAACCCCCAAAAATGGTGACATAGTAAGCACTTTTCGGACCTTGTAAAAGGAAGCACTTTTTATACCTTCTCCCTCCCCAAATCGTCTTAGTACGTAATAAAATAAAGTGACAACCCTTACTTCGGGGTCTTAACTTCAGTGTGGTATAAAACGAGAAATGCGAATGGTACATTGCTTGCTTCATTTACCTCCATGTACTTAGGTACAATAGGAAACATACGGTTTTAGTCAGCAATAAAATCTTTTCTGTGGTCGGCAGAAAATACAAAATGCAGCAGAAAACTCCAAACTGGTGAGCAGAAAATTTCAAATTGATTAGCAGAAATTACAAATTTGCCTAAACTACCAAATTGTATAAAAGTAAGATAAATTTATTAATTTGGTGACCATGTTTTATTTGTTCGCTGACTAATGTCAGTGCTTTTACCTGTGACAAGGAGTTCGGAAATCATTATAATCGTGTGTTGAAATCTCTAGATAAAAGGTATCATCATCATCGTACATCTCTTGAAACTCGTGCGCGAGTCCGACACGCACTTGGCCAGTTCGGAGTACATACGCAACATATGTATTTTGGTTGTACCGACTTGAATGCATAAGTCAGACTTTTTTTCGTGTTTTTCTTCTATCTGTGATCTGTCGGTAAACTATGATCAGATACATAACATACATAGGTACATAAGCAGCCTATATACATCCCACTGTAGGACACAGGCAAGGATGTTTTAGCCGTTCTTGGGCACAGGCCTTCTCTCAGGGAGAGAGTATGAGCTTAATCACCACGCGTGCCCACCGCGGATTGGCGATTTCAAGCGCTGAGTTATGTGAATAGCTCAGACACTCAGGTTTCTTCACGATGTTTTCCTTCACAGTTAGCGAGTGGTATTGCTACTACCTATAACTTCAAAAATGTAAATAACTTAGAAAACAAAGTCATAGGTACATGCCCGCACTGGGAATCGAACCTGGGTCTCTCGCTTCCGAGTCCAATGTTCTACACATTAGGCTACTACCGATGCACCGAGCAGATGCGTGCTTGATTTATAGTCGGGCGGAGCAGATTGTTCTTTAAGTATCGCCCATCTTCTGACACCCATGCTTCACTTTCCCTGGTGCATCATCTCACGTCTCTTTAGCCTTCTGACAAAGTCTGATTTTATAAGTTGCGCCGCCACCTGATTAGGATGGATTTCTAATCGCTTTTTACATCTGTCAGTGTACAGTTTATTTCTTCTACAAGTGTGTTAATTTCAAGAATGTTGTAATTCAGAGTTTCTGATAGACCACGGAGCATGCCTTCTTTGTATGATGATTATGTTAAAGACACTAGTGATGCCCCATAGCTGTATGTCTATACGAGTTTTATGATAGTAAGAACTTGTTTTCAAGATTTAGTTTTGGTGGCTCTAAAATCACATGTTGATCTGATCTCTATGATTTTCCAAGTTAATCTTCGATCTAGGTGGCTAGGTGTAAGCATTATGTCCTCTACATTCTACGAATAAAAAAAACCACATATTTCTCCCTACAAAATTCACTCTCAAAAACGGCCGGCCCCTGCCTTCTAGATTAGTTTGTACCAATTAAATGAGCGCAAGATGTGCTGTAGAGTAAATCACTCTGTGATTGGTTCATTCTGTGCGCCATGCGTGACGACGCGAACGTTGATTGGGTAAAGGACAGTGAAACTTATGATTGGTTTTATACAAAAACGTCAAACAATTATTGACTTCATAATGTATAACCCGTCGAAATATCTAGGTACCTCGCAAGATGGCGGTCTGCAGGCAGGTGCATAGATATTTAGCCGGGTAATACTGACCTCGCTCTAATTGGTAACACAATTAACAAGCCTCGCCCGCATTCCCACAAACGAACGTGGGGTATTTTTTTAGCGCTAGTTAAACATCTATATTTTTAACTATCACTGACTATCCCTTCATCATCGGCCATTTGACGCCCACTGCAGGACATAGGCCTCCTTCGTGGTTTTCATGACCATGAGGGGTTTTGCCATAATCGCCACGCTTGGCAGGCGGGTTGGCGATCGCAGTATGCGGTTAGAATCTCAGGAAGACGCTGCTGCCCGTCTCCTGGTAATTGATTTCCGTAGTCGCCTTCTACGACATCCACGGAGGGAAATGGAGTGACGCTATTCTTAATCCGGCGCCACACGGACTATCCCTTATTACCTACTTTTTAAACCACGTATCTACTTGGCTCAGGCTGCACTGAAGCTGAAGTGAAGCAAGTCTTGGTTCGATGTTGGAGGCCTGCGTAGTTTGCTGTTGGGGTACCCCTTGAGCTTGAGTGTGGTAAGTCAGCTGTAGGGTGTAGAGTACTGGACCGAGCACAAACTGCTGTAGTAGTCGTCAACAAGGAACCCTCATAGTTTCGTCATGTCCGTCTGTCTATTTGTCTGTCTGGCCACGGCTTACCTCAGAGACGCTTAGGGAGACTTGCACCACTTTCTTAAATGTGGCCTAAATCGCATTTAACTAAAAATCTTCTTACAAAAGTCGATTTAAATGGCGACTTAAGTGACATTTAAGAAGTGGTGCAAGTCAGCCATTAGTATTAGAAAGCTGAATTTTGGCCTGGATAATATACTGATTATTATTAATCTTGCCGACAAAACAGTAGAATAAATCCTTAGAAAAATTCGTTTAACCCCTCCACAATTTTTTTTCTTTTACGTAGCCATGATTGTGTCCCATTCCTCCTTGTCTATGTCCAACTCTTGCCACCCCAGCAAACATTTGGGCAAGTCGTCACATCATATCCGCCTCGGTCTGCTACGTCGCCGGTGCCCCTCGCACGGCACCCAATCGGCATTTTTAAGTTTTTTAGTTTTTGTCTTCTGAGTTTTTTCCAATGGCAAAACTGTAAGGGTTCCTTGTCGACTACGGAACCCTAAAACAGTCAAACCGTTTTTTGCAAATGGTGTAACTAACCTGATATGTTCCGTAATAGTCAAATGCCCTGTGAACAGGTCAAATGAGGTCTGCATAGTCCGCGACAGTGCGTTACCCCAAAGGAACTCCTACCGAACACGGAATATTTATTCCGATCTGCTCGTAGAAAATAATCAAGAATTTCCTGGACACCTGCAGGATTTGGAAAGAGAGGTAGATAGCACGTGATCATGAGATCACATGAATATGATATGACCCCGAATTAACGTATAACATAATTTATGCATAATTCAAAGTCTTACGGCATGGTGACAAAGAATATGGGTATCTCTACCATTTTACCGATAGTAACTATCGTCTTAAGTAGCAAGTCATCTTTAAAGTTGAAAATTTCTTCTTTTAACTTTAAAATGAATAGTTGGGCACCGAACCCGGATCCTTTGTACCTCTCAGGATATTGATCACTGAACTATAGACTTGATAGTTGATGAGACTTCGGCGAAATTAAGTACAGAACACGTTACAAGAATACTTTCTTTTGTCAAAATTTATAAAGCGCGATTAGACCTTGATTTTATAGTGTATACAGTGGCTGTTTATTAATTTATCGTGACGGAAATTATTTTGTCCTATTATTTTGGATGTATTTTTATTACAGAGGATTTACTTTGTTACAGCGTAGAAAATGTGAAGCGGCATTATTTATGTTTGGTATTATTTGTATAAATCATTCTTTTAAAGAATTGAGTCATGTGCCTTTGTGCATAATTAAAATAAAAATCCACAAACAGAATATCAAATCATGTACCTATTTAGGATTTGATATTCAGCTTTGCAAAACCATACTAAAAAGAATATGGTTGAAAGATGTTCCACTGATAAAGTTGTGTACGGTCACTGTTCCTATTTTTAATATACTTTAAGAGACACTAATTGCACTATATTTACACAACTTTGTCACTTAAATGAAGGTATTACCAATAGATCAAATACAAAAAAAAAACTACTATATGGTGTGCGCAATAAAGAGTTCTAATCTAAATGAATTACTTAACACCACCTAATATTTTCCTGCATTTCAACTACTTAACATCTCGCGATGCTCAAATACAACTAGGTATTACATTCTCCGGTTCACTTCGACGTTTCGTCTACACTCAGGGAACATGAATCAGGCACAGCAACAAAACACATGAAACCGGAATGTCAACTCACATCCTTGTCCCACTGCAGGTGGTAGGGTATCTCGTTGCCGAAGGGGAAGTCGAGGTGGCAGTTGAACACGGCGAACCCGCCGACGCTGGCCGTCATCCGCTCGCCGGCGAGAGGCAGCAGGGCGCCGCCCGCCGCCCGCAGCGCGCCTATGGCCAGCACGATCGTCCACATAGCCGCAGCGACCGACAAGCACTTCCCGCGACGCGCGCGGCCAATTGACTGGCAAGCTAATGGAGTTAACCTCAGATTGCGGGGCGTAATCCCGCTAGTGGGCGGGCCGCGCGCCCGCTGGCTGGACTGCCCTGCGGGCGCGCGGGCCTCGGTCGGGGCTCTCGTGTGAGCCCCTCTTTAGCACCATTCAAATACTACTATCCGAACCTTAAAAAACAACCTGTGACCGCATAGGATTTTTTTATTGGTTTATTGTCACTATGTGATGTACCGCTATTTATGTGCTCTTGGCTACTATATTGAAATTAAGGGGCTATCCGGGGCTAGCTAGCGCCACCACGGGAAATAATAATACTTTCTTTTATAACAGGTTTTTGCAAAGTCGTCTCAATAATGGTAGATATTTTCAATCTCAATAAGGATGATAGCTATTGTTAGGACCTACAGCCTAGAACGAAGGGCCATGAAAATAGAACCTTAAAGCATTTTTGTGAAAAGCAGACGTATTCAGGTTTGCAGCATCAGTTTAGCACCAGTTTCTACAAAGAGCTATAAAAGTTATTGACTTAATGATGTTCACTTTTTTCAAGAACGTATTATTATAAAAGATGATAATATGTTTGTTATAGTTAGCTCCGGCTCGCCCCTTAAGATTCATGTTATAAATACGGGAGGTGAATCGTCGTAATAAACACACACAAATTGTTACAAATACGTATATTATATAAATAACTCGTTTTGTACATAATATTTATAGTAAATTACATTATGTGCTAAAATAGGTATTGTCTTATGTCTACATACCTACTCTAGGCGATATTTTTTGGAATTGTTGGGAAAGTAAGAATAATATAAAGGAATAATAAAAAAACCTAAGTATAAACTAATTATGTCAGAATCTTAAAAGCCTTTTTAATGCAGTTTTAATAAAAAAAAGTTATGTAGCCTATATACGTCCCACTGCAGGGCACGGGCCTTCTCTCAGAGAGAGAGAGTCTGGGCTTAATTTCGACGCGTGCCCACCGCGGATTGGCAATTTCTAGCGCTGAGGTATACGAACACCTCGGACACATGTCTAAATAAAGTTTTATTTTTCCGCTAAAGTTAAATATGGCAAATAGAAAAAATGCTTTTCACTCGTATAAAAAAAATGGGATAAGGAGCATTATGTACGGAATGACAACTGAATAACACTTTGCCTTACCCCAGATTTGTTGGTTTCGTACATTATAATACTATTTATAAACATAGGACACAATGGTACCGTCATAGTTCGAGATACCGAGAGCGTCGTTAATTATAAACTACCGATATATAAATGCCGATTGCTAAAGAATGTTTGGAATAACAAGGCAGGGACGGTACTTAGCTCAGCCCTGCATGATGAGGTGAACAAAGTTCTCGTAGTTGATGTTGCCTTGAGAGTCCTCCTGGCCTTGAAGCAACTGCTCCACCTGGGAAGACAATACAACGAATTAGTTGCTACTAGCTGTCCCGGCGAACTTCGTACCGCCACAAAATCAAAATCAAAATCAATTTTTTTTTATTCAAATTAGCACAGAAACTGCCACTTAATGAACGTTACAAGTTAAACTAGGTGTCCATTTCAAAATCTATATCATTTTGGAGAAAAAATGGACAAAAAAAACTCCAAACTTAGTCTTTTCAAGTCCTTAATTTACAGGATTTATATAAATGTTCTAAAACTCATGCATTGAACTGGCTTTGTTTCCGTTTACCGCACAGAATCCGTTTATTATACGATTATTGCACAACGCCATCTATTTTAAACTTAAAATAAATAGGTATTATCCCACGGGACCAGCCGCAAGATGGACAGACGACCTCATCCAAGTGGCAGGAAGGCGCTGGATGCAGGCCGCTTCCAACCGGTCTTTTTGGAAATCCATGGAGGAGGCCTATGTCCAGCAGTGGACTTCTTGTGGCTGAATGATGATGATCCCACGGGAACGCATTACCGGGATATCAGGTATGCTATGTCTCAATTCAGGTCTTTGTCTATCTGTATGCCAAGTTTCATGTAATTCCGGTCAGCCCTTATTGCGTGGTTGAGTTACCAACATCCAACAGACAGAGAGTATGTAGGTTCCCCTAATTGCCCAAAATCCCGAATTTCATAAATGTAACTTTTACAATCGTCGACACATTGACGTCTAGAAATCGCTTCTGAAAAGTAAATCCATTCTAGAATAGAATACTCAGTCACGTGGTACAAAAACGCTCCATACAAATCGAACGCACACAAGGACCTAAGTGATGCGAAAAAATATTTTATGTGTCTACAACCTTATCTGACAAAGTTCAGAATTTAATCTAAATTCTAAATCTAAATCAAACAAGATTTTAGTGTCATACTATACAGAACGACCACGGCGCATTTTTTTTATTGTGTACAATTTCCCCGAAAAAAAAAAGTATTAATTGTATTCTTGACTTGTACAGATAATAACGTAATATAAAAATTTCGTGTCGTGTGTTTGTTATTGAACTCCTCCGAAACGGCTTCACCGATTTTATGCAAATTTTGTGTATGTTTGGTAGGTCTGAGAATAGGTCGTATTTGCCGAGCCAGCTAGTCATTCATGAAAAAAAATTGTACTCTTGACTCCCACAAATAACTTAAATAAGCTAGTGTCGTGTGTAATAGTGTGTACTACACTTTGTCTTAAACTTTATGATGAGAGATGCCTATTTTTGCGCGGGTTGTACCATTGGAATGACATTGTACTGCTATTGCTTTGTAGACTACCAAATAGAGGCAAATAACAACTATTGTCAGCTTATTCTATTGAAAAACTATGTGTGTATAAGACTCTAGGGCCAGGACAAGTAATTGTATTATGTGGAAGTTATTATTGAGGCGGCCCCTCAAGAAGCAATTCCCATACAAACGTAGTTTGGTTCTAACTGACAAACGGCATGCCTGATCTCAATAAAACATTACCAATGTGTTTAGTGGACACAAATGTTTGCTCGTCGTACTTACAGAATAAAAAAGAAATGAGACTTTTCATAGAAACTATTCACAAGGCTATCATTTCTTTTTGACAAGTTTATTTTCAATTGTAAGCACGATCGAATCTCGGTTGTGTCCTCTAAGCGTATTGGCAAAGTTTCATTGCGATATCGTTTGTTAACTACGTTTGTAAGACAATTGCTCCTTGAGTGGCCAGCAAGTGCCTTAAATACCTCGTCGTCGCTGAGCTTCTCGCCGAGCGTGGAGAGCAGGTGGCGCAGCTCTGCGGAGGAGATGAACCCGTTGCCGTCCTTGTCGAAGTGGCGCAGGCCCTCGATGAAGTCGTTGGCCGTGTCGCCGCTGCGCGCCTTTGAGATCGCCTGCCGACAACACGAGGTTGGACACAGGCTTTAGTACATTTGTGAAGTTATAGTAGAAATACCACTCGCTGACGGTAAAGGGTTATCCTTTAGTGAGGAACCTGAGTGCTTGAGGTGTTCATATACGTCGAAATTGCCAAATCCGCTGTGGGCCCGCGTCGCAATTAAATCCCATACTCTCCCTCTGAGAGAAGGACTGTGTCCTACAGTGGGATGTATTATGACGTACATAGGCTGCATTATTATTAGTCTAGCACCGCGATAGCTATGTTATGTTATTATACTTTATTGCACACGAAACATTATAACTGGGCATTACATAAGAAAGAACATGCACAAAAGCGAGGTAAGAGATAGTTTATGGGGCCGCTGAATGAAATCATCAAATTAATATGACAAATACAGCTAACGAAACTGTAACAAAAAAAGCGTAAAAATGCCTGAAGGAAATTACTAAATAGATAGATAGAGAACATTTTATTGTACTACTAATAACTACTAGTTTCTCGAAGTTACTACTAGTAGTAGTAGTAGTTTAGTAGTTATAGGCAAAGTAAATAAAATGTTTCACAACCTCGTACTTCCATTTTCCATTAAAGAACGCAAGAAAGAGGTTTTTCTCTAATATTCGCTCGCTCCGCTTCGTCTTCACAAGCAACTTAACATAACCTAACTACAGGTTCTGGGGTGAAGTTATTTTTTATGACGGGAGGCTTGGCCCCCTGAACCCCACTTGTATGGGGATGCTTTTTTAGTATATTTTTTGACGTAATGAAGAGAATCCTTGTATAAAAAAATTATTAGTATGGACGTGTGAAACCTATTTTTTTATACAGGAAAACACTTCAATTACAGTTTGTCAGCTACAACCACTATAAATTTGAGAAATAATAATAATCAATACAAAATACACCCGCAGATTTCGTCAGTCAAAATGGTAAATTAAAAAAGAAATAATACAATGTCAAAACACTATTGAAAATAAATAATTATAAATAATATAACCTAACCAAATAAATCGCCCCGAGCCACATCCGGCCCAAAAGTCCCCATTTTTTTTATATATTCTTTTTGTTATACTGGGTGGCGCAAAAGTACTGGCACTAAAGAAAATACCTTTATTTTTTTTATATGACATTTTCTGTCATTCTGTTGTTGAAAATTGTGTAGTGAACAAATGTAAAATACACTGAAAATAAACATGGACCGTTTTACTCCCCAAGAACGTGGAATAATTGTGTCAATGTTCTTACGGAATAATTCATCAGTGATAAGAACACAACGTGAATTTCGTCGACGATTTCCCCACCGTCCGGCACCGATTGGTCGCACAATTCGACGCTTTGCCACACGCCTTGAAGCAACTGGCTCAACATTGGATAGACCTAAGTCTGGGAGACCAAGAACAGGCCGTTCAGCTGAAAATATCGATGCTGTGCGCGAAGATGTGGAAGAGTGTCCAGAAACATCAACGAGGCGACGTGCCACGCAATTGGGCATTTCCAGACGGACCCTGCAGCGTATTTTGGTGAAAGACTTAAAGATGTTCCCGTATAAAACTCAAATGACTCATCAGCTGCTGCCTGCTGACCACCGAGCTCGTCTAGATTACTGCCAGCGCGTCATAAACCTCAACCTTGAAGAGGATGATTTTCCTTCAAAATTGGTTATGAGTGACGAAGCGCATTTCCATCTCTCAGGGCATGTCAATAAGCAGAATACTCGGTTCTGGGGCACTGATAATCCGCGCATTATTCAAGAAACACCTCTACACCCACTAAAAGTTACTGTATGGTGTGGCATCTGTGTTGACAGAGTGATCGGACCCTATTTTTTCGAAGACGCTGGAGGCAATGCGATAACTGTCACTGGAGAACGCTACAGAACCATGTTACGTGAGTTTTTGATACCCAGTTTGGACGAATTGGGGCTGGAGCACATCTGGTTTCAACAAGACGGCGCTACGGCACACACAGCGCGCGACACTATGGACTTAGTGAGGGACGCTTTTCCAGGCCGAGTTATCTCTCGTTTTGGCGATTTGCCTTGGCCTGCAAGATCACCCGATCTGACCAGTCCAGACTTCTTTCTTTGGGGTTTTTTGAAATCTCGGGTGTATGTGAACAAGCCACAGACTCTCGCAGCTCTAAAAGAAAACATTCGTCAAGAAATAACGAACATATCGCAGGAAGTGTTACGGCAAGTTATGCAAAATGTCATAAATAGGGCTCAAATGTGTATCAACTCTGGAGGTCACCATTTAAAAGACATCATCTTTAAATCCTAATGGTACGAAATTTAATGGTACAAATATACATTTAAAAAAACCTAAATCTTGTTTTCTAATTTAGAAAAAATGTTATAGCCGAACCAAATAGGGTCTTTACTTTTGCGCCACCCAGTACTAACCCGTGCTGAGGACAATTTTTTTTTTTTTCCTATTTTTTTTATTTTCTCTGAGAATACGAATTTTCTCCGCTTAATTTCATTCTTATTGATTGGTATATCAAGAGCTGTGGTATTAATTTCAGGTCTCAATTCACCGCCCCCATATTGTACATAATACTCACAAATCCCCGCATGGACCAATGGCTTGGTTTCTAAGTTACATTTGTGAATTTGTAGTTGCAGTACTCATTAACGGTAAAGGAAAACATTGTGAGGAAACCTAAGTGTCTGAGATGTTAACATACCTTTGCGCTTGCTATGTGCAATGGCCCAACTGTAAGTCTAAGTGTGGAAATCTCAGGTCTAACTAGCATGGGATTGAGGAACTATCCTATTTATGGTTGGTTTTATGCTGCTGTTATGTTTGTGTAACTAAACAGATATGTTTGTGTAACTAAACAACTATGTGCCTTTCACTCACACAATATTACTACCTATATTGTGTGATCAAAGAAAGTAATTTTAGGAGAAATCTGGATGAAAAACATTGTAATAAAAACAACTGGCTGGAGCCTAAAAGACTCACAGCCTTGTTTAAAAGCACGAAATCTCTAAAGCACTCCTCGGAGCCATTTTATTTAATAGTGGCTACGTCTTTTCCTTGTAAAATCGCCACCACAGTCTATTTTAATCGGCCTTTTAAAGAACTGTGTTTTTATAAATAAGGCCATCAGTAAATTAGTAGCCAGCAACTGATAAACCTTTACATTTTTGTTGTAAAGTTGCCTGCACCATGACTGTGTAGAATGATGCATGTAAAGGATAATGTACTGTCAACTGTACCTAGAATATTGACATGCCAATATCTCGAAAAACGGCCATGCTAACAAATTTCACAGTAAAACTGGTGGTTAGGAGTTTTTTATGTTGTTATTTTACAAAAATTAAGGTACTGCAAATCAAGAATACACCTACAATAAATAGAAATGTAACACACCTGGTAAATGGGCAAGAAGACCTCAAAGGATATCCGCTCATCAGGCTTGAGGTGGTGTGTGCACTTCTTCACATCTGACTCTGTGGGGTTCTGCCCTAGCGCACGCAGAGCATCACCGATCTGCGCCACATGGATCTTACCATCTCCACGGGAGTCGAATAGCTGGAACGCCTCTTGGAACTCTACAAAGATATTCACGTATAATAATGAGCCACACACATTCAATAAGAAGAGGAAGAGATATCATGTCACTGTTATTTAGTCACATTTATTATAGTTTGACTATGCCAAGTAGATCTGTTCACAATAAAGTTCAAGCACCCATTGTTCAAGTTTACAAGTGTGCCTGCGCTTTGTTACAGCAGGTGGGGGATGCTCTCCCTCCACGCCTCCCATTATTTATATACATCCTAGGGAGGTGACAAAGAACAGTGTATGGAAATATAGTGCGCTTAGTTTATTTTAAAGAAATCAAAATGTTCTTAATCAGTATTTGTTTAAATTTCCAACACAAAAACTAAATTGAAGTATTTGGCAACTTCAATTGCATTTAAATCTTAAGTATTCAAAAAGGGATTTTTTCAGAAAAATTATTCATTGTTTAGCCCCACTTTGATTAAAAAGCGGGGAAAAATATAAAAAAGGGGGCTTGTTTGCACACCCTTTGCTACACCGAAACCGTAAATCTAAATAGGATATATCATAAATGACATTTAATGACTCTCATTAAAGTGCCATATGGGTGGATGAATCATGAAGTATTCTTGAGAGAGAACACCAAGTGAGAAACCCGGTTTCTCATACACTAGCATAGCATAAGCAGCCTATATAAGTCCCACTGTAGGGCACAGGCCTTCTCTCAGAGAGAGAGTATGGGCTTAATCACCACGCGTGCCCACCGCGGATTGGCGATTTCAAGCGTTGAGGTATGTGAATAGCTCAGACACCCAGGTTTCCTCACGATGTTAATCTACTGTTAACAGCTGTCAGTGGTTTTTTTGTATGCACTTTGGTCAATTGACAGCTGTTAACAGTAGATTAACAGCGTGTTAGTATACGAGAAACTGGGGGTTAGCCAATGACAAGAGTTTATACCTACCTTCCACTGAAGTCAGCTTCAGCTTGCTTGGTGGT
This sequence comes from Yponomeuta malinellus, assembly GCA_947308005.1. Lineage (NCBI taxonomy): Eukaryota > Metazoa > Arthropoda > Insecta > Lepidoptera > Yponomeutidae > Yponomeuta > Yponomeuta malinellus. The sequence goes on along the minus strand of OX370997.1, from coordinate 6,671,729 downwards.
TCGTACATAAACATATTTCAAATAAATTTAACCACACAGGTGTGCAAGATGGACCCACTAGCTGCAATGAACAACTCGCCGGCCACGACCCGCCAGATGCGTTTTAAAATACACGCCCAAATAAGGTAAGTAGGGCGCCTGCAAGTCACAACTTTCTGCCGAACGTTGATTGACTTGACAATATGACTCATACACGAAAACACGTAGTAGTGCGTAGCGGTTGCCGCATTTGAGAACTGCATACTGCGTTGCACAGTGAGCGTTGGGAAAAAAGTGAACATTGAATACATTCAGCGAGAAATAAACAGAAATCCGTACTAATTTCACCGTATCTCTGTTTAAATTTGCATGAAGTCATCTTACGGTCATGGTTTACTCACCAGCCAACTGGTCTTCGGAGTATCCGGCCTGGAAAAGGGAAAGAACTTGTAAATCAATAATTACTCAAATATAAAGTAAATTACGCATAAAACTTACCATTTTCTAATAATATTTCAAGACGCTAAAAAACCTGTTTTGTACAACTTCCGTCTCTCTCTCTTTCTATGCTTTCTACTCTACTGCTGCTGTGTGTGCTGTCATTCTCAGTCAACTGTCAAAAGTGTCCACAGAACAGAAAAATATTTAAACACAAAGAAAAATCCTCAGCAGATTAATGAATAACTTTGATGAAAAACACAAAGCACAGACTAACTAAAAATACGACACGGTCGGCCTAAGGTCGGTACACACATTACACCGGTCTAGGTTATACATACCTAATTTTTATTGCTTTTATACCCAGAAATAAGAATGAGAACAAAAAATTGTTCTGAATTTGCTTTTATGTGTAAAAAATGGAAAAATTCAAATTAAAGAAAATATATAAAAAATGGACAGAGATGATTTATTAAAAGATACCGAACACCCATTTATGATTCATTCTTACAGTAGAAGTTTTAAAAATGTTTAAAATTTGTCCCAATGTTTAAAAATATACAGTTTTACTTTTCCTGTCATGTTCAGTAGAAGTTTCTCTTATTAACCCCCAAATATAGTCCCCCATCATGCTTTCAGTATACTGGCCTTGGTAAGATCTCTCAAATTCCATTATATCTTGATGGAAGCGTTCCCCTTGTTCTTCCGAATACGCTCCCATAATATCTTTAAATTTATCCAAATGAGAATGTAACATGTGCATCTTTAGAGTCACTCTACATCCGATAATGGAAAAATTTATAATCATGTCAGTGATCAGCTCGTCATAATTTTCAACTCTATGGTTTCCAAGAAAACCATGAACTACGTCCTTAAAACTGTTCCAGGCTTTTTTCTCCTCATTGTTAAGTAACTCCGGAAAAATATCACAATCCATAATTTTTTTTATTTGAGGTCCTACAAAGATTCCAGGTTTAATTTTCTGCTCTGAAAGCTTTGGAAAAAAACTCTTTAAATATTTGGAAGCTTCGGACTCATGATTCAGAGCCTTTACAACTTGTTTAATAAGACCCAATTTGATATGCAATGGCGGCATAAAACTATATTTTTAAGGTCGACAATTGCTTCCCATTTAATATTGAATTTTCCCACTTCATACTCAGTACGGGCCAATGTTTTTGGCGGTAGTGAGCGGCATCATTTCTACTATCCCACAGTCAAAGATAACAGGCGTATTTAGTATTAAGCGCGATGCTAATAACTTTGCTTTACTTTTTGGAAGATGTAAGTCTCTTATTATTAAGATCTCAAGAATCTTCAGAGTTGATGAGTTGTTGTATTTTTGGTTTAGGTTCAAGAACGAATTCGGAATGTACGGATACAGATGAACTTCCTGATTCATGGCTACCTTGAGAGAGTAGGTTCATTTTCCAACACAGGCGGAGCAAGTATACAGGATTTTTTTCTGTATGTAGTATTAGCGCGGATGTTGATGGTACTCAGTCATCGGTTAGTTTTTAAAGTAGTTTTATAAGTATGTAATCCGTTAGTTTATGAAATAAACCGGCTATTATCGGTTTTCATACGACCCGCTACATCACTATCACAAATATACAGTTCGGTTTACATTGAGCTATTGAGCGCTATTTGCGTTGTGAGCAGGCTGTAAGTCGGTTCACAATGCGCTTATTTTTACCAGTGTAAACGTCGTGACCTCATTAGTGACGTCATAATTGCGCGCAAACTCTCCTATAGCACGCCACTGAGCACGGTCCTCGGCTACTCTCATCCAACTCTTGCCAGCCGCCCTGCGAAGATCATCGCTCCACCGAGTCTGAGGACGTCCCACACTACGTTTACCGATCCGCGGTCTCCACTCGAGAACTCGTCTACCCCATCGGTTATCAGTTCTTCGGATAATATGGCCGGCCCACTGCCACTTCAGCATGCTAATTCGGTGGGCTATGTCGGTGACTTTGGTTCTCTGTCGGATCACCTCGTTTCGAATTCGATCTTTCAGAGAAACCCCGAGCATAGCCCTTTCCATAGCACGCTGAGCGACTTTAAATTTGTGGACCAGCCCCACCGTGAGTGTCCACGTTTCGGCACCATATGTCATGACGGGTAGGACGCACTGATTGAAGACTTTCGTCTTGAGACTCTGTGGGATTGGCGATGTGAAGACTCGACGTAGTTTCCCATACGCTGCCCAGCCCAGCTGTATTCTTCTATTGGCCTCTTTCTCGAAGTTGTTTTTACCTAACTGCATGGTTTGCCCGAGGTAAACATACTCCTTAACAACTTCGAGAATACTGCCTTGAACTGCAATTGGCTCCGGACTTACATGTTCATTGAACATAACCTTGGTTTTATCCAAGTTCATCCGGAGACCAATGCGTTGGGAAGAATCAGCTAGGCCACTCAGCACATGTTGCAGATCTTGCAGCGTTTCCGCCATGATGACAATGTCGTCTGCAAATCGCAAGTGTGAAAGGTACTCGCCGTTTATGTTAATGCCGTACCCCTTCCAGTTCAGTGTCTTGAACATATCCTCCAATGCATTTGAGAACAATTTCGGGGAAATAACATCCCCTTGTCTCACACCACGATGTATGGGGATAGGCTCAGACTGCCGGTTCTGGATTTGGACGGCCATAGAAGCGGCGTCGTACAGACCTCTCAACACTTGGATGTATCGCCAGTCGACTTGGCATCGCTGCAAAGATTCCAGAACAGACCAGGTCTCGACCGAGTCAAAGGCCTTTTCATAGTCCACAAACGCTAAGCACAGGGGCCGATTATACTCTTCGGTCTTCTGTATAATCTGCCGCACTGTGTGAATGTGGTCTACGGTGCCGTAACCCGATCGAAAGCCGGCCTGCTCAGGTGGCTGAAACTCATCAAGTCTTCTCGCAAGACGGTTCGCGATGATTCTTGAAAACAGCTTGTAGACGTGGCTCAAGAGTGAAATGGGTCGGTAGTTCTTCAGGAGGGTTTTATCACCCTTTTTAAAGAACAACACGACAACACTCTTACTCCACGCCTCCGGAGTGCTGCCATCAAAGAGGACAGCATTAAATATGTTCTGGAGCTCCTTCATTACGGGTTTACCGCCAGACTTCAGGAGCTCAGTTGTAATACCGTCCTCTCCAGGGGCTTTTCCATTTTTAAGCTGTCTAAGAGCCATCGCGATTTCGTCCAGGCTGACTTCTGGCAAGTCTTCAGTGTAGTGGCGTGTCAATGTAGCTCTGGAATCCTCATTTTCGGGATCAGGCCGAGATGCGTGCGCAGCGTATAACTGGCCGTAGAAGTTTTCAACTTCCGAAAGAACCTCTGGTATGGAAGAAACGACCACTCCATCCGTGGTGGTCAACTTCGTCAGATGGCTTCTCCCAAGAGATTGGACAAACACTTTAGATCCCCGATTTTGCTCGATTGCTCGTTCTATTGAACAAGTATTGGAGCATCGGAGATCGCGTCGAACTAGTTTGCCAATTCTCTTGTTTAGAGCATGCCTTTCTGACGCAGTGACTGGTGGGCGTTCACGTCGTTCTTCCATAAGCTTGAGTGTTTCTTCCGAAAATTTCGACTTCCTACCTTTACGCTGCAATTCGCAAAATCTCATCCCTTCCTCCCTGAGGATTCCGACTACATTCTCGAGGGCCTGGTCAATGTCAACGCCATTTCTGGCTTCCACGGCAGCAAATCGGTGTCGGCTTAGCCGCGGAGTGCCGGCTTAAGAATAGCACTCCCCCATATCTTCTCGTGGGTGTCGTAAAAGGCGACTAAGAGAATACCCGTGCATATTGCTACCCAGCACATACGGGTCGTGCCGGTGTCGGGCAGCAGCGACATTGGCATGTATACGGTCTGCGATTGCCAACCCGCCTGCTCAGCGTGGCAATTACGAGCAAAACATCCAATGGCAAGTCAGAACGGACCACGGCCCCCAGTTCCCGGTCGCCCTGCTATTCCTGATCAAGGCGGCGGTCACGGTAACGGCAGGGCAGGGGGTGCGAAGAATCCCCGGGTTACGGAAGGCCGCCAGAAACAACTGACCTTGGCGACGTATAATGGACGCACGTTACGGCTGGACGAGCACCTGGCACAACTGGAAGTCGAACTCGAGAAGGTAAAGTGGCACGTTCTGGGGTTATCCGAAGTCCGAAGAGAGGGGGAGGACACTGTAACCCTTGAATCAGGCCACCTTCTATACTTTCGAGAGGGAGACCAGTTGTCTCAGGGTGGCGTAGGGTTCCTGGTCAATAGAGCTTTCTGCGACAACGTTGTAGAAGTGTCAAGTGTATCGAGCAGGGTTGCGTACCTCATAATTAAACTAACTGAGAGGTATAGCCTCAAGGTTGTGCAGGTTTACGCACCGACCTCGACGCACTCGGACGACGAAGTGGAAGATATGTTCGATGACATATCGAAGGCCTTACACTCCACCACTAAGGCCCACTACAACGTTGTCATGGGGGACTTCAACGCCAAAGTGGGAGTACAGAATTGCAGCGAATCGGTAGTAGGATCCCATGGTTATGGAAACAGGAATCATAGGGGGCAAATGCTAGTGAACTTCCTCGAGAGGGAGGGGCTATTCTTGATGAATTCATTCTTCAAGAAAAAGCCCCAAAGGAAGTGGACATGGCAAAGCCCCGACACTATGACAAAAAATGAGATCGATTTCATCATAACGGACAAGAAGCGTATATTCAGAGACGTCTCCGTGATCAATAGGTTTAATACCGGAAGTGATCACCGACTTGTGCGAGGCTCTCTGAATATCAATTTTAAGCTCGAACGTGTCCGTTTGATGAAATCCAGGCTCCGACCAACCCTGCTCCAAACTATAGTGGGGTCTGAAAAGTTCCAGTCTAATCTAAATGTGTATTTTCGTGGAATTTCAGACAATGATTATCTAAGAGAGTTGCTGGGCCGACAGTTGGCTGCACAAAATGTAGACACGCCACTTGACGAGGCCACAGAGGAGCCATCTGCAAGTTCTGCAACTGCAACACCATCATCCATTGAAGGTGAAGGGTTTGAGATAACTCATTTTGCATACAAGTCGTGCAATTGCGCCTCAATTTATTAAATTTGTACTCTTTTCTTTCAGAAAATACATTGTTCATATGGTCCAACGCGTGTGTCCTTCTTCTGTTGAGTTTATATGAGGAGAATAAAGAAGAGTTTGAAAGTGGAAAGAGGCACAAAAAAGTATTCGACCTTATAGCTCAAAGAATGAAGGAAATTAATGAACGATACGACTTGACTGGAGCCCAATGCCAGTCAAAACTTAATGGATTAAAGAGGACATACAAAAACATATTGGACCACAACAAAATATCTGGAAATAACAGGGAAACTTGGCCATTTTTTGATGTAAGCTTTTATCAAGCATTAAGCATTTATATTTGTTATAAGTACTTACCTGTGTCAATGTTTTAAAAATATAACTACTTCCAATCTCATTTTAATTATTCAAATTATATGTTGCAGAGAATGCATGAGATATAAGGAGGTAATGGGTGGGCAAAACCTCGGGCACTCGCCTCATCTAATCACCAAGATGTTCCAGCTGAACCGACCACACCAAAAACGATAAACATTCCAAAAAAAAAGGACTTAATTGAGAAAACTCTAAAAGAAATGAGAGAAGAAAAAAGTCGAAGAGTATTAGAAAAAGAAAAGTACCATAAAGAAAAAGAGGAAAGAAAAGAGAGATATAAAAATAAACTAATTGAAATGAAAGAACGGCACCATGCCGAAAAATTGAAATTGATCGAACGGCTGTTGACCAACAGACAACCACCGGTAGAGGCGGGGGGAAACTTTGGAATAGGCGGGCGTCTTTTTCTTTCTGAGCTAATTAATTTAATTTTTTTATTGGATTTAAGTACAGTTTGTAAATATTTGTACCATAATTTTATTATTATATCTGTAAATATTGTGTTTATATAACTTTTTGCTGATTTGGTAAGTTTTTAAGCTATTTTTATTGTGTCGATGGCAGAGGAGCCGCCCGACCCGGGGGGCACTGACCCCCCGGTCGGTCTAAACATCACAATTTCCACCGGTGCAGGTCCTCCGGTAGGAGATTCTAGTATGGACACAGATGGATCAGTAAGATCCGAAAAAAGGAAAAGGTCTAGGACCATCAAAGTTTGCAAACATTGCAATAAGAAAAGGAAACATCAGAAAAGTGATTCATCTGCAGCATGTCCATGCCAATGTGATTCTGATGACTCAAATAAAAAGCATTCAATTGTTGAAACTGCATGTTCTTCTCAAAAATTACAAAATAATGTAGACATTGAAAAGCCAATAGAAAAGTCTTATCAACCGCAGCCTCAGGTCGGTAGGGTTCTGTATGAACCCACTGATATGTCACCGTATGTTGTTCATGTACAGAAGCAGAGCACAGACACTTCGACTGTTCCCACTCTTCACCCTGTTTCTTTTGGCCAATACCTTAAGAAACGGGGCATAAAGCACATCATAAATGGCTCAGTAAAGCGCTTAACTCGGAGCAAATTGGCAGTTTCTTTTTCAGATTATTCTGAAGCTAATCTTTTTTTAAATGATGCAACTCTCTCTGCGCATAACTTCAAGGCATTTTTACCATCGTTCAATGTTACCAGGATGGGCCTTGTTCGGGGTGTCCCGACAGAGTGGTCGCCGGAAGAGACTATTGAGAATATCACTGTTCCCATTGGCTGTGGCAAAATTCTTAAGGCTAGAAGGATGAATTATAAAGTCCATGGACCCAATCCTGAGTGGAAACCCAGTCAAACTGTTGTTTTGACCTTTGACGGACAAGTTCTTCCTAAACGAGTTTTCATGTGTTATAATGCTCTCCCTGTGGAACTGTATAAGTATCCAACAATCCAGTGCTTTAATTGTTGCCACTTTGGTCATACGAAACTCCAGTGCCGGTCGAAACCTCGTTGTTACAGGTGCGGTCAAAGCCACTCTGGCGACTCCTGTGATGTTGAGCCTGATTGTGCTTCCTGTCTTTCTTGCGGTGGTCATCACTTTGCCACTAATAAAACATGTCCTGAGTTTGAGAGACAAAATAGAGTCAAGTTGTACATGGCACAGAATTGTGTATCATACTCTGAAGCAATCAAACTTCACCCACCCGTCTCCAGATCCTTTTCGGATGTTTTATCGTCCGCTGCTCCTCCTCCTAGTATCCAGTTTTCCCATTCTCATCCCTCATCTTCAGCTCCTGAATCGTCTCCCAAACACCACCGAAAGACAGTATTTCTAAAGCCTCGCTCCCCTTCAAAATTAGATAAGGGATATGACCGTGTCGCTCACCAAGACCTTACTGCTCATTACGATCCTCCTTCGCCGTCTAATGGCTGTGCTCTTCGGGGAGAAAATACTGAAACAGAAATGAATATTGTAGATTTAATCTCAGCTTTAGTTAAAGCTCTCTCTAATATAGTTTCTCCAAACAATGAATTACCGTCCAACGCTGCCCTAATCATTAATCTAGTAAAATCTATCTTCTCCAATGGCCAATATAGGCAAGATTGTCCAGTGGAACTGTCGCAGCATCATCAATAAAAAATCTGACTTAATACATCTCCTCAATAAATTTGACCCAATTTCCATTGCTCTCTCTGAGACATGGCTTAAACCAGGGTATTCTTTCAAGATCCCGGGTTATTCATGTCTCCGAGAAGACAGAAATGATGGGTATGGTGGAGTAGCCATACTCATTAAAAAATCTCTTTTATTTTCTTCTTTCCCTCTTCCTTCTCATAGTGACGATATATCTATTGTTGCTGCTATTGTAAATAATATCTGTATAGTTTCTTTATATTTTGCTCGTCCTTCTGTAAATATTCTCCTAGAAATCAGTAACATTTTCTCTATACTACCTAAACCCTTTTTAGTGATGGGTGACTTTAATTGCCAACACCAGTCCTGGGGAAGTTCCTCATCTACCTGCTATGGGGACCAACTTCTTGATATAGTTCATGCTCAGAATTTATGTATTCTAAATACTTGTATGCCTACTCGCCTTACCAAGCCTGATGAAGGAACCAGCGCTCCTGACCTATCCATCTGTACTCCCGACTTGGCTCTTACTCTCTCTTGGTCCCCGCTCTCTTCTCCATATGGTAGCGATCATTTCCCTTTACTCATATCTCTTCCCTGTAAACATCCTCCCCTCCATTTAAATAAACCTCGTGTGAAGCATAGATTAGGCAACGCTGACTGGAGTGCCTTTAGACAGTGTGTAGATAATAAAATCAGAGAAACTCATAGTGTGAAAGATGCTGACAGCTTTTCAAGAATTTTGATGGAGGCTGCAGATCAGACTTTTCCCATTAAAAATGGTGTGTCAGGTAAAATTCCCTCTCCTCCTTGGTGGGATGCTGAATGTTCAGAGGCTGTAAAAAAGAGAAAGGAGGCTGAGAAAACCTACTGTAATACTATGACTTCTGAGAACTTTGATAACTATATAGAGGTGGCTGGTGTAACTAAAAAGCTCCTCAAAAAGAAAAAATATGAAGGTTGGCAAAAATTTTGTTCTTCTTTGTGCCCAAGTGTCTCCCCATCTGTTGTATGGAAAAACATAAGGCGATTTAGATCTGCTTTTACTGAGTCTTCATCTAATTATATATCCTCTGACCTTGTTGATGACTTTATGGATCACTTAGCTCCCCCTTTTGTTCCAGAAATAAATTCTATTTCTCCATCTTCTTGTTTGGAGTTGGATCACTCAGAATTAAATTCCCCTTTTTCCCTAATGGAGTTAAAAGGTATTCTCTCCCATGTCAAGGATTCTTCACCTGGTGAAGATGGTATCCTTTATTCATTCATTGCTAATCTTAGTGATTCTGCCCTTTTAATCTATCTTGAGTTGATTAACTCTATTATGATATCAGGTGATATACCACTATCCTGGAGATCTCAAATTGTTATTCCTATTTTAAAATCAAACAAGCCCTCAAATGCTCCAACTTCTTATCGTCCTATTGTTCTTTCTTCTGTTTTAGCTAAAATAGCTGAGCATCTTGTTAAAATTCGGCTTGAGTGGTACATTGAAAGTAATAATCTATTATCACCCTCTCAATATGGGTTTAGAAAGGGACGAGGCACTTTAGATAGTTTAAGTATATTTACTACAGATATCCGTTTAGCTTTTTCCTATAATCAATCAGTTCTGGCAGCGTTCCTTGACATTCATTCAGCTTATGATAATGTTCTTGTCTCGGTTCTGAAACATAAGTTAACTTTGTTGAAAGTGCCTCATATTTTAGCCAATTTCATTATAAATATTCTTTTAGAAAGATCTATTAATGTGTACACTGACAGTAATAAAATATCAAGACTAGTCTGGAGAGGCCTCCCACAAGGGTCTGTTCTCTCACCTATTTTATATAGCATTTATACATATGATTTAGAATCTTCTCTTTGTGGATCAGTAGAGGTTTTACAATATGCCGATGATCTTCTTCTTTATACACCTGGCTACTCCAGTGACACAATGTGCTCTACTTTGACTTCATCCTTGTATATGCTTCAGCAATGGCTGGCCAAAAATGGTCTTGACCTCTCAGTGAATAAAAGTACTGTTGTCTTGTTCTCAAGAATGCGGAAACCTCCTGAGGTCCTTGTAGAATATGACCGAACACCCATTCCTGTTAAAAAACAAGTTAAATTCTTAGGAGTTATTTTAGATGCTCAACTTTCAGGACTCCCACATTGCGATTACATAGCAGCTAAGTGTGAGCGTCTGTTAAATATAATTAGATGCCTTGCAGGAGTCTGGTGGGGTGCACATCCTTTTTCTCTAAGACTGATATATAATGCACTAATACGGAGTGTTTTGGATTATGGCACCTTCTTGTTAGAGCCTGGTAGTGCTGCTGGTTTTAAGAAACTGGATGGTATACAATCCAAGGCTCTCAGAATTATTTCTGGGGCCATGAAATCGTCACCAATAAGCTGTTTACAGGTAGAATGTGCTGAGCCTCCTCTTTCCTTAAGACGCCAATATTTATCTGACAGATTCATAAGTCGATGCCTACAACTTTCAAGTCATCCTTTACACAATAAACTTCGTAGTCTGTCTCATTTAATCTCTACATCTAAATATTGGTCTCACAAAAGGGCTCCATGTCTTGTTAAAAGTTTCTTAAAATTTGTTTCCATTAGCGCTCCTGTTCACCAATACAAATTATTGCCTATATTTCACTCTTCATATAGCTCTTTAATTCTTTCGCCCAACATAATTCACCTAGGTCTTACTAAACAAAACGTTAGCTGTCAGAATGAATTGAATAACCTCTTGAGCGATGAATTCCAGGGGTGTCACACCATTTTCACAGATGCATCAAAACATTCAGACAGTTGTGTAGGGGTAGGTGTCTACCACTCTCAATACAAAATTGTACAAAAAATTAAGCTTCCTCCTGAATCTTCCGTCTTTACAGGAGAATGTTTAGGACTTTTTAAAGCAGTTGAATACATTCTTTTATTAGGACTTAAGAAAACCTTAATTTTCTCAGACTCACTGAGCTCCCTCCAGGCTTTATCTAAATTTCCCTTTTACTCAGTAGATCAACCAATTATTTTTGACATTCGCAGTTTGCTTGTTAATTGCGCAGTGAGAAATTTGTCCGTGCTTTTCGCTTGGATCCCATCTCATTGTGGTATAACAGGTAACGAGAAAGCTGATCAACTGGCTAATGATGCGGTCGAATGTGGTGATCTGTTTCCCTACAAGAATTATTCCCATGATCTGGCTTCTCTTCCTAGATCCTATCTACGGGATTCCTGGAATGGGATCTGGGAGGAGGATGCCTCTAAAGGCAAATTCTATCGAAATATTCAGCCTTATGTATTAGCGAAACCATGGTTTGCGGAGGCCAAGTTCGGCAAGACTTCCACTTCTATTTTAATTCGGTTACGATTGGGTCATACATGCACACCAGCGCACCTTGCCAGACTTGGCATCTTGCAGAGCCCTGCCTGCACCTGCGGCGCGGAGATTTGCGATGTCAATCATATTCTTTTTTCCTGTCCTAACTATGACTCCTCTTCCTTTATTTCGGACCTCGTTTCCATCAAAGTTCCTCTTCCTTCTTCCATTTCTTGCCTTTTATTTAATTTTAATGTAAATATTTATAAGTATATTGCTAATTTTTTTAATAAATATGATATTAAAATTTAAATTTATTATGATTTCCTGTTGATATTTAAGTATATTTATATTTGTTTGATCCTGTTCAAATTCAAACTGTTTTTAACTCCTTCCAAATTCCGTTCCTATTGTATATTTTATTTTGACAACCCTGTTTCCCTACCTTTTAACTTGATAATGGCATAAGCACAGTCTAGTGCATTGCCAAGCGTGGAAAAAAAAAAAAAAAAAAAAAAACCACCGGTAGACTAGTCTCTGCTGCATGCATGCATACTGAAGATGATAATGACATTGGGTATAAAAAAGTGCTAAAGGATATATAAGACTGATTTATTAATATGTACACACAATTAAAATTATTATTAAGAACAAATATTTGGAAAAACAAAGCTGATCAGTATCTGGATTACGACTTAATGGTAATTACTCGGCGAGTTTACTGATTTTTCATTTTATAAATGTTATGTTTTTTGTTTCAATATTTCTTAGTTTATGGTAATTGTAGTACAATACGAGTATTTTGACTTTACCACTCGACACTTCTCGGCTTACATACTCTGTTATCATCTCATGGAAAAGTCAAAATAATCGTACTTTCTTATTGTTTTAGCCAAATGTTTATGTATCTTCACTGCATTTTTTTTGCTTAGTTTGCTTTAAAGAAAATGTATAAGACTGATTATTATTATGTACAATTATTGTACACGTAATAATAAAAGACTGATTTTAATACACACAATTAAAATTATTATTAAGAACAAATATTTGGCAATACAAAGCCCAGATAAATATTACTGACTTAACTGGTAATAACTCAGCGAGTTTACTGATTGTTTAATTTTAGAAATGTTACATTTTTTGTTAATAATTTTTAAGTTCATGATAATTGTACTACAAAACTAACTAGTATTTTGAGTTTACCGCTAGACACTTCTCGCCTTATTCTGTTAACATCTCATCACAAAGTCAAAATAAACCCTTCGTACTGTACTTATAGTTTGAGGCAAATGTTACGTCCAATAAAAGACTGATTATTAATACACACAAATATAATTATTCTTAAGAACAAATCTCTAAATATTGCCATATTATGCCCAGATTTTGTTTAATTATAAGTAAGATGATGATGATAAGTAAGCAAGATACTTAAAAATATGCAACTTCTAAAATAAATAACTCAAGTATATTTTACTGTTTTATTAAGTACAACTTAATAGCAATTTTACACACACACATACAGATAAACATCTAAATATAATAATAATAATTATTATTATTTAAGTATACCTAGTATAGTATAGTTATCGCGGGCTAGTTTTCCGCAACTCGACGACACAGTAAATTGCGCCTATTTTGCGTGATATGGGTTGGGGGCACTACTCCTGCCAACCCAGCTCCTGTAGGAAGTCTAGCAGACCCTTGACGTTGCCGACGACTTCCCGGAGCAACCCCAGTGATCCGAGGTGTGTTGCCCGGTAGGTGGCCACGCCGGAACATTCCAGTAGGACGTGGGTGGCTGTCTCTTCCATCTCCATGCAGGCTCTGCACATCAATTGTGGATGGACATGCCAGCAACATGTGCTCGACTGTCTCCTCCACTTCCATGCATACTATCCCTACTATACCTAACATAGGTACTAAGTCCCTGATTTAATTATTCCTTATTGGCAGTGAATTAACTATTTGCATTCGTTTTGCTGACCCTGAAGCTCTTGAGTTTTCTAAAGTGAGCTCTCCTCGACTAGCAGTTCGAAGAGTATTTGGCACTTCAAGCAGATCATTCTTTAGAATGCATATGTTATGCAATATACAGGTTGCCACTATAAATTCTGGTACCTTCTCGAATCTCACCATGGGCAGGCATTCTCTTATTCTCCTCCATCTTGCCTTCCACATCCCAAAGGCCCTTTCTATGGCGATCCTTGCTGAGGAAAGACAGAAATTAAAATTTTTCTGTCTTACAGAAAGATGACCATTGTCTTTGAATGGCACCATTATATTTGGGTGTATGCCATATGCAGCATCACCCACTAAGTGGGACTCATCTGGGAAGTATGTTGCATCTCCCAAGTATTTTTGTACTGGTGACACCCTGAACACCCTTGCATCATGAACACTTCCACTGCTTCCAGCAAACACACTAGTAAATAGCAGTGATCGTGTGCATACAGCCTGTACTTGGACAGATTCATATCCTTTGCGATTTATGTAGGAGCTTTGATCATCTTTTGGCACCATACATTTGACATGGGTGCCATCAATGGCACCCACAACTTTTGGGAAAGCACTAAACTTTTCAAAGTCCCTCATGACCTTTTCAGCCTCCTGTCCTTTGGGCCATTTAATGAATTTTGGAGCCAACTTATATAGATGGTGCGAAACACGGTGAACCGCTCTTATGGCAGTGGCTTTATCTACATCAAATTTTTCACTGACTGATCTATAGCTGTCTGGAGTTGCCATGATCCAAATTGCAATGAGTAGCTGCTCTCTGGCTGGTATTGGCTTAATGCCCGGGTTATATTTGGTGTCCATGAGAGCTGGTCCAACAACACTCAATACATAGTCGAAGGTTTCTGGGTACATTCTAAAATGGCTTTTGAATATTTCTTGGCTGTAGCCTGGAATTATTTTATAGATGTATTCCTTTTTACGTGATTTACCGGAAGCACGTTCTTGATGCTTTAGAAGCAAATCGATAATGTTGGTTTCATCATCGCTCGATGATGAAGACGAAGATGAGGACGTTTCTTCATCATCAGTGGTATGGTCATCGTCCAGAAGAGTCAAAATTATGCTTAACTCAGCCATTTATCACCCTTATTTCTTGGAATACTGTGCAAATCTCAGAACAATAACCAACAATTATTCTATTCTATTTTAGTTTATGGCACTTTGTTGCCTATCGACAAATTAATAATCCAAACACCAAACAAATCACTTAGGGCAAGTCACAAACACAATTTCTTAGGAATATACACAAGAATTGATAAGATTGATTGATTTTATCGAAAACCCATGTGCCACCTAGGAACACCAAAGCGACACTCCCCCACAGAACACATTACCAACCAACAAACTGTTGTTGTGTTCCATTTGAATGACAGATGGATGACATTAGCGCGCTTTCGCCGGTTTATATTGAACGATGGCTATTTGCGCGCTCACAATGTAAACCAGCGAGTATACACGATTGCAGTGTTCGCACCAATAGCGCATTTTAAACCGTAAGGATAGTCAGTAGTCAGTAGATTATATTCTCTGTGGTCAGTAGTCAGTGAACAATATTTACAAATAAAAAGCCTGATTTCGTCGTCAGGCTACGACCCAATGTACTGTACTGCTCTTTGCTAAGACCGGAGACCTAAAGGCATTATTCTAATTCAATGAATATTTCATTAAACCCGTAAATGTGAACCAGTTTAATGGCACCGGCCCGCAAGACCAGCGACCAGCAGTTGTGCGAGCTGCTAGACTTCATGGAGAGGAATGTGGACATCGCTCGGGCCAAGTCGCCGCACAGCCCCGCAAGCAAGGCGGTGCTGCTGGCGCGCTGGACCGAGCTGGCGCGGCAGCTCAACACGGTCGGACGCAGCAAGTCACCGGCCTATTGGAGAAGTGTAAGGGAGTTGATATAGCGGTTAGGGGAGCAAGCAGGCAGGTTGTGTGGCCGGGGCGCCGTTACACAACAATGTATCGACCGAGCTCTATGTAACTTGCGCGGGCGCGCGTTCGGCGCTTATTGAATATTTTTTTTAAACCTTTTAGGACCCAATAAAATGATGTGAAGAGACTGAAAAGACATGCAGGCCTGCCTCTGGCTCTAGGCTACCTATGAGTAGATGCCCTCACCTAAGGGCACACTTCATAGGACTGCCCAAGGAACACATCTGCCCATAGTCATAGGACTGATTGGATTATCTGCAATGAAAAGCCTGCAGAGAAAAAAAAATAGGTACACTTATGGGCTATGTATCAACCATACATGTCACAGCACCCTGGCCCCGCCATTATTGTTGAATCAGTTCAGCAATGATTTCATTAGGCATAGGAAATTAATTCTGTTTATATCTAAACATCATCCTAAGTGAAAGTTGCTGAATGAAATACAAATATGAAATATGAACTGTCTGATTTTGATCAAGAATTTTGCTTGGTATTTTTATTGGTGGCATAATTTTTGACTTTATGTAACTTATACATTATATGTAGCTCATCCGGCCACGGTAGGCTACTAAAAAGCCCTAATGCAAGCCTATGTTGTTTAAAAAACGTACTATAATGTTTTTGAAGCTGCCATTCTGCCCCTATATTTTCAGTATTGGCACGAGTTGAAATACAAAACAAAACTGAAGGCAATGAAGATGAAGAAAAGTATAATTGACTGCGAGAATGTGAGACTGCCCAAGCTCACTGAGTTTGAGGTGCGACTGCTCGGCATACTTGGTGTTGAAGTTCCCAAGAGGCCAAGGAGTGAGTTAATTGTTCTTAACTTAAGTGTCTGGCTGTCTGTTTACATACCATAGTGTTTGAAATTGCGGATCCATAGTTGGCATTTGTAGTGATTTAACCAATAATGTCTCACTCTCTCTGAGAGAAGGCCTGTATATTTGTATTAGCTCCATTCTGTAGCTCATAGCTACTTTTAATCCTTACTTATTGATAAGCATCAAAGAAAAAAATGTGGGAAACAGCAACTTTTCTTGTGGACTGAATCAATTTTCCAAAATCTATGAAAGCAGTTCATAATAGCTCCAAAAGTTACCTACCTATTTGATACCATTTTTTTTCAATAGTTACAACAGTCGAGATAATTCCCCTGAAGTTACTAATAAGCATGAAGCAGCAGTCTAAAGCTGATTGTTGCACCATATCTTAAAAATGTTGGTATAGTGTTTCATCATGTTAATTAAAAATTACTATTATTAATCTTTAATTTGAAAAAAATAATTAAAACTTTTCAGGTCCGATTCCGGTTGTTGTAAGAAGAATATCAGAGTCTATTGTTGGTAAGATCTTTTTTGTTTGGGTTTTTCAAGTTCATCTGTAGTTAATATATCTGGATTTTCACTTTTGTGTTTCTAAATGTTTCTGACAAGATGCTTAGTATCTATGTATATTAGGCCAGTTCCTTTTTTTAAATTAATCAATTTATTTATTTATTTAGATGCAGCTGGTGATCACAATAACAAACCGGAATTTATTACACAATGGGAATCAAAGTTTGTGGAAACAAAAACAGAACCTGAATGTAAGTATTAAATAACATATCACTCTCCCTTGATGTCTTAGAACTTAAAACTTAAACCGTATATAAAGGGAAAGTAAAGGATAGACGCTTGATCAGTTTTTTGTACAGTATGATGGACATATTTTTAATATAATTTAATTAATGCCACTATCTGTCTTACTTGAAATATTGTCGTAAGTGTCCAGCCAGGGATGCGAGTCATAGTTGTTAACGATAGAGTCACATTAGTATAGTAATGGTTGTTTCATTAGTAGTCTAGTAACCAATGACATTCCTATGGTATAAATAACGTGATTCGATCTTTTTCGCGAGAGATATCTATAAAATTTTTGCAGGTGGTACCATTGGAATGACTTTACTGCTATTGCTTTGTAGACTACCAAACAGCGTCAAAACGACCATTGTCATGCATATATCATTGTATTGAAAATCTATTTGTGTATTAGACCCTAGGGCCCGGCTTTCGCTCTGATTCGCAGTGCTTAATCATTGTGAGTAGAGATGGAGCCAAGTCGGTAGCTCGTCTTTAACTGCATTTACACATTTTGAAAATATTATACAGTCAGCAAAATATCAATTTGATCTTTTTTACTTTTATAGCAGCAGTATAGAAAAACTCAATATTGTGAATCCAAACCAAATCTTCAAATCAACTACTAATAATAATGAGTTAAGGGGCTATACATGAAATGGCTTTTAATCGTTTGAAACTGCAATTAAAAGTTTCAAAGGTGAGAAATAGTAAAACATGTGGGAGTACTTACTATTTGTACTATTACTATTCTCTATAGTACTACAACTAGAAATTTGGTAATTTGATGGGAAAATCCAGCAACTCATCTCTCTTGCTAAGGACCAATACACGGAACCATTGAATTTAAGAAACCAATATAAATTAGCCATACGGTAGGTAAAGTAGGTACCGTGTAGGTACCGCAACATAAAAACTTCATTTCAGGTTCACATGTACTGGCAATTAAAGTATATAATAAAATACCAAAATATATTCAGCAAGAAAGGGTATTTAACAGATTTGTAAATAAATTAAAAGACTATCTTTTAAAAAAATGCTATAGTGTAAAAGACTTTATAGAAGAAAACCATTAGGCATCCTGCTAATATTATAAATGTGAAAGTTTGTGACGATATTTGGATGTTTGTTACTCAATCACGCAAAAACGGCTGAGCCCAAATCAAAACCCGGTTAAGTCAGTTTTAGGCAACTACCTACTTCTAATATTATTATGCTTCTAATATTATTTTTATTATAAAAACGTTTTTTACTAACTGCGTTGCATACTTGCAGTACTCTTACAGGGCTCATGTTGAGGACTATACTACATATTTATATTAAGACCAAATGTACCACATGAAGCAAACGATTGAACTTGAAATACTACAAACCGGCCCAATGTGAGGCGGCGCTAAGAGTTCTGAACTTCCGAACTCTTCAAAGTAAACACATTTTTTATAAATAACTGCATTTAATAAGCAGCCTTTATTCGTCTTAGACTGCAGGGCGCAGGCGTTCTCTCATACAGAGAGTATCACAATTCATCGTTCCTTTGCTTTGAATTTGCTGTTTGATGTTCATTGTATAGCCGATTAACAGGTAGGAAGACTCAGCTACGCTATGTACATCGAACTGTCATAATAGACTATGAATTGTAGTTTAATGAAACGCGGCATGATTGTATTAATCACCACCATAAAGATAGTATCCCTTAATTACCATGCGTGCCCACCGCGGATTGACTACCTATTTCAAGTTATGTGAACACCCCGGACACTCAGATTTCCTTGATATTGCTACTTTAAATTAAGAGCTCTTATACACGGGCGGCACCTGTGCCAACTCTAGCCGTCGACCTGTGCCGACCGCGCCGTCGACGCGCCACGGCAGTCGCCGACATGTCAGTGTCGAATATCTGCGTCAGCGAGTCGACGGCTGCAGTTGGCACGCTTGCCGCCCGTGTATAAGCCCCATAACACATGCAACGAATCGAACCCACGACCTCTGGCATGGTACGGGTTCTACCGATGCGTTACCACTACCACCGCTGAATAACTAAGACGAAATATTGCGATAAGCTACGAATAAAAAAAACCATAGAAAGTATTTTTTCCTACAAAATCCACTCTCAAAAACGGCACCTGTCCTCTCGATTAGTCAGTGCCAAAGAAATTAGCGCAAGATTTGTAGTAGAGTAAATCACTCGGTGATTGGTTCATTCTGTGCGCCATGCGTGACGACGTGATTGATTGGGCGATAGTAAGTTTATACATAAAACGTCGAAACATCTAGGTACCTCGCGAGATGGCGGTCTGACGGTGGCAGGTGTATAGATATTTTGCCGGGTAATACTGAAATCGCTCCGATTGGTTACACAATTGACAAGCCCCGCCCGCCTTCCCACAATTGAACGTTGGGTAATTTTTTAGCGCTAGTTAGACATCTATGTTTTTAACTATCACTGGCGTTATGTTTTAAAATGCCCTTTATACGGAACCTTGGTGCATGAGTCCGCATCGCACTTGGCCAGTTTTTTATAAAAAGCTAGTCGTAGGTCGAATCCCGGCATGTACCAATGACTTTGTTTCCTGAGCTACGTTAGAGTGCGTTTCACGAGATAGTTCCCTTAGCCGTTATGTTGGCTCCACTGTCTGTCAAAACACTGAACAGTAAAGGCGCTTTGTCGAGTTCCATCTTATTTTTAAAGTTTTCGAGAGTTTTCTGCGTTTAAACATGCCAAAAACACTAACAAGTGGTGAAAGGGAGATGGTGTTGAAGGTGAAACGGTTCTGTGAAAAAGAAAAGTCAAGAAATGGGCCAATAATTCCATTTCAACAAGTTCGTCTTCGGGTTTCCGCCATGACAGGTAAGCAAAATAGGATTGCCAGCTTTGAACGAAAGACTCATAAAATTCCCGAAAAATATTATATAAGGACCGATTTCGCCATTGAATAAATATTCGAGGCTTATTCGACAATAAATAGTCGTTTACCGCAAAAAATTTCAAAAAATTTTGTCATTGCCTTTCGTTCGGTATGTTCAGACGACATTTTATTTTTTTGTGTAATACTTTATTCCATGGATAAGTTTTATCTAAGGTTGGTAAAATCGGCCCTAAATCATACTATCTAAATCAACAAGAATGAAAACATAATTTTAAAAAGTTTTGTCCCCAGGTATATCTGAAAAAACTATAACAAAAATTTCTAAAGAAGGAGAAGTGGCTGCTAGTACCTACGTCAACCAAAATTTCAACGCCTGGCAAAAGTCGACCCCGGGATAACAAGATTCAGCTCGACGATTTTGAAATGTGTGCACTCCGGCATAAAATTCACGAATTTTATGTTGTTAGAAAAGAGTTGCCTACTAACTAAAATATTGCATGAGTTGCGGAATGACATTGACTTCAAGGGCAGCCGTACCACTCTTTGGAGAATAATGAAGAGGATGGGGTTTTTGTTCAAAAAATGTCAATCCAAAAGGAAACTATTAATGGAAAGACATGACATTGTAGCATCGCGATTTCGATATTTACATGAATTGCAAGACAATCGAAAGGGAGAGCCGCGGCCAGTTATTTATTTGGACGAAACGTACATTCATCCTACATACTGCGCCGGGAAATGTTGGCAAAGCGAAAATGAAGAAGGTGTTCTATCGTCTGACTCAAAGGGGCCACGCTGGATAATAGTTCATGCCGGTGGAGAAATGGGCTTTATACCCAATGCTCAATTAATTTTTAAATCCCAGACTAAATCGGAAGACTATCATGACGACATGAACAGGGAAAATTTCAATAAGTGGCTAGAGGAAAAGTTATTGCCAAATCTTCCTCCTCGGTCTTTAATTGTAATGGACAATGCATCCTACCACACAATAGCTGTCAACAAACCACCAACTATGTCTAGTACGAAACTTCAAAAGCAGAATTGGATTACGAGTAAAGGTCTTACTTTTTTACCGACAATGGTAAAAGCTCAGTTATATGAGATTGTGAAAGAGCACAAGGAACCAATTAAATATGAAGCTGACCTGATGCTTGAAAAATATGGTCATAAAGTGGTAAGACTTCCACCTTACCATTGCGATCTTAATCCTATTGAATTAATATGGAGTTTACTAAAACGACGTATCGCTGAAAAAAATGTAGGACAAGAAGCAAAACATATCGTGAAAATTACTGAAGACGCATTTTCGAGTATAACTGCTGAAGAGTGGAAAAAGGAATGCGACCACGTGAAAAAAATTGAAGATAAATATCACCATGATGGCATATCTGTGGACAGTGAAATTGATACTATAATAATTAATTTAGGAGGTGATGATAGTGATGAAAGTAATGTTTCAGACGTCGAGATAGGACATGATCACACTTATAGTAGAAGAATAAATTTTTGACGTAATATTAGCTTATTATTTCAATCACTTTGTTTTCAACAACCTCGTTAGACTTTGTGAATGTGAAGTTCCATAACTATGACTTTATGGCTAAAAGATTATTGTAGTTTTAACAATGATTGCCTCAGCCTCATAGTGAAGGTAATTTATCTGTATGCAGTCGTTTACCCCAGGTTATGGGGATTTGATTTCTTCAAACTGTAGCAACACTGATTTCATGTTAACCAACCTAACAGCGAAGGGAACTATCTCGTGAAACGCACTCTACCAATGACTTTGTTTTCTAGATACATATTTTGTGGAGTTGTAGTAGCAATACCACTCGCTTGTGAAGGAAAACGTAAGGAAACCTTAGTGTCCGAGGTGATCACATTCCTCAGCGCTTGAAATTGCCAATCCGCGGTGGGCATGCGTAGTAATTAAGCCCTCTCTCTCTCTCTGATAGAAGGCCTGTGCCCTGCAGTGGAACGTATATAAAAAGTTTAACGGTCTTATTTACAAAAACACGATGTTTGTGATGTCCTTGCCTGTTTACCATAGCACAGGGTATCCTAGTTTGGGACCAGGACAAGTGGTTTTATTGTGTAGAAGTTATTTATTTATAAAAACACGATTCCTTTAAACACTCCTTAAGAGGCAATTTAAATAGTCTGTGGTAAAGGGAAAAATCTAAGCACAGATTAAATAAACTGCCTCTGAGAAGTGTTTTAGTTAGAGGAATCGTGTTTTTATAAATAGGACCGTTAGTTGGTAGCTCTATATAATACCGTTTTTGGTACCTGTCCAGTAGCGTAAGGATCTCTCCCAAACCTGTGCTATGATTTTCTATGCTTTTTCCTCAGCTCACGAAAATAATCCTGACGAAAATGAATACGAAGATTCATTTCCACTGGGATTAAACAGCGAACGTAAGTTTCATTTTGTTTAGCTTTATTAGGTAATTTCTAATGTTGTTTTCCTTGTTTCACTTTTTAGGTCAGATGCATTTTATTAAATAGAGAATTTCCACTTAGCATGAAATAGTACCTAGATATGATGAAAGCAGTCTTGTTTTATAATAAGTAGGTACCTACTTAATAGGCAAATTACGCTGACCAATAAAACCGTAGCTTAAAGAAACATTCAAACAGCGCGATCCTTATTTGGAATGTTGACCTCTAATCATCTAAAACAGGGTACACGTATTTGTTGGCTTCCCTCTAAACTACAGAATAATTCATAAACGAGATACGAGATTTAAACCTTCACGTGACTACCTAATTTTGCAACGCGATAAGAGCTAAACATATTATAGTATGTACTTCAAACAGTGTAAATAAAAGTATTGTCGTGCTAATATTACAGTATATTGTACGACTAGATTTAGTACACTCAACCCACTGATGCGGCGGCTTTCAGGCCTGCCTAAATTCACCCATTGGCGTAAATATTCCATAAACACCCCAGGTGGTCTAGTCCCGAACCCCAGGCCAGGAGGATGTTCGGTTACTGCGGCAGGGCATCCAGAGGCAGACGAGCAGTACACTGAGCAGTACCTACCTATTGGCCGCCCTAGGCCGCGTAATACTCGTTCCCCCGTCATTTATTTACTGAGCTACATACCATATTATAGGTATGATTTTTCAGTATGTTATCCTGTCTTCTGGATCATCTTATTGTTTTTCGTTCTTAGGCGCGAGACACACAGATGGAACGTAGGGCGAGGGCGCGGTAAGATGTATAGAGTCACAGACCAAGAGCGACCGCAGAGCAAGGACTGTGGTCTGTGACTATCCATCCGCCTCGCCCTGCGTCCCATCTGTGTGTCTCGCGTCGTATATATCATTTGAATCAACCCTCGCGAGTTAGTGTAAATATTACCGCGATTGGCCGGTCGACCTAGGTCTGGAGCTAGTTGGATATGTTAGATCAATCCCTCAGAACACATTTATCAAAATACTCATATTATAAAAAAATGTTACATTGTGTGAGCGGGACAGCTTGCTCTACGAAAGAACTAAGCACTTTGAACTTTGCACTAAGCAAAGTCCGCCCCTAAGGCCTTCGCTCGTCAGGGTCCAGGCCCCCACTGTGAAACTACGCCAATACCTAAAACAATGATCCGCAATTCGCAACTAATTTCAGACGGCAAATACCGCGGGTCGGATGGTTCGAGCCACCGGGTGGCAAGCGACGAGACCGACCGCGTCCTGACGTGGGCGCGCCGGCTAGAGGTGCGTCGCCTCGAGGGCGAGCGCCGCCTCGCTGACGCCCTGCTAAACGTGGCAAACAGCCAGGCGGAACTCGCGCGGACGCAGCGACTCCTCGCGGACGCCCTCAATGCCATCCGGAAAGACATACAGATTTACCTCAGACCCGAGCGCCAGGAGGAGCCGCGCCCACAACAATAAAGCTTCGTCAAAAAATCATGTTGACGCATCAGTTACGTATGTCGGGAACGATTATGAGCGAGCAATCCTTTGTGTGTAAACGGGCCAGACAAGTGCTAATCTGTGGTTCAGACACCTTTATCTGTATTCTGTGCGTGCAGTGTCATCTCCACAGATCTATATCTGTGGTCATCTCATTTTTTCTAGTAGGTAGGTACCTAGTACGGTTTTCTGCTACATTGTTATCGGTGATCGTCGGCCGGCGCCGGGCGCAAAAGCAGCTAATTAACCGACTTCAAAAAAGGAGGAGGTTATCAATTCGACGCGTATTTTTTTTATTATTTGGTTATGTTCCTCCATAACTCCGTCAAATCTCAACCGACTTCGACAATTCTTTTTTTGTTTGAACAGGTATAACGTCCCATTGGTCCCATTTTAATTTGGTAAAGATCTGATGGAGACTTTAACAGATGGAGAACGGAACTCTTCAATGGATAGCAGTAAATAAGCCCTATTGGGGCCCATCCTTTAGTAATATCCGTATGTTTCATAAAATAGCGTAAAAGTAGTCCCAAGTTAATTTGGTGATGTTCTGGTGAGGACTTTTGGAGATGGAAATTTAGAACATAAAATTTTAAAGCAGCGAATTAAGTAGGGTAAATTATGGTTATAAGGGACTTATTAATTTGTCTCCCGCTCCCCCACTAAAAATTGAAATATAAAAAGTTTTAAATAAAAAATAAAAACCGACTTCGAAACACTACAGCACTAAAAAGTTAGAAATAATTTATATAATTAGAAGTAGAAGTAGCGTTTCTAAGTGCTGTAGTGTTTCGAAGTCGGTTTTAATTTTTTTTAAGTAACAATGAGCATTGTTTTATAAATTGTTCGGTTCTTAAATATCTAGCTGTACCACTGACTTTATTCATGTATACCCCCGTCGAGAAATGTAGTACCTCGCAAGATGGCGGTCTGACGGTGGCAGGTGCATAGATATTTTGCGGGGTAATACTGATGAACGGGTCATCTTTCAACGCTAGTTAGACATCTAACGGTCTTATTTCAATTATAGTTAAAACATAGATGTCTAACTAGCGCAAAAAAATACCCTACGTTCAATTGTGGTATGGCGGTCGGCGCTTGTCAATTGTGTTACCAATCGAAGCGAGTTCAGTATTACCCGCGGTGTTGCCAGAGCCTACTCGGCCCAGGTTGCCATTTGTAGGTTCAAATGTTGCCATCTGAAACCAAAGGTTGCCAGTAGAAAAATCTGTAAAAAAAAATTCTATGCGTTTTTATTTTATTAGTAAAAAAATATTTATACCTGTGGGGTACAGTTTATTGCTCTGCATTTTGGTTGATAAAAATTTAAATCCAAAAAATCCTGTTTTCCAAAAACTTTAATCCTTTTGGTTGATAAATAATTAATTACACAAAGAGCCACGAAGATTAGTGGCATAGTCTCAGTGGCGCCCTCTATATTTTTTTCAATGTCGTGGAGCACGATGAAACCTAGCTAGATCGATAGAGGACAAAAAAGTAAACAAGAAATTATTAAAGTCACCATGTCCTAAAGTGGCACGTTTAGGAGTTATTGAGCTTTGAAGTTTGTATGGAATTTCCACTAACTGAGTTTCATCACTGAATTTGTCACTTGATATGAGTTTTCTCGGGGATTCAAACCTACTTTGATGTTTTAAAGTCTGGGTAGCTATGTCTAGTAGGTACCTACCTACTATATACATATATACATAAAATTATAGTATTATTCATGCATCCAATTCGTTCAATTCGATTAAAATTCAAAACATGTCAATATAAAACCTACAGTTTAATTAATATAGATAGGTTTAGGTGGTAGGTAGGTACCTATAAATAATGTAGATAGGTACATATCGCTAGAAACTTAAACCGCTGCTGTGTGTAAAACCATGTTCAACCATGTTTTTAACATAAATACCATTTCCTGACGTAGCGTAGTAGGTAGGCAATATCCAATAATTAGGTATTTTCACTTTTATTCACTAGACGCATCTTTACCCGTTCGTTTTTTGGCTAATCGACTGAGTTCCATACATTTCTTTACCCGTAGCTTAAGACCCCAATTTTCTTCCCAAGGCATAATAAGTGGAGGGCCATATATCATGAACAAGATCCTAGCAAATGTCACTCTGACAGGTGCCAGTTTGACATTTGTCAGTTTCCAGATGTCAGTTTGACACCTGGACAGTTTGATAAATGATAAATATGAGCTTACCCTTGACCACACAATCTTGCCTAGGGCGTAGATGTTCGTTTTTGGTGGCTCTCATAGTTGTCTGCTGTCTTACTCGTAGCTGTGAAGACTGCGGCTTTATGTATCTTGTTTGTGGGATGTGATGGACTATGGATGAACCAAAAAGATCAAAACCTTTCCCTTACCTGGTGTAATAGACTGTACTTGGACTTGGGGAATGAGGATATATGTATAAAAATGACTTCTGTCAGCCAATAATTACCTACATTGAAGTGACATACTCGTATGTTTACTATGAAACCATATTAAACATAGAAACAGGGATTAATCATATTTTCAGGTCTAACTACCTAATTATTGTTTAACTGCTAATATTTAATCAGATAATGCTGATAACTAAACACAGCCACCATAAAACTTAATTTAAGTACAAATGTTTCTTCCGGTACCTACTTCTCCGATCAATAACTCGCTCACTGTTCGGTAGAATGATTTAATGATAAGTAATGCCTAATTGTATATTGTAATTAGTCTAGCAGCTAAGTGTAATTTGTAATTAAAATAAAGAAATATCTTGTGAATTTTCCTTTAAATACACTATTTTATTTATTTACCTGATAGGATTGATGAAAAGCAGATTTATAACTCTGGTAAAAGCTCCCGTAATACCCTCGCATTGTAAGCATCCTCGCTACGCTCGGGTGCCTTAATATACGGTATCTATAATAAACTGGGTGTTTTTTCTACGACTTATTTAGCAATTTAATCAAGAATCGGCAACGAGTCACAGGTGCCATGCATATAGTCCAGTATTTAGTGAAAACTGATTCAAAAGTTAAGTTTTATAAAAATCTCATACAAACTTCAAAGCTCAA